>JAOTON010001328.1:600000-1009048 GCA_034440635.1 Lepas anatifera
TGTGCGGTCACACCAGTTCAAATGCATTGCAGACCTAGCTGTGCGATGAAAACGTAGTATCGTCATAGTTGTATGTTAAGATCATTTCACTAGATCATAGGTTACAGTAAACATTATCGCAATTGTTGATCCCACAGCTTTCGGTCACATGACGTTCCCTGGCAATACGTGTATGATGTTTTGATGTTACAGCCGAGGTTACAGAATGCTAAGTTCCAGGTCACAGGCCAAAGACCGTGGGTCAAGGTCAAACTCATTGATTGCTTAATGGTTGCTTCTTTGCAAGCTTCAACGTATGTGCATCCATTATGGAAATATCTCACATTGTGGTGCCATTGGTCAATTACCTTGACCGACCTCGACCTAAATATTCCAGAGAACAATTTATATCTTCTCTTTATGAAATTTGCTCGCTCAAATTGTATTCGCGACTTTGTTTTGCACAATAACGGCATTTCGCTAAGTGTCAGGTACGGCCTACATTTGACATGTATGACCTTATTTGACCTTGAGGATACTGGTCTAGGTCCATGAAATCTAGCTTAAAAACACATTCTACAGCCCTCACAAAACCCGCAAGACGCGTTTTCCTAACCCTCTTAATTGGTGAAATCTCAGGGGAGGCATTTCGGGACCCCTTCATTGGGTGTTGACGCCAGGCTACCCTCCACTAAGCGTGTTAAAAACACTAGTAGATATAAAAAACGGATGTTCTAACCTATTTTAATGGAAGGATAAAAGTTAAATCTTTAATTTGCAACATGTCATTTTAAACAAAAAGTGTACCAGCAAATTTTGAATGTGACCTTAGGTCAAGCTCAAATCACAACTTTTTTTACAAGTGATCTAGGGTCAAACAGACTTCAGATTCGAGTTCTTCGGTTCATTCCAGGCAGGAAAATATATATTTAATGCATAGTTCATCAGTCTCTGTAGGTTGTATGGTCACCTAAAAAGATGGTTGGTGGGGGGGCCGGGGGGAGCGGCGTGGTCACTGTAAGCAGATTTTCAAAAACGCCTGAGGCAATAACTTCTAAAGTTTTACTCCAATTGAGCTAAAACTTTTAGATTCGTCTTTAGGGCCCATGAGAACCCTATAAAATTATTTTGAAGAAAATCTAAGAGGTACCGTGTAGATTTGTCATTTGCCTGGTCGATTGGTGCTGGAATTGCCCCTGTGTGCTGTGTGAGCACTATGTACTGTGTGAGGACTGTGTGCTGTGAGTGGACTGTGTGCTGTGTATGGACTGTGTGCTGTGTGTGGACTGTGTGCTGTGTGTGGACTGTGTGCTGTGTGAGGACTGTGTGCTGTGAGTGGACTGTGTGCTGTGTGTGGACTGTGTGTTGTGTGAGGATGTGTGTTGTGTGAGGACGGTGTGCTGTGAGTGGACTGTGTGCTGTGTGGGGAGGGGGGCGGTAGTGGAGTGGTCAGCGAGGCTGGCTGCCAGGCGGCCAACCCGGGTTCAAGGCCCGGCGGCTTCCCTGAACAAGGAGCAAACTCGCTCCCGAGAAACCCTTCCAACAGGGAAAGCGTTGGCGACGCCATATGACCCTGGCAGTTGGTGCGTCGATAAACCCCGAAAATTATTTGCTGTGTGGGGACTTTTTATTGTGTGTGAACTGTGTGCTGTTTGAGGACTGTGTGCTGATGTGGACTTTGTACTGTGTGAGGACTGTGTGCTGTGTGGGGACTGTGTACTGTGTGAGGACTGTGTACTGTGTGAGGACTGTGTGCTGTGTGAGGACTGTGTGCTGTGAGTGGACTGTGTGTTGTGTGTGGACTGTATGAGGACTGTATACTGTGTGAGGACGGCATACTGTGTGAGGACTGTGTGCTGTGTGAGGACTGTGCGCTGTGTAGAATATGTGCGGTGTGGGGACTGTGTGTAGTGTGTGGACTGTGTGCTGTGTGGGGACTGTGTGCTGTGAGTGGACTGTGTACTGTGTGGGAACTATGTGCTTTGTGAGGAGTGCGTGCGGTGTGGGGACTGTGTGCTGTGAGTGGACTGTGTGCTGTGTGGGGACTGTGTGTTGTGTGTGGACTGTGTGCTGTGTGAGGACTGTGTGCTGTGAGTGGACTGTGTGCTGTGAGTGGACTGTATGCGGTGTGTGGACTGTGTGCTGTGTGTGGACTGTGTGCTGTGTGGGGACTGTGTGCTGTGTGAGGACTGTGTGCTGTGAGTGGACTGTGTGCTGTGTGAGGACTGTGTGCTGTGAGTGGACTGTTTACTGTGTGAGGACTGTGTGCTGTGAGTGGACTGTGTACTGTGTGAGGATGTGTGAGGACTGTGTGTTGTGTGAGGACTGTGTACTGTGTGATGACTGTGTGTTGTGTGAGGACTGTGTACTGTGCGAGGACTGTGTGCTGTGAGTGGACTGTGTACTGTGTGAGGATGTGTGAGGACTCTGTGTTGTGTGAGGACTGTGTACTGTATGAGGACTGTGTACTGTGTGAGGACTGTGTGCTGTGAGTGGACTGTGTACTGTGTGAGGATGTGTGAGGACTCTGTGTTGTGTGAGGACTGTGTACTGTATGAGGACTGTGTACTGTGTGAGGACTGTGTGCTGTGAGTGGACTGTTTACTGTGTGAGGACTGTGTTCTGTGAGTGGACTGTGTACTGTGTGAGGATTTGTGAGGACTGTGTGTTGTGTGAGGATTGTGTACTGTGTGATGACTGTGTGCTGTGAGTGGACTGTGTACTGTGTGAGGATGTGTGAGGACTGTGTGTTGTGTGAGGACTGTGTACTGTGTGATGACTGTGTGCTGTGAGTGGACTGTGTACTGTGGGAGGACTGTGTGCTTTGAGTGGACTGTGTACTGTGTGAGGATGTGTGAGGACTCTGTGTTGTGTGAGGACTGTGTACTGTGTGAGGACTGTGTACTGTGTGAGGACTGTGTGCTGTGTGAGGATGTGTGAGGACTCTGTGTTGTGTGAGGACTGTGTACTGTGTGAGGACTGTGTACTGTGTGAGGACTGTGTGCTGTGTGAGGATGTGTGAGGACTGTGTACTGTGTGAGGACTGTGTACTGTGTGAGGACTGTGTACTGTGTGAGGACTGTGTGCTGTGAGTGGACTGTGTACTGTGTGAGAATGTGTGAGGACTGTGTGTTGTGTGAGGACTGTGTGCTGTGTGAGGACTGTGTACTGTGTGAGGACTGTGTGCTGTGTGAGGATGTGTGAGGACTGTGTACTGTGTGAGGACTGTGTACTGTGAGTGGACTGTGTACTGTGTGAGGATGTGTGAGGACTGTGTGTTGTGTGAGGACTGTGTACTGTGTGAGGACTGTGTACTGTGTGAGGACTGTGTACTGTGTGAGGACTGTGTGCTGTGAGTGGACTGTGTACTGTGTGGGGATGTGTGAGGACTCTGTGTTGTGTGAGGACTGTGTACTGTGTGAGGACTGTGTACTGTGTGAGGTCTGTGTGCTGTGTGAGGATGTGTGAGGACTGTGTACTGTGTGAGGACTGTTTACTGTGAGTGGACTGTGTACTGTGTGAGGATGTGTGAGGACTGTGTGTTGTGTGAGGACTGTGTACTGTGTGAGGACTGTGTACTGTGTGAGGACTGTGTACTGTGTGAGGACTGTGTGCTGTGAGTGGACTGTGTACTGTGTGAGAATGTGTGCTGTGAGTGGACTGTGTACTGTGTGAGGATGTGTGAGGACTGTGTGTTGTGTGAGGACTGTGTACTGTGTGAGGACTGTGTACTGTGTGAGGACTGTGTACTGTGTGAGGACTGTGTACTGTGAGTGGACTGTGTACTGTGTGAGGATGTGTGAGGACTGTGTGTTGTGTGAGGACTGTGTACTGTGTGAGGACTGTGTACTGTGTGAGGACTGTGTACTGTGTGAGGACTGTGTACTGTGTGAGGACTGTGTACTGTGTGAGGACTGTGTACTGTGAGTGGACTGTGTACTGTGTGAGGACTGTGTACTGTGTGAAGACTTTGTGCTGTGTGAGGACGGTGTGCTGTGTGAGGACTGAGTGCTGTGTGAGGACTGTGTACTGTGTGAGGACGGTGTGCTTTGTGAGGACTGTGTACTGTGTGAGGACTGTGTGCTGTGTGAGGACGGTGTGCTGTGTGAGGACTGTGTGCTGTGTGAGGACTGTGTACTGTGTGAGGACGGTGTGCTGTGTGAGGACTGTGTGCTGTGAGTGGACTGTGTACTGTGTGAGGACTGTGTACTGTGTGAGGACTCTGTGTTGTGTGAGGACTGTGTACCGTGTGATGACTGTGTGCTGTGAGTGGACTGTGTACTGTGTGAGGATGTGTGAGGACTCTGTGTTGTGTGAGGACTGTGTACTGTGTGAGGATGTGTGAGGACTCTGTGTTGTGTGAGGACTGTGTACTGTGTGAGGACTGTGTACTGTGTGAGGACGGTGTGCTGTGTGAGGACTGTGTGCTGTGAGTGGACTGTGTACTGTGTGAGGACTGTGTACTGTGTGAGGACTCTGTGTTGTGTGAGGACTGTGTACCGTGTGATGACTGTGTGCTGTGAGTGGACTGTGTACTGTGTGAGGATGTGTGAGGACTCTGTGTTGTGTGAGGACTGTGTACTGTGTGAGGACTGTGTAATGTGTGAGGATGTGTGAGGACTCTGTGTTGTGTGAGGACTGTGTACTGTGTGAGGACTGTGTACTGTGTGAGGACTGTGTGCTGTGTGAGGACTGTGTACTGTGTGAGGACTGTGTACTGTGTGAGGACTGTGTGCTGTGTGAGGACTGTGTACTGTGTGAGAACTGTGTACTGTGTGAGGACTGTGTACTGTGTGAGGACTGTGTACTGTGTGAGGATGTGTGAGGACTGTGTACTGTGTGAGGACTGTACTGTGTGAGGACTGTGTACTGTGTGAGGACTGTGTGCTGTGTGAGGACTGTGTACTGTGTGAGGACTGTGTACTGTGTGAGGACTGTGTGCTGTGTGAGGACTGTGTACTGTGTGAGAACTGTGTACTGTGTGAGGATGTGTGAGGACTGTGTACTGTGTGAGGATGTGTGAGGACTGTGTACTGTGTGAGGACTGTGTACTGTGTGAGGACTGTGTACTGTGTGAGGACTGTGTGCTGTGTGAGGACTGTGTGCTGTGTGAGGACTGTGTACTGTGTGAGGACTGTGTACTGTGTGAGGACTGTGTGCTGTGTGAGGACTGTGTACTGTGTGAGGACTATGTACTGTGTGAGGACTGTGTACTGTGTGAGGACTGTGTACTGTGTGAGGACTGTGTACTGTGTGAGGATGTGTGAGGACTGTGTACTGTGTGAGGACTGTACTGTGTGAGGACTGTGTACTGTGTGAGGACTGTGTGCTGTGTGAGGACTGTGTACTGTGTGAGGACTGTGTACTGTGTGAGGACTGTGTACTGTGTGAGGACTGTGTACTGTGTGAGGACTGTGTACTGTTTGAGGACTGTGTACTGTGTGAGGACTGTGTACTGTGCGAGGACTGTGTGCCACCTGTTCGGTATGCCGTGTCTGTGATGTGCTGTGATGGGCTGTGTGCTGTATGCTATGCGTACAGCATACAGCACACAGCCCAACACACACGGCACACCGAACTGCTGTATGCTGTGAGTGTGCTGTGTGTTGTGTTGTGTATGCTGTGTGTATGTGATATGTGCTGTTTGTGGGCTGAGTGTGTTGTGTGTGTATTGTGTGCTGAGTGTCTTCTGGCTGGTAATTGGTTTATCCTCACCTACTCGAACACCTCATCGGTATGCCTGGCAGACTGTACGCACGTGCCCTCGCTTCTGGGTTGGCAAACCTTCTTTGGAACCATTGCTTCACCTAGACCTCCTCCGCACATTTGAGATTTGTTAGGCTCAGGCAAGCCCACTTCCGTATTTTCCAGTGTGCTATGGTCTGTCTTTATGAAAATGATAATCACCGTAAACTTCACAGATAAGCAGAGGGTTAGCAAGATGAGAGAGCTTGAGGGATACTGCTGGGCGTGA
This sequence comes from Lepas anatifera, assembly GCA_034440635.1. Taxonomy (NCBI): domain Eukaryota; kingdom Metazoa; phylum Arthropoda; class Thecostraca; family Lepadidae; genus Lepas; species Lepas anatifera. The sequence continues at coordinate 605,954 of JAOTON010001328.1, forward strand.
GCTTTTTCCATTCAACGTCCTAAAAGGAGAGCTAGCTGAGGACGTGCGTGCTCTTCAATATGCGCGGCGCCACCGGTAGAACAGTTGCGCGTGTTGACAGTGGCAGCGGTATTGGCCAGCCCAGCTGGACGGGCTGGCGCGGCCGCATTTGGTGCTGGGTGCCATGGGCTGGCTTTTATTGGGGAGCAAGCTGGAAGATTGCGCTGAAGCACGAATAGTTGTTTTCTTCTGGACTCAACTTGCATTTTTCCAGAACACTAAATCAAGTGCTGACTTTAAACTTCACTCTTTACGGTGCTGGAGGCGCGCTTGTTTGTATACCAAGTGCGCCAAGTGCGCATTTAACACCAATACAAATGGAGTATAATGGCAACACTGGATTTGGTCTTCTGAAGGGATGAAATTTGAGTAAAAAAGAAAACAGCTATTCGTACTGTAACCCATTCTTGCAGCTTGCCCCCAAAAAGGTCACCCCTTCCAGCGTGCATGCTGGTCGTTTCTGTTGAGCGTGGGAATAAGTAGATGCCGTTGCGTGTAAGCAGCAATACTGATGGGACCAGGAACAAAGTTTTTACTGGCAGACCGCCTGACCTACCGACCTGAGGGGGGTGTCACCTGCTGACTACATGGCTTGAATCCATAGTAGGACAGCATGGATTAACGTGGTTTCATCCCCGCGGCGGAGACCGCGTTCCCTGACCCATCTTTCCCGGTGGAAGGGTTCATTAAAATTAAGCAAAACAATGTAAGTGTTTCAGTATGTATAATTATATACACATATTGTGATGTGATAATATGCATACCGAGATGCAATGCCGCTTGTGACGCTCTAGGCTCCCGCCACCGACGTTATATTTTTCTAGGCTTCTCTAGGCTCCTGGTACCAACATAAGGTTTATTTAGGTTTCCCCAGGCTCCCCATACCGATGTTAGGTTTGTCAAGGCTCCCGCTACCGATGTAAGGTTTCCCTAGGTTTCCCTAGGCTCCCGCTACCGACGTTAGGTTTCCCTAGGTTTCCCTGGGCTTCCGCCAGCGGTGTTCGATTTCTCCAGGCTACCCCGCTACCGATGTTAGGCTTGCCTAGGCTCCTGCTTCTGATGTTAGGCTTGCCTAGGCTCCTGCTTCTGATGTTAGGTTTATCTAGGTTCCCTAGGCTCCCGCTCCCGTTGTCATGATGTTTTTCAAACGTGAACTTGAGAACTGAATTATTTTCAAATTTGTTGATGATGGCTGTGAGATGGTCACTATCCTCCTCGCAAACTTTTATATGGCCTGCGTGGAGGAAACTAGTCTAAGAGAGCCAGATATTAAGCCAACAACTTATTGCAGATACGTCGACGACATATTCCTTGAAGTCAGGGACCTCCAACACCAAAATCCTTCCTCAATTCGGAGGTCCAATCATCGGGATTTGGAGGGAAACCTCTGACTTTTGCAGCACTGGATTCCACAACGCTGCCGTCCCTATGTGTTGCTGTCCTTCCCCCCCCACCCATCATCTGAGCACCCCCAAATTGTTGTTGGAAAATTTCACCCCTGGCATCACCTGCCCAGAATACTTCCCACTGCTGGGCGAGGTATATGAATGAACGGCTTCCCAATATTTCAAACAGTTGGACCGTTTTCTTCGACACTGGTAAGTTTTCTTTCCACGCTCAGTTTCCAGCAGAGCCAGAACGGTCGATGTCGGCACTATTGGCGACTGGGCCGCAGCTGGCCGCTTTCTTTGGCTGGCCGGCCGGACCCGCGCTCTCTGTGCATTGACGGCGGCTGGCTAGAGGCCTAACCCCTAATGGCGTTGTGCTGTTAAGCCGCTGCCCTCGGCTGCCTGTCAGTATCACCCGTGCCGTCACCTCTGCATCAGTCTACAGCTTGTGCGGGTCTTCAGAGCCAGCCAGCGCTATATGCCTGATGTGCAGTGGCGATGTTGTGTTTCTCATAATTGACTCAATGTGTCGACTTCATTTTTAGCTTGAGCCCGTTTGAAGGGTTAGACGGGTTCCAGTTTCCAGTGTTGCCTCCCAAATCACCATATGGTCTCATGTTTACGGCGGAATATTCCTGATGCCATCTGAAGTTCGGACAATAATACAAAATATCAACTTTGTATATGCCTGCGTTCAAACTCCTCCGTTGTCTGCCTTTTCAAAGCCTGTTTAGACTAGCTCTGTCGGAGAGTGTTCCTGTCACAATCGATCGGGCAATAGCTGTCGGGGAGTGTTCCTATCACGATCATCTCGGGTAATAGCTACCGGAGTGCTCCCATCACGATGGTCTCAGGCAATAGCTGTCGGAGAGTGTTCCTGTCACATTCGATCGGGCAATAGCTGTCGGAGAGTGTTCCTGTCTCAATTGATCAGGCAATAACTGTCGGGAAGTGTTCCTATCACGATCGTCTCGGGTAATAGCTACCGGAGTGCTCCCATCACGATGGTCTTAGGCAATAGCTGTCGGAGAGTGTTCCTGTCTCAATCGATCAGGCAATAGCTGTCGGATAGTGTTCCTGTCACATTCGATCGGGAAATAGCTGTTGGAGAGTGTTCCTGTCGCATTCGATCGGGCAATAGCTGTTGGAGAGTGTTCGTGTCTCAATCGATCGGGCAATAGCTGTCGGAGAGTGTTCGTGTCTCAATCGATCGGGCAATAGCTGTCGGAGAGTGTTCGTGTCTCAATCGATCGGGCAATAGCTGTCGGAGAGTGTTCCTGTTACGATCGTCTCGGGAAATAACTGCCGGAGAATGTTCCTGTTACTATCGTCTTTGGTGCTGGACAAATATACAGCGCCCTCTGTAGATACCCGATCACCGTCTTGAAATATTCGAATGTTTTTCCGACACTGAAGCATCGAAATATTGGAAACTTTATTTCAGGTAGGGATACAAGTCTTTGATGTGCTTTGACTTCTGTGTGAGTTTTGCATGACCTGCGGAGCTGGATATCCATGCATGTATCTTGAGATGTACTTATAAAGTAGGACCCTCCGACGCATGGCGTGTTCTGCCATAATCTCTTGGATGCTATTGCGCGCTGAATACAGGCGTAGTTTCACGGCAAGAGTAACACCTCTCTGGTGCATGTGGTCTCTCCTAAGCAAGTGCCCGCAGTCTGCAATATTGGTCCAGCAGTGATTGTCACTGTCCGACCCCTCGGTAAGCTTGCAGTGGTCTTTGGGGGCTCCCATCTGCAGATGCATGGTGAGCAGGGGCGCAGCCAGAGGTTTGGTATGGGGTGGGCACACCAACGTTGAGGGGCACCCCGGCCCGGCAGAAAAAGACACTTTTGATGTAACCTAAAAAAACTTACTATATCTATGTTTATATCATTTTTGGGGCGTCTTTGGTTCACTAAAAATGCAAATCAAGCATAAACGGATAAGGAAAACTATCAAAACAAAAAAAAAAACCAAAATGTCATGGAAGTAGCCAAAACATGTCTGTTTTGGATATATTTAATGGAAAATCAGCCAATTCATACTTAGTTTAAGTACTTAACGTCAGAGAAATCAGTGGAGCCTGTGATATCTGTTACCATGTGCAAGTTGAGACATATTGGAATCAAACATTCATTTGTTACGCCCCCTGGTTTTGTCGTGACGGGTGAGCCCTGGTTGAACGCGGATTAAGTTCCTCGCCTCCCACAATCGCCGTGGGACAAGGAGTGTAATATTATCTTTGGAAGAACAAAATTTTTGCTACTGGAATAAATTGAGAGATACCTTTCAAACGCGTTTATTACGTTCCATATTGTCAAGGATTGGTCCCAGTAAAGAGTAAAGAAAAGGTGAGCAGGCCGGTGGTATGGATGGGGATGGTGTGACAGGGCTGAAAATTGTGGAAACTAGTTCTTCATTTAAATTAATAAGTAGAAATCCTGGTTTAGAGGACCGTGCTCTGAGCTCAGGTGCACATGCCTTTTTATCATTCCTTCCCAGAATCCACCAGTATAATTAGCAATTTATATAACCAGGGGTGCCTAGGCATCACAAGCCGTTTTAGAGATGCCTCATTCCTCGTTAGCTCCATTTTACAAAGGAAGTTTCCATTTTGTTCTTATTCCCCATCTATTCAAGACCAGCTCTGGGGCCCCCAAGCGTGGATCAGAGCCCTCCAGAGCAGCTTCCCCATCCCCCCAGTTTTGCCTCTAGGGACTAGACTAGCTCAATGACCCCGCCCCGAGATGAAGGGAGTTGGCCTCGTGTCCTTATTCTCTGTCTTTTCAAGACTATCCCAGGGGCCCGTCATGTAGATCAGGGCCCCCAAAGCAGCTCATGCTTCACCCAGGGACTAGACTAGCTCAGTGGCCCCAGAAATGGGGTCATCAGACTAGCTCAATGGGCCCCAGATAGGCCCATAGAGCCTTAAACCAGTTCAAGAAGCCCCAGAACAGTTAAAGGCGCCAGATCACCTCAGGGGGCCTCAGGCCAACTTAAAGGGCTCTCACAAGTTCAGCGCCCAGACTAACTCAGGGTGACCCCTAGAACCCAGATCCACTCTTGGGCCCCAGATCAGCTCTTGGGGCCCCAGATCACTTCAGGGGCCTCAAGTCAGGTCAGGGGCAAGATCAAGTCAGGCGCACCAAATTAGCTCACCAAATCAGCTCGGGGGGCCCAATCAGTTTAGGAGCCCCAGAGCTGCTCAGGGGACACCAGATCGGCCCATAAGGCACCAGATCAGCTTCGGGGACAAACAATCAGGATCAGTGGTCCCCGACCAGCTCGGGGCCCAGATCAGCCCGGGTGTACCAGATCAAACCACGAGGAACTTAATCAGCTCAGGAGCCCCATATCATCTCAGGGTTCACGTTTTTTCGCTATCCTGCATAGGGGCCGAGTTCGAGAGGGGTGTTCAAACACCCCCACCAGGGCGAAGGTGACTCGGAGGCCCACCGGGTCGCGGGTTAACTGATTCAGTTCACAAAAATACTTTAAATGGGTAAAGAACATAAAAATTTGGCGCCCCCAGTCGGAATAAAAATGGCGCCCCCTGGCCATGAAAGTGGCGCCCCCCCAGCGCTGCGGCCCCCCTAGCGAAAAATCCTGGATCCGCCCCTGCTTGAGAAGGCACCGTACATCTACAAGAGATATATCGACGATATTTTCGTCCAAGTTGACTCAGAAGACGATCTTTGTGCAATGCAAGAGAAAATGCAAGCCGCTTCTGTCCTCAACTTCACGTATGAGGTTGGAGCGAACGGGAGACTCCCGTTCTTGGATGTCGATGTACACATGTCTGGGGGCCTGTTCTCGACGTCGGTTTACCGGAAGCAAACTGACGGCGGACGGTGTTTAAAGGCACTGGGCGAATGCCCAACTAAATACAAGAAAGGAGTTATCAGAGCCTATGTATGGATAACCTATGTATGGATAACCTATGTATGGGACGCCGTTCACACAGAGTTTGGCCACATCAAGAGCATGCTTGTGAATAATAACTATAAAACCTCGGAAATTGATGTAGAAATCCGAAGAGCACTGGACAGCTACATGCAAAAGGAGACCGAGAAGAAAGAAGACAAAACGAAGAGCAGACTGAAACTATACTACAGGAACATCATGACATCGGGATATAAAGAAGACGAGCAAGTGCTGAGGCACATTATTAAGAAGAACGTGAAAAAGGCGGACTAAATTGGTCACACTACAACAACGCTCTCTAGGCGTTTGACTATGCAACTTCCACGCACACCCACCCTATAATCACACGCAGAACACCCACAACTGACAAATCACGCGGAAGGATCTGGTGGACAACGTGAAGATCATTGAGCAGGAGAGAGACTAGCGGAGATTGAAGATACTGGAGGCTGTTATAGTCTGGGACAATTACCCTGCGCTCAACACCCAGCGTCATTATCTGGGTATTTTCACGCTCTGCAGCACGAATACCTATGTTGCTGACAGAGCGCGATTGGCTGGAAATTCGCCGTAAGGATGGGATGCCTCAAACGGTTTACGCGTGACATTGTATCTGTTTGTATAATCCGAGTATTTCAAAATATGCACTTTAAACTTTTGTCCTTTAATTTTCACAATGTAATGTATTTTGTCTATGTTCATATGCTTGATAACGTTATTAGAATATAACGAAACCAGTTGCAATTATGAACTTTATTCTTTATGACTATCATAGGAGATCTGATAGCTAATGAAAGCGCTGAAGTAAAGTCAGTGGTACGTAATTTAGAAAAGTTACAAAAGATGCTCATCAACGCACGCAACGCAGTCTTGTTCCATCATTCTTGCGCATATATATATATATATATATATATATATATATATATATATATATATATATATATACACAGGCTGATATCCTTGAAGTGCACTCCTCCAATCAATGCGTTGGCAGCGTAGATCGTGGAGTTGACCTTCGCTTTCAGTTGAGCTGTGGTGCCTACTGCCACTCGTGTGCTTACGTCCGAAGAGCGATTCCATATTGCAACACTAAGGAATCTCTGCATCAGGAGCTGGAAAAAAACTCAAGGAAGTACTCTTTAACGATGTTTTTTCCAACCGTGAAATCTACACTGAGATTAAGAGGCAGCTGAACCGACAAATGAAATCAGACCAGCAGCCTTCCAACGATTCGACCAACACTATTAAGCTATACTACCAGAATACGATGTCGGCAGCGCACAACGTAGGTGAGCACATCCTGAAAGAGATCAGCAAAGACAACGTGAAACCTACCAAGACAACACCAACATAAACTTAGTTATATCCATGTAAAACAAGAAAACCAACAACTGGATTCTGAAGAACAATATCAACAAGACGACTAAGCCTCTGAAACGCTCCTGTGTAGTCTACATGTTAACCTGCCCTCATGACAACTACCGGCGTCACCAACCTGAAGACTTGATAGTGTGATGAAGCTAATGCACTGAGATGATATATTCGGACACAGCCCTTCACCAGAATCCTCATAATACAACAGGTTAAAACAAGGCCTCGAATTCGAGGTCTTGTTCCATTATGACCAAGGATTTATGCCTTTATCTGTTGCATTATGAATGTTCTGATAATGTTCTGTATCCAAATATATCAATAATTTCAGCTCCATTTTGCATCTGGGATTCGAGGAGGTGGTCATTAAACAGTTTATCAACTTATAACGAAAATACGGTTTTTTTGGCAGCATGTTACTAGTGACAATAGATGGACGAAGAGGTTAATCAAAACAATACGGCAACTCGGCCTCCCACAGTTTTCGTCACTTTTGCCGCTTTTTACCGGTTCAAACCAGCTGGTGGTAGAAACCAGCCCCCTCCAAAATTTGTTACTACAATTCTACTACTGGGCGTACAAACTGATCGCCGTCGTTGACTTTCCATGTAAAATTGACCATGTTTGGCGGGCTCTCAGCACTAAATCAATAGGGGCTCCATTACAAAAATTGTATCAGAGGAACATTCACTCAGTCCCATTTCCATTTCTAGGGTCCGATAAGCGGAGCCGTGGAATTTTCTAAAAAAGGGGAAAAGTCTGGCCATATTTGGGCAGTTGGGTTCGAATCCCGGTTTCAGCCAAAGTTTTACGCCGAGCGCAACCTGCAAATTCGCCGAGATCATTGCAGGCCCTCATTTTTCGTCTCAAACGGAAGTTCTGGACGTGCTGCTCAGTTCTCTGGACGTGCTGCTCAGCTCTCTGGGCGTACTGCTCAGTTCTCTGGACGTACTGCTCAGCTCTCTGGACGTGCTGCTCAGTTCTCTGGACGTATTGCTCAGCTCTCGGGACGTACTGATCAGTTCTCTGGACGTACTACTCTGCTCTCTGGACGTGCTGCTCAGCTCTCTGGGCTTACTGCTCAGTTCTCTGGACGTACTGATCAGTTCTCTGGACGTACTGCTCAGCTCTCTGGACGTACTGCTCAGCTCTCTGGACGCCCTGCTCAGTTCTCTGGACGTTTACTCAGCTCTCTGGACGCACTGCTCAGTTCTCTGGACGTGTTGCTCAGTTCTCTGGACGTACTGCTCAGCTCTCTGGATGTACTGCTCAGTTCTCTGGACGTACTGCTCAGTTCTCTGGACGTTTACTGCTCTGGCTCTTCTCTGGACGCACTGCTCAGCTCTCTGGACGTGCTGCTCAGTTCTCTGGACGTAGTGCTCAGTTCTCTGGACGTTTGCTCAGCTCTCTGGACGTACATACTTCTGAGTTCTCTGGACGTCACCGCGGCGTTATCGGGAGGCTACTCTCTAAAGGGTGGCCGCGCATCGGCGAGCATTGTTCTGCGTCGCCAGATGTTGGGGGACCGGCCCGAGGGAGGAGGAAGGCCGGCGAGGATTCCGCCGGGACTCGGAGCTCTGAGCTTTGAGCAGGAGGCGGTGCCTCTGACGGCCGCGGTGCTCAGTTACACATCAATCAGAACTGGCCCGCTGGAGAGAGCGGCAGACAGAGCTGTGTGGAGGCTGGGAGACAGTGGCAGACAGAGGCTGGGAGAGAGTGGCAGACAGAGTCTGGGAGAGAGCTGCAAACAGAGGCTGGGAGAGAGGGGCAGGCAGAGGTTGGGAGAGAGGGGCAGACAGAGCGTTGCGGAGGCTGGGTATAGATTCCAGACAAAAGCTGGCAGACGTAGAACGGCTGGAGTCGAAGATAAGACAGGGGTGCCGAGCATGGAAAAGTTAGCGGCAGCTGCAAAGTTTGTAGAGTGGAACTATAATTCTAGTGGACGGTGGGCGTAAACATATTCAGCTTTTGACCGATGTTAGTGTTTGTGCGACCGAGGGCTTATTTTAGCGTGATGTGAATAGCGAGCGAGCTGGCTGCAGTTTCAGTATGACACCCTGGGAGCTCTGTGCTTTGATAGGTAACGTGAGTGCTGCACTGCCCACCTCTGGACACGCACGTACAATTCGCGCCATCTGATGCTTCTCCTCGTTCAAGCCATACACAGACATTAATACAACACGAAAAACAGGGGCATAACTCCCATTGGTGCTCCTGGTGCTAGAGCACCAGCAGGTTTTTGGGTGGGCCCCCTCGACGGCCTGAAGTGAATCGGCGGAACTGTGCGCCAACTGACCTGCTTCTTCAGGCCTGTAAAATACGCACCCATTTTCTTTGACGTCGAGTTTAGTCGATTGAAATGAAATGGGGCCCTCAGGAGCTGGGATCCCAAGGGAAAATGAAACACCATTGGCAGTGGGCCCCCTTGATGCAGTCGGCCCCAGACGTTGGGGCCCCCGTGAGCAGGGGGATCCGCGAGCAGGGGCCCCCAGCAGCTGGGGTCCTTAGAGAAAGTGGACCCCATTGACAGAAGCCCCCTAGATGCAATGAACCCCAGAAGTTGGGCCCCAATGATCAGGGGCCCCCAAAGCAGCAGGCCCCGGGAAGTGGGGTTCCATGAAAAGTGGACTCCCATTGGCGGTGGGCCCCTAGATGCAGTCGGCGCTGGACCTTGGTAGGTGCCGAGGAAAAGTGAACCCCAATTGGTAGTGGGCCCCCTATATGCAGTCAGCCCCAAACGTTGGGGCTCCCGTGAGCAGGGTGCTCGCGAGCACGGGCTCCCATCAGCTGGGGTTCCTAGTCAAGGTGGACACCCATTGGCAGTCGGCCCCTAAATGCAATCGGCGCCGGACGTTGGGCCCCCTTGAGCAAGGGGTCCCAGTTTCGAAGTGCCCAGGGATATTGGACCCCATTGACGATGGGCTCCCTAGATGCAGTCGTCGCCAGACGTTGGGGCCCCCGTGATTAGGGGCCCTACGAGCAGGGGGCCCACACGTGTAGGGGCCCCATCAGGTGGGTCCCTAGGAAAACTTGACCCCTTTTTCAGTGGGCCCCTAGATGTAGTCGGCTGCAGACGTTAGGGCCCCCGTGTGCAGGGACCCCCGCCAGCAGGGGCCCCAGCAGCCGGGGTCCCTAGGCATGGGTCATCTACATAGCTACAATCAGCCCTAAGGTCAACGGGCCTCCTGGTGTTTCAGAAACAGGGGGCCCCTCGGGAAGAAGCCCGTAGTGGAATTCGGCCAAGGGGCAGTGGACTCAGAAGCAGATGCCCCTATTGGCAGTCAGAGTCAGCGAGTAGGGCCCTTCAGAGCCAGAGGGCCCTCTAGCTATTCAGTCCCAGGCGTGGTCACCCCGCGAGCAGGAGGCCTACACGAAAAAGGGCCCCAAGAGCAGGGGGTTACGAGATGAAAGCCCCAGGAGCAGGAATCCTCCTGAAGTAGGGACCTTCTTGTGGAAGTCTTAGGGCAGGGGCCCGTTCTTGTGGAAGTCTTCAGGGGCAGAGGGCCCAGGAGGCAGATAGCCACACTGGCAAGGGCCATCTAGTTACAGTCGGCCCTTCGGGGGCCCTCTAGTGGTAGTCGGTTTCAGCAGCAGGGCCCCCAGGGAAAGAAGCCTCTAGTAGAATTCGGCTCATAGGGCAGTGGGCCCCCAGAAGCATGGCCCCGTTTATGGGGATAATTGCTCATATTACAGTCAGAAACAGCAAGCAGGGGCCTTCAGAGCCAGAGGGCTCCTCTCGGCAGTTAGTATCACTGGCTGGGGGTCCAGGGAAAGAGGTCTTTGTGGAAGTGGAATCCAGGAACGAACAGGGGTCCCTAATCTTAGTCAGTTCCAGGGCCAGGGGCCCAATCAGGGTCTAAGTTTAGGGGGCCCTGCGGCAGTCGGCCATATGGGGCAGGGGCCCCTAATGGTAGGTGGTTTCTGTGGCAGGGACCCCAAGGGAAATACATCATTCGATTACAGGAGGCCGACTGGTGGGGGTCGGCCTCCTGAAGTAGGATCCCTGAAACAGGGCCTCTTGAAGCAGGGTGGTGGGTGGCTTAGTGGTCAGCACGTCTGTCTACTAAGCCAGCGGTCCCGGATTCAAGTCCCGGCGGAGCCTCTGAATAAGTCGATATGATCCCCCGAATCCCTCCCAACAGTGTGAGAGTTGGCGACGCTGCATAGCCCTGGCAGCCGGTGGTTAACCCCCGCCCCGGTGGGCCTCCGAGCCAACTTCGCCATGATAGGGGTGTTCAAACACCCCCTCAATCTCGGCTCATATGCGGGATAGCGAAAAAACGCAAAGACTGGTGGATAGCGCATACAAATGCATGAAGAAACTACATCAGTCACTGTTTGTCTCAGTTCAATATTGAGGTCTTGAGAGGTCAAAGAAGATTGCATTTTAGAGTAGAGTTTTTGGGCTCTAGCGTCTGACAGAGTTGAGTTAGAATCATTTTTAGAGACCCTTCGCTTCCTCTCGTCACGGCAAATCGAATGATGTATGATATGAGTGCATTAGGTCAAGATACAAAAATGACCGGACATCAGGTCAGGTCAAGATCACTTTCGATACTAGCATAGTCAATATGTATATCAATCGACATGCAATAACAATCTAAATGTGATGGTATCAAAATAAAAGCTGTGTCATAACCTTCTGCAAAGTTATTGACCCAAGTTTGAAAACTACTTAATTAGCACCAGATGACCTCTTAGAGGTCACAGGTAAAAATATTGCAACATGAACTTGGAAATGAGCCCATGATATTACAGTTTGGAGAATACGAAGGTATTCTCAGCTGTATCTACACAAATACAGCAGAATTCTCGCCTTCCCCATGCATTCCCAATGGAGAGGTCGTGATAGGGTAATTACCTATGGATGGATGGATATTACCCTCGTCAAACCAGGGTAAATGTCCACCCTGGTTTGACGAGGAGGTCAGACATGCTCTGAGGGAAAAAGAAACAGCATTCAACCGTGTTAAGCGGAACAAAAACCCCGAATCTCTGAACAACTTCCAGGTCAAGCGTCGCTATTTTAAGGAAATTTCTGGCTCAAGGTACTTACGCTACATACGTGGGCTGATAGGAGACTTTAAATCAAACCCAAAACGTTTCTGGTCGTTTTTGAAATGTGTCAAGGGAGCAAAGGGCCAATTACCTGTTTTATTGAACGGAGATAGGAAAGTCACCTCAGATGTGGAGCGGGCGAATTTACTCAACCGAGTGTTTGCTGCAAAATTCACCACGCCTGACGCAGAAGTCCTTCCTGATGCCCCGAGGCACGACCTCCCACGTTTCAACTGTTTCACGGTTAGTGTTGCCAGCATTAGGTCTGCCCTGCACGATCTCCAGCCCCACAAAGCTTGTGGGCCAGACGGCATCAGTGCGCGAATTATTAGGGAGTGCTCTGACCAGCTTGTAACCCCACTTAGCATACTCTTCAATAAATCCGTATCCGAGGGTGTGTTCCCGAGTAGGTGGGCAGAGGCTAACATTGTACCAATACACAAAAAGGGATCTAAAAAATTACCATCAAATTATCGGGCCGTTTCACTCCTGCCCCTATTCGGCAAGCTATTGGAGAGCTGTATACGGGATTCACTAATACTCCATGTTCAACCCGTCTTGTCAGACAAACAGCATGGTTTTGTCCCACGCAGGTCTTGCGAAACAAATTTAGCCTCTCTTCTAAAAACAGCGTGGGATTCGATCTCTTCTGGCCAACAAACCGATGTCATTTATACCGATTACTGTGCGGCGTTCCAGAGCGTCAATCACAAACTTCTCCTATACAAGCTCAAGCACTCTTACCAAATCACTGACCTGGCACTAAATTGGCTTTCATCCTATTTGAGCAATCGAAAGCAACGTGTCATTGTCAACGGAAAGTGTTCGGATTGGACCAGGGTAATCTCTGGAACACCAGAGGGTAGCATTCTCTCACCGTTGCTCTTTGCTCTGTTTGTGAATGATCTCCCGAACGTGATCAAAACGAACTGCCTTCTTTTTGCGGACGACGTAAAATTGTACAGCCAAATTATCTCTTTGGAGGACATTGAGCGACTTCAGGGAAACCTGAATGCTCTCACACAATGGTCCCATGATTGGAAACTCCAACTAAATCCTTTGAAATGCAAAGCATTCTCAATTGCTCTGAAACGGAACCCCATTCTGGCCACCTACAAAATTCAAAGCACTGCTCTGGACCGGGTAGATTCTATCCGGGACCTCGGGGTATGGCTGGACACCAAATTAACCTTCGCCGACCACATCAACAACACGGTAACTAGAGCAAACAGAGCTCTGGGCGTGATGATTAGAACCCTCCAATCTTGCCATACAGGGGGAGAATTGTCACCAGAACCTCTCCTGGCAGCTTATTTTAGCAACGTTCGGGCAATTCTAGAATACGGTTGCGTGATTTGGGGAGGTGCTGCCCAAACAAACCTTGAAAGACTTGAAAGGGTTCAACATATATTCCTTATCTGGCTCGCTTCCACTACTTGTACATTAACAACGTCTTTGGCATACTCAGACCTTTTGGCGACTTTTAACATAACCAGCCTTTCAAACAGGAGGTATCAGTACGATGTACTTTTCGTTCACAAAATTCTAGCCGGGAAGGTGGACTCTGCTCTCTTGCTCGGGACATTCCCCCTTCACGTCCCCGCGCGACCCACCCGGAATATGAACGGTACTTTGCTCCACGTTCCCTTCGCCAGGGTGGATACGGTTAAAAGAGGTGTATTTTGTCGGGTGGCTGGTGCTATGAACTCTTTCTTAATCGTGTGTCAAAATTCAGATGTATTTAGTTCAACATTTTGTCAGTTCAGATCTCAAGTCCGCGCGTATATAAAAAGTCTGTAGTGATCTCCCCTTGTTTTCTTAGGACGTTTTATTTGTATTTAGTGCGTATGTGGATCATTGTATCCTGTATAAGCTGAGTGTTCGAACGTCGTTCGTGTTTGATCGTCTTCGATACGACATGAGCTGTAATTGGGGGCAACCTGTTGCTCATGACACAAATAAACAATAAACAATAAACAACAAACAATGATCTGTACTTGATCTTTGGTCATCGATATGAAAAATATCGGAATATATTTTCTAGCACTCGGTAGGCCCATTATGTGGTATAAGTTGTGATCCGATACATTCACCACCCATTTCTTACTTATGCCACCTTAGATTTTGGAGGTGAGGTCACGTGATTTGCACTGGTAACCTGACCTGAGATGACCCAATCTCAGATTTTTGGAGAAAGTTACGAAATTGATCAAGTATAAGGTGTGTCAAGTACGGCGGCGCTTCGAGGCACCGTTTTTTCCTGCCACCGGAAAAATCCGAGGAGGGTGTTCAACCAGCCCCCACCGGAGCAAGGGTTAAACCAGCAGTTGACGTAAATTCAAGCTTATTTCCGTACTTGGTGGGCCCCTGGGCCCCTTCCAGTGGAAGGGGGCCTCCCTCAGGCTCAGCACCAGTAGGAAAAAAATCCGTGGTTACGCCCCTGACTAAAAATGACGTTGATACAAACTTGGGACACAGCCCCTGTCTGGAAATGATCTTTCCCAACGACGTTGGAACTGGGGGCCGTGGGGTCAGCTGCCCCAACCCCCCATCCTTTACGGCCACGGGGGCACCTGCCCCTCAACTTTTGGGAGAATACATTTTTCATAAAGAAAACACCCCGCGGTAGCCGAATTCATCTGTTTCAAAGAAAATTTGTCTTCATAAATTCACTTGAATTTTCTGTGCCACGGGCTGCTGCCCCTATTGATGTCTTGGTACACTTTGTAATATTTCCAACTCATCGCTCACTCGCCAGCTAGGTTACGTTTGCTGTGGGTTGCTCTGCTGATGCAACCCGCTGCTTTGCGGATCTTGGGGGGGGGCAATTAAATGATGGAGGTAATTTGGTATCCTCCCATCGTATGTATGGCAATTTTGGTCATTACGTTGTCGACTGAATTTAGTACCGGTGCAGTTTTGAGAATAAAGGAAAACTGGTCAGACTAGCAGATTTTTTAAATATTGTGTGTTCCTTTTTTCTGAGGCCAGATTCCTCTCGGTCTCTCTCTCTCCCTCTCTCTCTCTCTCTCTCTCTCTCTCTCCCTCTCTCTCTCTCTCTCACTCTATTTCTTGTAGTTAATTCGCTAAAGTTATCGAGAATGTGGATCACATGAATGAACATGGGCTGAGCTCCTGCACCGGTAGGCACGTTCTGTAAAAATGCATATACCTTTACTGGCATACGGAAAAGATAGCACAGAAAAAGCATTAAGATTCGCCCAAAACCAGCAATGGGCTAGGTCTTGGCGCCGCTCTCACGAGAATTTCCATAAGCCCATATATTCATTCATTTGCACATACACATCTAAGAGAAACAAAGCAACTTTACGCACATTCAACACATACGTTCCATGTAAAATAGTTCCAGACCACTCGATTCCATGGCGCTCTTCCGATGGCGACAGCCGTGGGCAGAAGCCTACCGGACGCTTCAACCAACTGGCCGGCGCCCCGTTACCGCTCCGAAAGTCTCAAGAGCATCGTCTTATTTTGACAAGAAGGTATTGGAACCCTTTGACCAATGCCCGTGTGAGTCACTGAGATAAGCTTATTGAATGGGCTGGACTGTTAAATAGACATTGACTTCAATTCTCGACGGCTCAGTACTGGAATCCGATACCAACACCGGCCGCAACTTGGACGAGACAAGTGTCATTCTATGCCAACTTGACACGGCAGTGTCAAGTTGACACTTTGGTGCCAATCTCTATACGGCACCATCTCGGATCTTTATGTTATTTTGCATGTAGGGTTATCGTAGGCTGGGAACACGAATCTGATGTTAGGATCCTAGCTCACATATGTTCGGATATATGATGATATCAATATTTGCTCAATATTGATAAGTTTTGAAGTGCTGCAGCGAGGAGCATGATGATAAGTTGAAAAGATGTTCCCTGGCCTGTCCCCTCGAATCCGGAAATGTAAAAAAACACTGTAGATTATATATTCGGGCACAGTCCTTCATCAGAATCATGGAGTAAAGATCAATAATTCTTAGTCATAGTATAGCCAGACCTCGAATTGAGCTTCACACAAATGCTTTTTAGAATGAATCGTTAAAAATAAGAGTGGATGTCGTGACAACAACGATATTGGTACCTCTAACCTAAAAGCAATGCCGAAAATACAACAAAACTACCAGTATTTGTGTGACAGACTTTTCTATTATTTCAGCCAAACACTAGCTTTTCATTAACAATTAAAAACTTGCTGAAGTATCGTAATCGGTTATTTGAATATTTTGTTCTGATCATTTACTTTTTCCGTTGACCGCAGCTAAAATGCTAACAATAACTACCTATTTAGCACTAGTAGACGTGATACTAAATCGGTGTAAAGACTGCAAACTTTCCCCTTTAACATGATGCTATATTTTTTACTATAAAAGCCTCCCTCGAATTGTTTAGTTAAGATTGTACTTAGTGGTCAGGGTCAGCTTATCCCTAAACTCAATCCATTGCATAATACTAGTTAGTATGGTTTGTAATTGATAAACCCTTTTTCACAGCCTGCAACTCTGGCCCAAAGTTAAGCGTCGAATGAGTATACGTCTGGCTGCAAAAAGACAATATTATCAATTTTATATTATACTTATTCAACAACCCTTCCCCATAGTATGCACCTCTTAAACAAATGCATCTCCTATAGCTATTTAATGTGATCAATTAATGGTAAATACTTTTCCTCAGCCTGTACCTCTAGCCCAACGTTAAGCGTCGAATGAGTATACGTCTAGCTGCAGAAAAGTATTATCAATAATTATTTGCATATTTCAAAACCCCAACCCCAGTACGTATCCCTAAAATCAAACCATCTCTTTGCGCTAGTTAATCTGATCAATCATTAATAAAGCCTTTTCCCCAGCCTGTACCTCGGGTTCAACGTTAAGCGTTGAATGAGTATACATCTGGTTGCAGAAAAGCATCATCAAAGATAAATTACCTATAAAAAAACAATACCTGAGCCGTACCTGTGACGTAAGTCCATCACTTCTGACTAGTTAAACTAATTCAACCATCATAGTCCTTTTTCCAGCCTGTAAATCGGGCCCAAAGTTAAACGTCAAAAGCATATACGTCTAGCATCAATAACACTATCAATAATGCATGGATGTCCTACCCCAGAACACATATTCTTACGCTGGTCCCTCCCTTACCTCTTAAGCTACTGCTGTTAAGTGATAGCCTATCTTAGACCCGCATAATAGGCCAAGACGTTCCTTGTACGTTAAGGCTGGGATGACGATCCTAAATGATTATGGATTCGGCTATCTTTCTATCTGGATGATCACGTGCCCGATGAACTACTTTTAGATCAAGTGGTTCTGATATAGCTTGAGTGTCCTGTGCTGCATGTTTCTCGAGGAAATGATCTCCTAGAGGTGTGTTCCTAGTTTTATTTTTCGTGTCCCGCAAATGTTCGTTAAATCGCAATCGGACGGGCCTCATCGACTCCCCCTACGTATTGAACCCCGTTTTGGTCCTGGTTACACAGTCTACAGTCTATTTGATACACTACATTTTTCTGTGTGCAGTCACCTTTAAAACCAAACTTGCATAAATGACACCTCTGACCCCCAGGACATTTTGGCTTAGAAATGGCCGACCTAACCAATGACGACTTAAGTTTCTTGGTATTCTTCCAGGTGATATGTACTTTCAGGTTAGATTTCTTTACGACCTTTTTATTTTACAGAGTAGCTGTTCGTCTACGTACGGAAAGTCAAGAACCCATCATAAGAATCTGAGTCTTCTTTCTTTTTCTTGCACCTTCCGTTACCTGTCCTTGCTAGACTGACCTCCTTCAACAAACGCCTAAGAAGCCATGCATGATACCCATTTTTTAAAAAGCGGATTCCAAATATTATCTACGCTTTTTCTCTCTTTCTCTGAGCCCGATGAGTTATCCTTGTTATATATAGGGCAAATGATTGATTGGCTACAGTGATATTAGCCCAACCTAGCGGCAGCGCCCGGAACCAACACATCTCCAGCAGTGCGAATGAATTCGTCCTTACAAAAATAGAGCCGTGTCACTCCCTGGACGGGAATGCCCACCCACCGATAGCCCATAGGGTGAACCCCCGACGCACCGGGGCGCAGACGACAGGGCCGGCAGGCAGCCACATTACACTCAATCACTTATTAGTCCAATCGCCGATGATAGTCCGCCGAAACCCTCGTCCCTAGCGGTCGCCGACGGAATCACAATCGCCCGGAACCAGCGCGCTCCCTCGGCAGCCACCGGAACCAACTCTGAACGCGAGTGCTCAGCCACCGAAGTCGCACAGTGTGCGCTCCCGGTGCACCAGCGCCGATGATATGGACGGCTAGGCTGCCACCTCACAGTCGCTCACTTATTAGTCAGCCTGAACCCTCATTCCCGGCTTCCAGACGGAGCAAAGCTCACCCCTCTCGATTCGACGGTAATAATAGTCCACCCAAGCGGCGGCGCCCGGAACCAACAGGCCCCCACAGCGGCAACCAGAATCAACACATCTTAAGCAGTCCTTGCTGCGGCTTTTTCCAGTGCATTTACAGCGATTTACAGCGTGCCATTTCCGGACCGGAACGCCCAGCCGACGACAGTCCTACGGGGTGCGCCCCGGTGCACCCGAGCGCAGACGACGCCACCGGCGGTTGTGGTCTTCTCCCGGCATACTCGGTGCCGGTGTCATCGTCTCGGACGATTCCCCTGCAGGGACGAAGAGAGTGCCCCCTACAACCGGGCGGCCTCGCCACCTCGCCAGTCTCCTCATGGATGAGACAGTCGATGCGCCCGACGCCGCCACGCCGACGAGCCCAAAACAAACAGCTGCTACAGTATGGCGGGTAACGTTCGGCAACGCCGGCGGCACCAGCAGCCGGTGCGGCAGCTCCCATGACGTAAACGGCCGCCGCAGGAGCACCAGCCATCGCACCTCTCCCAGGTGTGTGTTAAGGCTGAAGATAGGCAGGTAGATCGTGGACGACTGGGAGGCCCCACCGGTCAGGAGAGACAGCCCCGACTCGGCCAGCCCCAGCTCCAGAGGCCAACAGGCTGAAAGGGGGACAGCGGATAGCCTCGGTCAGTCAGGGCAATAGTTGCTCATTATTTATGGGGATGAGGCAAGGAACGTAAAGGACAGCAGATCCTTGTCAATACTCCCGCCCCATATATTCTAATGTTTTGCCCTGCTTATTTATAGTTTTTGCTAGCGACCAGTTACCGCAGATCCCCCGCTACGCCCCGAACACATCAAGAGTGAACACGGGAAGCAGAGACGTCACATGATCTAAAAATGGCATATGCCACAAGCGTAAGAACAACAAAAATGCCTACAACAGCACACAAATACGCGAGAAAAAACAGTCATACAGCCCACATACTACACCCAATATCCCCTCTCTCTCCACACATCCACCCATATATAAAACAATCAAACTCAACACAAACCCCAGGCAATTTCGTAGGCAGTAGTACGCCTCACACCACCTTCAGTGGCGACAGGACGCCCGACGCAGGACGACGGGGCACCAATCCCGCCGCCTACCCCGCTCCCCCGGACGCACGGGGCCCGGGGGAGCGGGGGACACCTTGGCATCGGCGCCGGACGCCTGCCGGCCAAGTGGTTTGCACCTGACATGGGGTAACCATTCATTCGTAGAATTTTAACGCCTCAGAGGGTATTAGCAATGAAATACAAAAAGGGTAGCCGTTGCAGCTCACCTAACAAAAAGCAGAAAAGAACCATAAACCATAGCCACTCTTTTCGGGATTTTTTTCGCGTTTAGTACTCATCGATGAGTATTCTATCAATAACATGTTTGAAACATTTCTTCGACATAGGAATGTCACTTAAATTGGGAATTTTTGGTGCGATAAGCTCATTCCATGTGTTTGGACAACTGATAGCAAACGAGTAGGCTCTGTAAACTGTTGTCGCTGGCTGCTGCACAAAATGTCTTACTAGTCTGGTATTTCTCGGTGATGCATACAGCTGAAAGTTTTGTCCATAAACTTGCGGTAGAATTCCAGTCCAAAAAATTATGTAGAATCAGAATTTGTTGTCTTTTGACCACATCCTCTAATTTTAGAAGTTTGAGACTCTTAAATAGCGGAGTGCTGGGGGCTCTATGGTGTGCTCCTTCTATTATCCTTACTTTCCTCTTTTGAACACATTTTAGTTTTGTAAGGCTACTACTGAAATTTTTCCCCCAAATGAAGGCACAGTAATTTATATAAGGAACTATGAGAGCATGGTATAACATTATCATGTGTTTCTTAGTTACTACATGTTTGACTCCAGCCATGACACTGATATTTCTACAGATTGTACTGTAAGTTTTTGATATATGTGTTCTAAATTTCAGGTTCTCATCGAAAAATACACCTAAATACTTCACACTTTTTGCCCGCTCTATTGGAATGGAATTGAAGTTAATATTTATATTTGGTCTATTGTTGGTAATGGAATAGACTTGATAAAATGTTTGTGATATGTTTAGCGTCAGTCGACATTGTCGGCATTGCTTTTAGGTTAGAGGTACCAATATCGTTGTTGTCACGACATCCAATCTAAGTAGGCGGAGAACTGTTGGCAGCAGCATTGTTATTATGAGCTTTAAGTGGTGTTGAACATGACCATTATCTGCCAAATTATTATTTTTTATTTTAGACCTAAATCAACACTGAAAGAATAGATACAATAATAATCGGAGCTTTCGACTTCAAGTCATCCTCAGCATTGCTTAGGATGGCTTGAAGTCGAAAGCTTTGATTATTATTGTATCTATTCTTTCAGTGTTAATTCAGGTCTAAAATAAAAAAAATAATTTGGCAGATAATGGTCATTTTCAACACCACTTTAAAGCGACATCCAATCTTATTTTTAACGATTCATTCTAAAAGGCATTTGTGTGAAGCTCAATTCGAGGTGTGGCTATACTATGACAAAGAATTATTGATCTTTACTCCATGATTCTGATGAAGGGCTGTGCCCGAATATATAATCTACAGTGTTTTTTACATTTCCGCATTCGAGGGGACAGGCCAGGGAACATCTTTTCAACTTTGCTCAATATTGTTGCATTCCCATCTAAACCATACTATAACCTCAAAATGGTTTCAAATATTTGCATTCTGCAAGCTGTTCTTTAAAATGAAGATATAAATCCTGAAATATATGTTATATATTACATTGAATCAGAAACCTTTTATTTTCGATCAGTGTACCATCTTCGATTTGCTTCATCTTCACATCCATTATAGAGTCTTATTTTGCATGGTAAACAATGATTTTTACAGTGGGATCTCTGCCACTGCGCCGCCAGGAGAATCACTAAGATAGGCAGTACCGCCCGGTGCGGCCGCCCCTCCCCGCCCCGCTCCCGGCGGCGCATCGGCATAGAATCACCCACAAACTAAGTATAGGCTTGGATCAATGCGGATAGGATAATGTGAGGATGTCGGTTGCAGCCTATGTCTCATTAAAGAGTATCTATTGCATTCGAAACATATCTGCACATAGGGGCGTCGCCACGGATATCTTTCCATGGGGGGCCAGGATCGAAGAGGGTCTCCTATCCCTGGCCCTGAAGGGGGCCTTTTTGTTTTTGGGGCCTCCATTTCTTGGATCATTTACGGGCCTCCTTTACAAGCAAAGGGGTTTCCACGTAGGTAATTTAGTGGGCCTTATTTAACACGCGCATTGACGGAGGTCTGAGCCACCTTCGCTTTGACGAGGAGGGGCGGGTACCCGCCCCCCGTAAGATCTCGAGAACCATGGTAGGTAGCGAAAAACGGTAAACGGTGTTGGGTAGCCCGTCCACTTTGCCATCGAAAATATTTGTAAAATTTGTTTTTTTCAGGTCACATTTAAGGTCACGAGAGGTCAAAACATGCCGTCATAGGGATAACATGTAAATTAAGGTTTTCGGCCATTACATCTGAACAAGCAAAGATAGAGCAAAACGACCTGAACTATATGCATTCTCACAGGAAGCCGAATCGAATGATATATAATTTGACTTTGCTAGGTCAAATCTAGGATTTGACCTGACCTGAGGTCAGGTCAAGGTCAAATTATAGAAAATACATATCATTAGAACCGCAAAGACAAAGCGAGTCTAATGCAGCTAAAATAAACGCTCTATCACCATCCGTTACTGCGTTATTCAGTGAAAACCATTTTTCCCATGTATTTCCAATGGAGAAGTAATGCCTCGTAACTGACCTTAGGTCATCGATATAAAAACCGGAACATATTTTAGAGAACTCGGTGGGCCCATTATGTGATATGAGTTTCAATCGTATAAGTTCACCATGTTCCGACTTATGCTATCTTAAACTTTTTTTTGAGGTCAGGTCACTTGACCTGTACTGGTGCCCCGACCTGAGATTGCCTAACCTTAAAATTTTCACAGAAGTTTTAAAAATGATGAAGGAAAAGGCATGCCAAGTGCGGCGGCGCTGCGCGCCGCCGTTTTTCTCCTATCTCCGAAAAGCTCGAGGGGGGTGGGTACCCGGCCCCCGTCAATGCGCGTGTTAAGGTGTCTTCTGGATAGGCCATTAAGGGAACTGGCTTGATAAGTAAAGAGGCGATCTAGGGGGCCTGTTAGGTAAAGGGGTCTCCTGGGTTGGTCGTTACAGGGCCTCAGGGGAGGAAAAAACCTCAGACCCGTCCCCAACATGTCTAGCTTGAGTTTTGGACAGGTATTGAATCACACGGACAATAGAGCTTATTTTATACTGCATTTACGAGGAGCTTTTGACTGAAATTGTTGCATGTTTTTCCTGAAATATTTGGAATAATGTCTCAGCTGTTATGGAACACAAGGAAGCTTGAAGGACGGAACAGACCTTTCTTTATTTAGAGTATTATTTGAGCCCCGTACCCCGGCAACTGGCCATTATGCTATTTGGCCTTTTACGCGTGGCGAGGTGCCTCGTCCCTCATATCGGGGGTCTGAAGATGAACAAAACCGCAACCGCAGCTAACCAGCAGCTTTCATGAGGACTATGAAATTTTCTCGGCTTTGATATGATGCTCAGATCTATGTGTTAAGTAGCCTCTTTAATGACTTAGCCAACGAAATTTACTTTAACGAACTTTGATGAGCTCTGATTTCAACGTTTTAACGTTCAATGTCCGTGGGATACGGGATTCAACGAAACGAAGGTCAATTTTTCCGCACATTCATACAAAATAACCAAAAAGCCACATTATTCTTCAAGAGACACACTCATCACTAGAAATTGAGTTCATTTGGAATAGAGTTCATTTGGAGGAATGAATTTTGGGCTGAAATTTCTTTTTCCCATGGAAGTTCTACAAATCAGAGGGGGCATAGCAATTGTACAACAGAGCATAGCAGGAGCAACATAACTTTTATATCGCAGTGAAAGTGGCAGAATATTAGCAGTTAAAAGGAAACATAATCAACTTGATATAACAATAATAGGAGTATATGGCCCATCAAGCAATCTCTCGCACGAAAAACTAGGCTTTCTTCAGGAGCTACGCATGACTTTGCTTAATTATGGTACAGGAAGCGATGTAATGTTAGGGGATTTTAACGTTCGTTTAGATGAGGATGACACTGAGATTTCTCGGGAGTTAAAGCCATCCTAAATGCTTTTTCACTCAAGGATGTATGGAAAAAGACTCATAGGGATAGGGTGGGATTCACTTGGCATAAGCCTAATCATAAGAAACAGTCAAGACTAGATTATATATTCATGTTAAATTTCCTCTTTAATTCTCATGTAATTAATTCAAGCATTGATGATGGTATTCATAGTGACAACAGCTGCGTCACATTGGTCATGAAACCACGCGCAGAATGCAGAGGACCATCTTTATTGAAGTTTAATAATTCTCTTCTAGATAACAAGAAGTTCCAAAAAATAGTTAAAGCTGAAATTCACAAATGCAAGGATATATTTGGAATATACGATCATGGAATGAGTTTGGGAATAAGAATAGAACTTCTCCTGAGCAACATCCGGCAAATAAGCATGAAATGCGGGAAAAATCGCCGAAGAAAGAGTAAAAGATGAACGTGATTCCGAAAAACGCATATCAGATTTTGTGAAAGACCTAAGCACTTAAAGTTAGCAGGAACTTAAAACATACGGAGAAATGAAAGAAAAACTGAACGAACTCAAACATAAAGAAAAACTGAACGAACTCAAACATAAAAAACAAGAGCGGCAATGCTATTTTCAAAAGTTCACTGGATGGGAGAAGGTGAACGACCTACTAAATACTTTTTGAACCGATGTAAACAGGTATCTGCTGGAAAAGAAAATTACAGAAATTATTGAAGGGGATAACGTTATTACGGGCAAAAACAACAAATTTTAGAGACTTGTGCCCAGCATTTTAAAAAGCTGTGTGCCAAAGGTGAGAGAGCGACTGATGCAGAGAAAATAAGTTAAATTGTGGAAACACCTTTACCTCGATTATCGTGCATTGAAAAGGAGAAATGCGAGGGAGATATTAGCCTAGATGAATGTAAATTTGCTTTGGGAAGGATGGCCAGAAACAATTCCCCGGGAGTAAGTGGATTAACTCCAGAAATTTTGATAAATTTTTGGGATGATGTAGGGGACTTGATTGTTCAATATATTAATGCATCACGTGATGGAGAATTATTCATTACGCATAGAAGAGGAATAATAACGTTAATTCCGAAGAAGGGGGAACGAAGACTGCTATAAAATTAGAGACCGATATGATGACTCGACGTGTTTTATCAATTGATTGCAAAAATTGTTTCTATTAGAATTTCGACGGTCATTTCAGGATTAATAGGCAAAAACCAGACTGGATTCATACGTGGACGCAATATTGGGGAAAACATAAGACTTATTCAAGATATAATAGATTATTGCAATGATGATAAACTCTCCGGTATGTTTTTGTCCCTTGATTTTGCAAACGCATTTGACCGGCTCGACCACGATTATATTATTAATACTCTAAGGGCGTTTCATTTTGGGGAAAGCCTTATTAGCTGGGTCAATCTACTTATTCGCAACGTTAGCGTAGCAATAGTCAATAATGGTTATACATCACGCTTGATCCCGGTAGAAAGATCTGCGCTGCATGGACCTTTTATAAGTTCATTCATTTTCATTTTAGCCGTAGAAGCTCTTACAATAAGGATTAAACAGAATATTAACATCCATGGAATTAAAATATCAAACGAAGAACATAAAATAAGCCTATACGCCGATGATATAAACTTACTTTTGCTAGATAAAAACTCTGCATTAGAGGCCTTTGCTGTTCTGAAAGGATTCGAGCAGATCTCGGGGCTTAAATTGAACTTGGAAAAGTGCAAACTAATGTGTTTGGCAAAATTGAAGAACATAATTGAGCCAATTGATAACACTAACCCCGCAAAAAGATAAAAAGCCTAGGCATAGTATTTAGCGCGTCATTGTCTTGTGACCAAGAAAATGCTGAATCTGTATCCAAAGCAATCAGCACAACGTTAAACATTTGGCAGTAAAGGACTTTGACTATCAAAGGTAGAATTACGATATCAAAATCATTTCTTATCTAAAAATTCTTTATGGGCAGCACAGGTATGATTCCAAAAAATATCAGAGGATCAGAGGGAGATACAAAGCAAAATCATGAAATTTATCTGGAGAGGTAGACCTCCAAAAGTGGCTCGAACAGTTCTCTGTCAACGGATAAAAGATGGGGCTTAAACTCAATAAACCTAGAAAAGCTTTGCATCTCTCTCAAGCTGGCTTGGGCAACCAAAATCTTTAAAGATGAGCATCATCCCTGGGTGAAACTGTTACAGGCAATAATAGGAATACATCATCTCACCGACTTGTTTAAGACGTATATGAACAAAAAAACTATAAGTTCTTTCCGAATTACAAAATTTTTACAAAGAAGTATTAATAAAGTTACAAAAACATACCTATAGGCCTCTTGTATATTCTAAGGACGTGCAGAAAAAACACCTGTGGTACAATGGCCAAATTAAACTGAAAAATAGTGACAGCTTTAAGAGCCTGTACCCAATGAATAACAAAGTAATAGATGATTTTGATAACAATGGAAACATAATGGGGTACATAGACTTGAGAAGGAAATATCCTAACATTCAGACAAATTTATTAGCTTACCAGAGACTTAAGTGCGCCATCCCAAACCTTTGGCTCAATCTCTTGCAAAACGGGAATTACAGACCACTCACAGAGGCCGAAAGAGAGAAACCGGACGAAATAAAACTTAGCGAAAATTGGATAGCAGCAAAAATGTAAAAAGCAAACAATTCAACCTAGATCAAATACCTATACAAGCTTCGACTGCACAAATACGTTGGGAAGGGGAGGGATGTAATTTAAACTGGAAGCAAGTGTATGAACTACGTTGTCAATGTACAAGATCAACAAAATTGCAATCGTTGCAGTTCAGAATTCTACACAAATATATTCCCACAAAAAGGTATCTGTTCTTAAGGGGTATTCGATTCTGAAAAAATGCCCAACATGTATTCATACTGAAACACTAAAACATTTTCTATTTTATTGTCATGACGTCCAATCTAACTGGGAGTATGTAAAAATTAAACTGTCAACTTCTAATAGGGGCATTCCAGGACAAAACGACCAAAAATATTTCAATTTGACACCACCATGTCTAGAAAAAATCTGAAACATTGTCTCCGGGGTAGTTTTGGACCAGAAACACGCCTGTGAGAATCTTAGCTCCTCCGACCAACGGTGACCGAGTTATAGCCCGAGGTATTTTCGGGAGGTCACCTTGTAGACTCATCTTTGATGCTTCATAACTCAACAACGCATTTCCCGATTAACAAGTTTTGCATATCATTGAACTCCTCTTGAACCATAAATTATTTTGAAAAAGAAAATCTTAAAATGTGAAAAAACTTTGACTTCTAATTCGTTTGACCTTTCTAAGATGACCTAGCTTGACCTTTTCGATGTTGAAATTGACCTTTTAGGCACCTCAAAAATTTTGCTTGATAAATTATCTCTCGATAAAAATTAAAAAATGCGTTCTTGCTATAAATGCCACATTTTTAGCACCTAATGTAGGTATGCAGACGGTTTTTGACCACTGCAGTAGTACAGTCTTATGTTTAACACCGCAAACAAAGCGATTGCTTTTGGAATCGGTTGCTTGCAGTGATATTGCATTGTCTTTAGAAAATTTTCGTCGTGTAAGTGTCAGACTTTATGAGAATTAACTCACGCCCACACGAGGGGGCTGGCAACCGGCTTCCTCAGGTATCCACAGGTAGTAGAAAAAAACACCATCGCGCAGCGCCACCGCACTTCATCTACCTTTAACCCGACATTTTTGCACCTTATGGCAAAATAACTTAGGGAAACTAGCAGGTGGAAGGTACCGTAAATACCATAGGTCAGCTGGCAACTGACTGGTGAGAGGGTGACCTGAGGTAGGCGGTCAGCGTTATGCTTTGAGGGACGTCCAACTTTGCTTCCTTAATTAACCCTTCATCGTGGGAGTTGCTCGTTTGGGTGGTGGGGTCGGAGTCTCCGTGAAAAGTCCCTTGATGACTCTAATGAGGCTCCGACTCCTAAAACTGAACTGGCAACAACTTGGACAAGATTTATAATAAAGAAAAATAGCAGCCATTAAAAGTGATATAAAAATATCCATTGTTTCGAGGGAGACGAGGGCAAAGGAACTTATTAGTAATGGCTTATTTAGCCTTGCACCCTTAAACGAAAATTTACAAAGATGCCGCAAATTTATCAATAATTGAAATGAGTATAACTTATCCTATAAGCACCACTAACTCACACAATTACGTCGTTCCCGGACATGGAAAAATAGTATCGATACAAGGTGACCGAGTGCAGCACAGCATACGTTTGGGAGGATTCATACAATGTAAAAAACGTGTCTGAAGGGCTTTTATTCCCAGGGGGTAATTTGGATCTGTTCATATATGCGAAAACATTTGTTCTGAAATCATAACGCATTCGACTTGGTCACTTGAACAGGCTGCCTCACATGATATTTTTAAAAAGGTGATCATTTCATAGCCGACACGGATCCCAGTTCAAACGCCATTTCAAAAGGATTTTGATTAGTGCTTTTTAATGATTGGGGCTGCTAAATTTGAAACAATATCGAGAGCTACTACGTGAAAATAAATAGCAAAATGTATCATGTGTTTAGCCCTCTCACAGGCGGGGTTGAACTGCATTGAACCAAGAAGTAGTATTTGAAATGCAAAAAGAGAAAATTCAAAGGATGTTTTACCACTTTTACCACTGTTTCCACGTTTCATTGGAGGTAGTCGGGCACCCACAACTAATAGATATAGTTCCACACTCCTGGTGCCTTGTATTATCATTGAAGAATAAGCGAATACACTGAGATGACTTCAACACTGACACTGACTTTTTCCTGCACAACCACATTCATTCACCTGAAATGATGGCCGTCAGATCGCTCATTACTTAAGCCAAATAATCTATACCAGTATGTTTAATATTTCCCTTTGTATTGGCCATTCGTCATGACTAAATTTGCGATCATTCACGCAGCACCCATAAAAGAAAGTCCACTTCCACAGCACGACACTGTTTGGTTCGAACATAGGTATACGAAACCCGAACCTCTCTTCCTTTGTATAGATTACATGAACAGTGATGGATGTCTTATTTACCGCTGGTATTCTATGGAACTCGTTATTCATTTTTCCATTATCGCATTGGCGAACAGACTTTGGAGCTGTCTGGCAACATTGGCTATGCTTGATTGTGAAATGCACAATAACTTAATCGTGCTGAAAAATGTATGCGTAAGAAAAGCATGCGTACCTTTGGCATCACGTATTTGATTCTTCACTGGACTTTTTTAAACCACCGTGATATGACCAGTCGAGCCGTGCTCTCGATATAGTCGCAGGCGCCCTTGCTGTGAGGCGTAGTGAAAACGCTTCATTCACATAACTGAATTTTGCTTCGTTATAACTTTTGCAATGGAATCAAACATTTGCATTGTTTTAAAATCGTGTGCATGTTGGCACAATTTGATGAAGTTAATGTTTTTGCATTGTGCAGCACAGCTCTCCGTCAGATGTGTACATTCTTCAGTCATTTCTCTCACTTCCATGCTCCAGGCATAAATTCTGAAAAAAACAGGAGCCATCGCAGTGCTGTGTTTGGAGCCTTCTGATATCACACAGGCTCCGTGGCCTAATTGTTGGCTATCTCTGCTGTTCAGCAAACCATGTAGAATGAACAGTGCACTGGGAACGACGGCGCTAAATGGCCCGTTTTAATCTCTACCGACAATGTTACATACAATCGTTTGTTCGGGTCACCTTTGAGGTCGCTCGAGGTCAAAATATTCCTTACAGGAACAAAGTGGAAACCAAAATTTTGTTGCATAATAGCTGACAGAGCAGAGCCGTAGAAACATTTTCAGCACCATCGGAATACTCTTGTCGAGCTCGATCGGATTATATATCTTATAATCTTGTCTAGTCAAATTTCAAACTTAATCTGCTTTGACCTAGAGCCGGGCATAGGTCTGTATGGTAGAAAGAATATTCATCAAACTGTAGTGGCAAGTCAGACGCGGCAACGTAAACATAAAAACCTCCATCGCAATTCTTGACAATTCTCAATTCTCGCCAGTGATAAAAATTTACCAATTACCCCATGCATTTCTCATGGAAATATCATGACCCTGACCGTGTCCCAGGTTATCGATATGAAATCCTCCTACGAACAATTATCTTGCTCGGTGACCTTTTTATGTGATGTGAATCTAAAGACGATATGTTAAATTTGATCTTACTGATGCACCTCCAAAGTTTTTTTTTCGAGGCTGGGTCTCTTGACCTGGGTTGTAGGTCTGACCTGATATGACCCAGACCAAAAATTTTGCCAGAAGTTGCAAAAATGTCGGGTTAGAGGTAGATGAAGAGCGGTGGCGCTGCGCGGTGGTGTTTTTTCTACTACCTGTGGAAACCTGAGGAGGCCGGTTGCCCGCCCCCTCGTGTGGGCGCGTGTTAATTCTCATAAGCTCTGACACTTACACGACGAAAATTTTGTAAAGACAATGCAATATCATTGCAAGCAACCGATGCCAAAAGCAATCACTTTGTTTGCGGTGTTAAACATAAGATTGTACTACTGCGGTGGTCAAAAACCGTCTGCATACCTACATTAGGTGCTAACAATTTGGCATTTATAGCATGAAAGAATTTTTTCATTTTTTATCGAGAGATAATTTATCAATAACAATTTTTGAGGTGTCTAAAAGGTCAATTTCAACATCGAAAAGGTCAAGCTAGGTCATCTAAAAAAGGTCAAACGAATTAAAAGTCAAAATTTTTAAAATTAAAAAATTATATTTTTTCAAAATAATTTATGGTTCAAAACGAGTTCAATTATATACAAAACTTGTTAATCGGGCAATGCGTTGTTGAGTTATGAAGAATCAAAGATGAGTCTACAAGGTGACCTCCCGAAAATGCCTGGGGCTATAACTCGGTCACCGTTGGTTGGAGGGGGCTAAGATTGTCACAGGCGTGTTTCTGGCCCAAAACTACCCCGGAGACAAAGTTTCAGATTTTTTCTAGACATGGTGGTGTCAAGCCTTGGTCGATCTGTCCTGGAATCCCCCAATAATGACTTGCCAATATAATTGAATGCGAAAAATATCATATTTGGTTTGTTATCTGGGAGAAAAGCACGCAACTTCCTCATTCTATTGGCAAAACAATTTATTGTGCACTGTAAATTAGGCGCAGCATACTCGGCTCCAAACTTAGAGGCTTTCAGAAAGATAGTAGATCAACATACTCCTGCGGAAAGAACTGTCACGTTTAAAGGTAATAAGTTAGACAATGTCCTCGAAAAATGGAAAGGATTTGTGACAGATCACTCGTGAACGCTATTCCAATTGGGGTGTACAAATTTCGGAATTGATAATATTTGCTTGAGAATTAGAGGGAAAATGAGAGGACGAAGCCGTCCTCTGAGTCAAAATGCCAGCACGTGTGTTTCTTAGCAAGGTTGTAAGTGCGGTAATGGATCTCCTGTCGTCTGCGCGTGTTCGCGGGGATGTGTGTATGTGTGTGTGTGTACGTGTGTCTGTGTGAGCTGGTGATGGGACCAGTATAATAATAAACTGTTAAATCTGAAAAAGAGTCCATTTTATATCTAAGATTTTGTTTCAAAATTCAAAACGTTTTGGAGACAGTGTTCCTTCGTCACTTGAAAGGTATTGAATTGGCACATATTTATGGAAACACAATGAAATATGACAATGTTCACACTCTACAGTATTGCACCATTGAAATTTCTTTAAATCGCCTTGCTAATCATTGTATAGACCTGGGTCTACTGTTGCTGGACGAAGTGCGCTAGCACTATTGTTATCGGTGACGTCACTGTGCCGTATCCTGTGACGTCATCGTGAGCCTCTGCCGGCTAGACAGCAGATGTCGCTCAAGTCTTCCGGTTGGAAACTGACTTTCTGAAAGATAGGTTTATTTGATTTCTAGGCTTATGTGGTGAACTTCTCTTGTCAAATGTTAATGCCACTAATTAGTCTCCGCACTTATTTTCTCCGTGAGCATTTATTACTGCCCACATAACTTGCCCTTCCGGCTCTGTCCCGACTGCCGCCTGGCCGCCAGGTCAAGCGTTGACCCCGGGTCATTTCCGCTACAGCATCGAGCGAGAGCGCACGTGTGTGTGCGGATGACACCTTCCTGTGAACGTAAGTGTGTTCGGAAATGCTGTTGCGACTATTTGATATTTGATATGGAATTGTAAACGTGTTTGCGTAAAACCTGATTGATTCTAACGGTGTTAAATTTAGATGTGATTTATTTCGCTTGTGATTTTTTATTTACTTGTGGTTTGCTGGGTTCTTGTCAAACGAGTAATTGAATATTTGAAATGTTTCCCAGGGCAGAATTATGAAGATTTGAAGTCACGAGATGTTATAAAAATAAAACCAGAAGCGGCATCACTACTTTTGGAAAACCGAGACAGCGGAAGCAGATTGGGCATGCGGCTCATACCGACGGGGCCATGAGGAGACCCCGTCTACAATTGAATACTAAAACCTATAATAACACCTCGTAACTCACTGCTAAATGTGACGCTACGCTAGCCCACCTAAATAAATCCGGGCTTTCTATTGTGAGCCGAAGGGTAAATGATAATAGGGTAAATGCCTCAAGTCCTTCCCTCATTGGTTAAGTCACTTCCTTTTGTACAATTTTAGCGTTTTCGCACTTCGGTAAATAATGCCATTTTTTGTATGTTTAACAACGCTGCTTGTGTCTGAATGTTTTTTTAAAGTCACGTTCATGTTCACTTAGTCTCTTTGGAAGCCCTCGACCAGTTTTTCGATGTTAAACATGTATAAAAATGTCATTACTTACCAAAATGGGAAATCGCTAAAATTTTACACAAGGATATGACTAAACCTACTAGGAAAGCACTTGAGGCGGCACATATTATTATTTACCCTTCGGCTCATTTCACGTCAAACTATTCATCCTACCTTTGCAGCTCGCGAGGGGCGCGGACGGCGCTGCGAAAAAGCCCAGCAGCCCAGAGTCCACGTGTCCACCGTTTACCCTTAGGGGAGGGGGTGGGACAGAGGCGAATCCAGCTGCTTGGGTGGGGGGAACCCATATCGGCGAGCAAAAAAAAGCTGAGCGGCGGATGCAACGGCCCGCAGGATCTAACCGGTTTGGTGAATCAAATGTTCACCTTAAAAGAGAGGTACCTTGCAAACGGACAAATATTTATATATTTATTTATTCATTACACATCGTGAGATATATCCATACGTTGCATGGTTTTTCCATATCTCGAATCAAGCGATAAAACAACATAATTGAAGAGTCCCAATCGCCACATGCAGCTCAGTATTCACACACAATATATAACAATGTCAAAAGAAGACACTGAGAAATTAAAACAGCTAAAACATGTAAAAACATTCAATGCTGTTAAAATTCCCAACCCAGACTCGGACATCGGCGTCCCGGTCTTCTCGCTGCCGCTCGAGGAGGTATCTTTTCAGGGTTCGCCTGAAGCGTGGGAGACCAAGTTGTCTTATTGTCATCGGAAGCTCGTTGTACATTTTTACTGCTGTGTACAAGAATCTGCGCCGCCCTTCCACTGAACGTATCGCAGGTGTAACAATCGCTTCACTTTGCCAGCTTCGGCGTCCGAATGCGTTCGACCTTGTCACAAGAATTTCAGCCATTATTTCAGGTTCAGATGTTACAAGCACCTTCTTCAGAAGCGTAAGACACTGATATTTAAACATGTTGTTAACAGACAGCCATCCCAGCCTATCAATTACATCGCCAGTGTGGTCGTACTTTCCCCAGCCGGAAATGACACGGGCAGCATGGTAAATCAGCTTCTGCAGTCTGTGACGTTGGGTCATACAGCTAGCTCCGTATACCGTCAAGCAGTACCTAGTAACGGGCAGGACCAAGCTCTGTGCAAGGGTAATCAGTGCTTGCTGCGGGAGGCTATGGTTGCTATGGCTCAGCCCACACAACATTTCGGTGCAGCTCCGTACGACGTCATCCGTATGGGTGGTGAAAGTGTGCTGATCACACCACACACACTTACCCATACCAACAACCAAACACACAAAATGTCACTCTCCAAATCACAGGCTCTCTCGCTGCTACGTAAGACGCGTGTAGCTCAGGTGAAGTAAAGTGAGAGATGCTGGCGTAGCGCTGGAAGAGTGTTTTGAGATGAAACTTTGTATGGAAAATATACCTGAAAAAACCACACACACTCCCAGGCTTTTAGCAGAGTCAGAACAGGTCAGAGTTGAACCCATTAACTTAAGAGTGATAGGTGGGAGGCATTTCAAGATTTGCTGAGAATCCAGAACAAGGCGTTGTGTTTTAGCCTGGTTAATTTTGAGACCGCTGAGAATACGCTGAGAAAGTTTTTTTTGTTGACGGACACGTCCTTCCCAATCAATCATTTATGAATCACTGGATTGCTTTGGGGGAGGAGAGTTTGGTCCCCTCTTTTTAGTTGTTGGTGGTATGACCCTATTCCCCCTGGATCCGCCTCTGGACAGGGGTTGTGATTATGATGCCCTCTCAACATGGGGATTTCCACCCACCCCGATATCTGTCACTCTCACAACGCATAACAGCTAACAGGAGCAAGGCACGCACTGTGCTAACTCAGCTCTTTGCATATTTCGTGCGAAATTTCTTACTGAAGCATGATAACCTGCTTTAGTGACGTAATGCTACCTCTCAGGGGTCATATGTCTATTGTTTGTGTGACCTTGACCCTCGATTTTTTCTGGGAACACTGGCTGCCCGGACTTAGCAGCATGCTTTTATGATTTATTCTACCCGATCTTAAACGTTTCCTAAAATTTCTCCCTTCATCGCAATGGAAAGGTCATGGCGCTGACCTGGCACTAGTTAATCGACATAAAACCATTACAAGAAACTGCCTTATTTCATGGCCTTTCTCTATAATATAAATTGCAAGTTAACTTCTGAAACCTTCTCTGACTGCAGATTGGTGGAGCATATTTTAGATGAGGTTAGATGAGGTTAACCCAGTGCATTTTTGAAGGAAAAGTTAGTGGGGGGGGTATTTCTTGCGCTGGCCAATATATTGTCTTCAGGGGATCAAGACCCCATTTTGAGGGGGTTGATAAAACTTGGACGCGTTAGTGTTAAAAAATGTTTGTGTTATTCCATGTTATTCAAGATTATAGATCCTGCCCAGGGCTGCCAAATTATTTTTCGGCGGAAAGGTCAAATCGAGTTAGAAAAAGGGCCAAAGAGGGGCAAAATTTTATTTTCACTAAAATAGCCAAATAAATACCACAGACGCCCGATTTCAGGCTAAAACAATCCCCAGCGGTAGTCATAAGCCCACAAAAAAACACTTGAATCACTGTTTAACACTAATTGTTGTTTGATGTTGACTTGACGCAATATTTTTTAGTACACTTCTGATTTAATAGGAATTCAGCGGTGCCCCTCCAATCTCGCGTGCATGTCAAGTAATTTCATCCACATAACCAGAGCATTTGTTTGCATCATTTATCATCTTGGCCGCACCACTCCCCGCTAACGTTTAATGTTTTCTCTCTTTTCCAACTATGCATTTTTTGCTCTTGGACAGTGGCAGATCTCGGATTTTGGTAAGTGGGGGAGTGCGGAGCCTCAGAGGGTGCACTTTGCCCATCAACTTTTCACCCAAAGAGGTCTATAGTACCGCATCCTTCGCGTCCGGTTTTCAGTGGCCATCGTTTTTGTGGATCGTGTTTTTGACAAAGTTCTGTCCCTCCCTCCCACTACCATACCAGTTTTTCTGCAGCTTTGCTGCTTTTTCGGTGTCAAAATATCGTATTCAAGAGCGGAAGAGGTCAAAAGAAGCCATATTTATACAAGGGACAAACCAAAAATAGCTTAGGCGCCAGCTACTAGAAAAAGTGGCAAAAAAGAGCCGGATTCCACGAAAGGGCGAACCGAAAAAATAGCGTGGCCAAACACGACAAAGAAAGCCCAATTTGAGTTATTTGGCCACAAAATGGTCAATCTGACAGCCCTGACGCTGCCGCAATGTATTCCAAATGTAAAGGTTATTTTCCTATTTTTCTTTATGAGTGTGGCAAGGTAAGTAAATTCCTAAAGTATCGAACACAAGTGGTCTATAGGGTAAATCGAGATCAGTTTTTAGGTGCATACCTACTATGATGTGTGGCTGTTGCTGTCAAAATCATCAATGGAATGTAGTACAAAACCAGCTAATACATTCTTAGGCTTATTGACGCACCAAATGTCAGAGTCATGTGGCGTTGCCAGCTGTTTCCTTGTTGGAAGGGTTTCTCGGGAGACAGTTCGACAATTTTAACGAAGGGCTGTGGCCGATATATAATCTCTCCCAATTTTCAACATCAAGGAATCGATGAGAAAGGCCGGCTAACAAATTATCGACTTTGCAGAACAACTTGATGCAGCGGTCTCACTACAAATTGCCACAAAAATCATCGGAAAAGGGGGACCAGAGGGCCTGCACCCCCCCCGCGCCCACTTTTTGACTAGAAATTTCCTGATCTCAGTCAGAATGGGAAAAAATTGAAATTTGTATAACCAGCTCGCTGCGGAAGGCAACGAGGACCCCAAATTCGAACAGTTTTTGGTACTGACGTGGAAAGTTTGTTGTCAGCATCAGGTTGAAGTTTGGCTGGCTCCTCACTTTTTTACGGGTAGTGACGTTTATGTATGTTGCCACCACAATAATAAATAAAAAGGCTAAGCACTTCACACCACCACACCAGCAACTAGTCTTACGCGCTTTGACTACATCGTGTCCCGTCTAATCCACGAACGAGCTCTAAGCGCTCACAAATGACTGCGTGTGAAATGATATACATCATACAATCTCACGATGCTGGCTGGGTTGTGGGCTTCCGGTCGGATAGAACATGATGTATGATTGGTTGTAGGCCAGCGTTAATCTCCAGCGTTGTTATTAGTTGATGCTGAGGCTGCTTTGCCGGGATTTCGCGAGGGGGCCAGCCAAACTTCAACCTGATGCTGACGAACTTTCCACGTCAGTACCAAAAACTGTTCGAATTTGGGGTCCTCGTTGCCTTCTGAAGCGAGCTGGTTATACAAATTTTAGATTTTTCCCATTTTGACCGAGATCATGAAATTTCTAGTCAAAAATTGGGCGGGGGGGGGTGCAGGCCTCCTGGTCCCCCGTTTCCAATGCTTGTTGTGGCAATTTTTAGTGAGACCGCTGCATCAAGTTGTTCTGCAAAGTCGATAATTTGTTAGCTGGCCTTTCTCATCGATTCCTTGATGTTGAAATTGGGAGAGATTATATATCGGCCACAGCCCTTCGTTAGAATTACCAAACTGTCTCCCGAGAAACACTTCCAACAAGGAAACAGCTGGCAACGCCACATGACTGACATTTGGTGCGTCAATAAGCCTAAGAATGTATTAGCTGGTTTTTGTACTACAATCCATAGATGATTTTGACAGCAACAGCCACGCATCATAGTAGGCATGTACATAAAACCGAACTCGATTTTGCCTATAAACCACTTGTGTTCGATACATTAGGAATTTACTTACCTTGCCACACTCATAAAGAAAAATAGGAAAATAACCTTTTCATTTGGAATACATTGCAGCAGCGTCAGGGCTGTCAGGTTGGCCCTTTTGTGGCCAAATATCTAAAATTGTGCTTTTTTGTCGTGTTTGGCCCCGTGATTTTTTTCGGTTGGGCCTTTCTTGGAATCTCGCCTTTTTGCCCCTTTTTTAAGTAGCTGGCACCTAAGCTATTTCTGGTTGGTCCCTTGTATAAATATGGCTTCTTTTGACCTCTTCCGCTCTTGAATACGATATTCTGACACCGAAAAAGCAGCAAAGCTGCAGAAAAAACTGGTATGGTGAAAGGAGTGAGGGACAGAACTTTTGCTTAAAACACGATCCACAAAAATGATAGCCACCGAAATAAGACAACTTAGTCTCCCACGCTTCAGGCGAACCCTGAAAAGATACCTCCTCGAGCGGCAGCGAGAAGACCGGGACGCCACATGTCCGAGTCTGGGTTGGGCATTTTAACAGCATTGTATGTTTTTACATTTTTTGCTGTTTTCATTTCTCAATGTCGTCTTTTGACATTGTTTTATATTGTGTGTGAATACTGAGCTGCATGTTGCGATTGTGACTCTTCAATTCTGTTGTTTTATCGCTTGACTCGAGATATGGAAACCCATGCAACGTATGGATATATCTCACGATGTATAATGAATAAATAAATAAATAAATAAATATGTGTCCGTTTGCAAGGTACCTCACTTTTAACCCATTAACGCCCGCACCTATTTTCAGCTTTCAAATTGGCGAAACAAATGTTTTCCTATATTTAGAATATGCCCAATAAGATGTTCCGAAAGTTTTAAATCGATACCACTTTTAGATTCTGAGATATGACACCGGACAAAAATGACCCGCTGGGCGTTTGGGACATCGGCTGGCACTGCGCGGCCGGCTCCCGGGCGGCGCCGTCACCGCACTCAGCGGCCCAATGCGCACCGCTTTTACTGCAGTTTTTGTGGAGTGTTTTTATTTCCTCTTGTATATTGGCCATTGTAAAATGTTTAGACAGTTTTATGCTCTTAAGGTCTAATTAAAGACAACACTAACTGCATATTTGCAAATAGTATACAATAGTGGTTAACCTAGACTGATGATTTGCGGGGGATAGACTAAAATTGTAAACATCATAGTATTTTAAGAATATTTGTGAATATCAAAGGTTTTGGGAAACCGTTTCTTTTGTCTCTACCCCCTTTCTCCTCCGCCTCCCAGACTTTGTGACTGATGCTCACTGAGCTTTCAACGAGTAATCGTAATATTCAGCATACAGATGAAAAGTTTTATAAACTCAATCCGTTATCTCCCCCACGCGCTGTACATTTGCTTGATTAATCTCCAAATCTCCAAACGGGTCCATTTCCATCTTTCCAACTTTTCTCTGGGGCAAGTAGCGCGCTCCATAGATGCACCAATGTAAACCTCCACATTTCCAGGCACGCCACTGGTCATTGTAACGCTGGTCAGCTCATCATCTTTCTCATCCTCATGACTAATATATTTGTGAGGGTATGATCATGATATGCACCTAATCCGCTCCACTATCTTGCGCACTTAAAACAGCTTATTTTGTTTCTTTTCCTACAAAACATTTGATCTGTGGCATTGCTAACAACTATGCTTTCGACATATTTATGTCTCCATGGCTGGAGATTTCTTCTCGAGCTAGGAGGGGTTCTGGATGGTTTAACGCTGGCACTGCAATCCAAGCCCTAGACAAAGTCTGTGGGAGACCAAAAATCCAGGCGGGTCTTGACCCCTCCTCCTAACCCCCGGGATGTTCACTCATGGTAGTTTCACTTGACTAGAACCAAGCCCAAATAGTGCTAGTTGCGTTTTAGACAGGACTTCTAGAACTTCCCATGCTTTCACCCATTTTATACTGCTCCGGACGTTTGACACTGCACCATCTTGTCAAAACAAACCAGCACGGCGACCGCGATAATTTCCAACTCATTTTGTCAGCTGGTCATTGGCTTTCAATCAGCAGTGGACACAACGGGGCTAGGAAGGCTCAAGCCCCCCTCCCCTGCACCGAAATGTGAGTGTGCCTATAGTAAATGCATTACTGAGGGCTGTTCCGAGGCCATGGCGGGGAGGCTCGAGACCCCTTACCCCCCCACCACCCAATGAAGTCCTCAATCCGCTACTGTTCCCTATCCTCTCTATCCACTACATACAATCCATCAAGGGGAAAATACAAGGCTCTGCAAGCTTAACAGTGAAGTCAGTGCTAAAATTTCGATAAGTTTTCAAAACCCCTGAAAATTGTATTTAATAACGCTTTTACAAAATGCTTGAACCATCTTGCCTGTTTCCGTAAAAATATGTGATAATCATTCCCAAAATAAGACAGACCCCGAAAACGTTAGGAAGCATTTCATGAACTTCAAAGTTTCCAAACATATCTACATTGCACTACAAATCTTCCGAGTTGATGAAAAATATATCAACCGGCAACCCTGCATTCGCAGGACCCACAATGCCTCCCTTCCCTCTAAGTAACATTATGGAACTAACGCACTAGACGGGAGGACAGGACACGTGCCTTTATTCATTTTCAGCGGCCCGCAGATGTCCGCAACGCCCAGCGGGTCATTTTTGTCCGCTTCATATTTGACGATATCTCATGGCAAAGCCGTTCAAGAAAATCTTACTGCTTCTTCACCATCTGACTCCTAATGGTCTTGGCTTAATGTCAATCATGCAAACCTTTTTCAGCTTTCCATATGTTATTGCGAGAAACAAAATTTGCAGAGCTATCTCACGCTGACCAAAACCTCGCCAAAACAAGTTCCACCAAAATCGTCCCATAAAAACCTAGAATTTTCAAATGCATTTTTCCAGCCTTTTCACGCTCTGAAACACACATCCATATCATAAACATTAAGATCACTTCATTGGTACCGATTCTGCAGCCTGTCAAAGCCAGAGTACAAAATGACCCGCTGGGCGTTAATGGGTTAAGGTGAACATTTGATTCACCAAACCGGTTAGATTCTGCGGGCCGTTGCATCCGCCGCTCAGCCTTTTTTGCTCGCCGATATGGGTTCCCCCATCCAAACAGCTGGATTCGCCTCTGTCCCCCCCAACTTGAACATAGTTCCAACTTCCCTGATCCTTCCCAGTGCCCAGCCAGCAGAAGGTTAAAAGGTGGACACATTTCGACCCTGAGCTGCTGCGCTTTTTCGCAGCGCCGTCTGCGCCCCTCGCGAGCTGCAAAGTTAGGATGAACAGTTTAACATAAAATGGGAAGCATTTTGAACACCTTGCTTTCGGCCAATACTATATACTTTTCGGCCAATACTTCTTACTCCGACTAGTGCGCTTGTTTGAATCACCATAACAAATATAAAACCTACTAGCGGCAAGCATCACTGCTCGTAAATGTTCTTGATGGCCTACTATGGAATTCTAGCACCACTTGTCCTCCTTCACCGCACATTTGTACGGAGTTGAGCTCAGCACACCTGACGGTGGGGCCGACTCGCCGCGGCGCGTCCGCCCCGCCCAGCTCTGGTGATTTCGCCCTTGGCGGCTATCTGCAGTCTGACGACAAATTTATAGGCTGTGCGGCGCCACTGTGGTAGCAGCCTCTCCCCTATCACATCCGCTGGCCGAGCCCTCGCAGCCCGCGGGCCGTTCAGAGATCGCGTAGCCTGGCGGCTGCGTGGAATCCGGCAACCTAGTTCGTCGCTTACCTGGTAGAGAGCGGGTGCTATTAATATTTCCTGTAAAGGAAGACACCCATAGAAAAGATGCACCACCCCCGAGGTGGATCCTCCCAGATATACGGGATGAGGGAGAGACAGGAGTGACCCAGTGAGAAGTGCGAGAGTGTGCTGCAGGTCGCGGCGTCCGTCGGTGCACGCAAGCAGAGTGACTGCCAACTTGATGTATGTACACTAAAACCGCCTGCGCTGTCCAGACAAGGCCGGGCTCCGTCTAGTTAGCAGTCTCTCAGTTACAGACATGGCCGGGATCCGTCTAGTTAGCAGTCTCTCAGTTACAGACATGGCCGGGCTCCGTCTAGTTAGCAGTCTCTCAGTTACAGGCATGGCCGGGCTCCGTCTAGATAGCAGTCTCTCAGTTACAGGCATGGCCAGGCTCCGTCTAGTTAGCAGTCTCTCAGTTATCATCATGTATTACTCACACTTCCACACAAATGAGGTGGCTTTTAAAGTGTTGTCGCAATGAGTATGAAGTGATTATAAACTATGGAAGGAGATGGTAAGGATGAGGAAAGGTGAGGATAAAGAGGACGGGCTCCGTCTAGTTAGGGGTCTCTGCAGCTACAGGCGCATGCGCTCACAGCCTCCAGATAGAGTAAAGGATAAGGATAAGGATTAGGTACCGGTAAAAATAAACGCGCGTACACACACACACACACAATCGCACACACACTTTGAACATTTAAACCAAAATAATATGAGGATGAAAATGTTTGATTTTTCGGCTTCGTTTTCATTTCGTCTTCGAACTTATAAATTTCGTTGTTTGTGCTCCATCTTGTCTGTGACAGCGTTGACCTTCTTGTTTCACTGATGTTCAATTGTTGCATTTTCTTTCCTTTTCTTTAATCTCCGGTGCTGATATTCTCTTTCACAAAACTTGCTTTTCTTGTTCTCTAAAATTAGCCATCCTGAAATATTTCAATGTTCCCGCCACAGAATTTTTTTGAAGGGAGCTCTTAAAAACACGTGAAACGCAACCAAAATCAAGGAGAAAGTTTAGCGACGAAAAGAGGATAATAGGCCAAAAGTGATGACTTACTTCTTATTTTTATCTTCTCTCTAGCTTGCACTAGAGACGGTCGAGGCTCCGAATGAAAATTAGCACATAATATAGCCAAAGGAATGTATCTTTCACCTGCATGGTCTCATTGCTGATTTTGAATTAGAACAGGAGTCTTTTTATATTTTCTAAGAGCACTGACAAACACGTCCACTCCCTGTCAGCTGAAAGAACTGAGTGACAGGGACATGGCCGGGCTCCGTCTAGTTAGCAGTCTCTCAGTTACAGACATGGCCGGGCTCCGTCTAGACAGCAGTCTCTCAGTTACAGGCATGGCCGGGCTCCGTCTAATTAGCAGTCTCTCAGTTACAGACATGGCCGGGCTCCGTCTAGTTAGCACTCTCTCAGTTACAGACATGGCTTGGCCGGGCTTCGTCTAGTTAGCAGTCTCTCAGTTACAGGCATGGCCGGGCTTCATCTAGACAGCAGTCTCTCAGTTACAGGCATGGCCAGGATCCGCCTAGTTAGCAGTCTCTCAGTTACGGATATGGCCGGGCTCCGTCTAGTTAGCAATCTCTCAGTTACAGACATGGCTTGGCCGGGATCCGCCTAGTCAGCAGTCTCTCAGTTACGGATATGGC
This sequence comes from Lepas anatifera, assembly GCA_034440635.1. NCBI lineage: Eukaryota > Metazoa > Arthropoda > Thecostraca > Lepadidae > Lepas > Lepas anatifera. Next base: position 648,284 of record JAOTON010001328.1, read on the forward strand.
CGGGATCCGTCTAGTCAGCAGTCTCTCACTTACAGACATGGGCGGGCTCCGTCTAGTCAGCAGTCTCTCAGTTACAGGCATGGCCAGGCTCCGTCTAGTTAGCAGTCTCTCAGTTAGACATAACCGGGCTCCGTCTAAATAGCAGTCTCTCAGTTACAGACATGGCCGGGCTCCGTCTAGTTAGCAGTCTCTCAGTTACAGGCATGGCCAGGCTCCGTCTAGTTAGCAGTCTCTCAGTTAGACATGGCCGGGGTCCGTCTAGTTAGTAGTCTCTCAGTTACAGACATAACCGGGATCCATCTAGTTAGTAGTCTCTCAGTTAGACATAACCGGGCTCCATTTAGTTAGCAGTCCCTCAGTTACAGACATGGCCGGGATCCGTCTAGTTAGCAGTCCCTCAGTTACAGACATAGCCGGGCTCCATTTAGTTAGCAGTCTCTCAGTTACAGGCATGGCCAGGCTCCGTCTAGCTAGCAGTCTCTCAGTTAGACATGGCCGGGTTCCGTCTAGTTAGCAGTCTCTTAGTTACAGACATAACTGGATCCGTCTAGTTAGCAGTCTCTCAGTTACAGACATGGCCGGGCTCCGTCTAGACAGCAGTCTCTCAGTTACAGACATAGCCGGGATCCGCCTAGTCAGCAGTCTCTCAGTTACAGACATGGCGTGATGGTCGGGCCGGGCCGTTTCGCCGATATGTGAACTTTTATAGATTAGTATGGATGGGCCTGCGCGCCCTCTCGGTATTATGCTTACTGATGAGTCATGTGGGGTCAACTCAAAAGTGAAGCCATTCATGGGGTGGGGGGGGTATCCGCCCGAAGATGCTGCCATGACTTGGGGAGCGTTGGGGTTGGAAACCCTTCCAAAAAGTGTTTTTTTTTAACAGCCCTTATGCCCAAAAAGCTTCCCTATGGAGACAAAACTACCACAAATACACCTTACAGGTGACCCTTTTATGGTGTTCCTGGTGATGCCTACAAATTTATCACAGGCTTTTAGTGTTGCGTTATTGCTCATGGATCAGAGTTGTATTTCCTGGAATAGTTCAAACTACAATTTCACCTCAATTCATGCCGCCATAACATGATATGCAAACTACATCAGTGCCACCTAAAGCGAGATTGAGTTCCTTCAGATAACCCTCTTTGCACCGCCCTGACAACGCCTATGTACATCAAAGTCGATATTGTGAATGCTTTGTTGAAGTGCTTTTTATTTCTCTATCGAATGAGCCCGGTGGCGCAAAAACCAAATGGAATTTACAGCATTGTGAAGGAGTTTTCCACGAAAGGTAATGTTGGCCACGGTTGGGTGCCGATAGGGCCTATGAAGGAGTTTTCCACAAAAGGTAGTGCTGGCCACACACTGATAAAAATATGACACCTTTTGCCATTTGGTGACACCGTCAAGAAGTCCCCACTGGAGGGGAGTTCGGCTAACCCCGCCAAGCAGCGTCACTACCCCTGAATCCGGTGTCAATACAGGGTCAGACATCGTATTTGGGTTTTTGTAGGGTTGGGAGAAGAGATGACTCCAGTCAAAAGGAGTCACGCCCTCATCAAAAGGAGTCACGACACCCATCTGACTCCTTACCTGACCACCATTTCAAGGGCACCTGACACTGCTTTACGGTGTATTTCTTGCGAAGTACTCTAAATCAGGGTGTCTATACACATGTGTTGATGCCGTCTTATGGTGTTCGTGTAGACTGACTTCTTCTCACTTGTGACCCCGCATCTTAGCGTCCTTTTTCGTGCGGCCCTTTTCTCCACCCATTCGGTCTTAAAAAGTACTGGTGGATGAGCATTTCTGCATTTATACTAGTTCACGAGTTTAACACATAATCACCGAACATGTTCGCAACCACGGACCGCATTCTATCAGCAATACATAATCTAACACATGGATGCCGAAATGCTGCACCCATATCAAAGTTTTCTGTATTATGCAGCCACCACATTCGGATATAAGCACGTGGGATCTGTCTTGAAAAAGCCTTTGCATTATCATGATACACCGTAGTCGCCACCATGGGGGCGACGCCCCTGGCTGATTTTTGGAGGACCTCCACTTGACTCAGGAGGCTCCTTCGGATACTTAGAGTTTGGAATAGCCCCTTGGGTATCAAAGAGCCTGGCCTACCTGCTTATAAAAGAGGTCTAATTGGCCTATGCAGGAGGCCCCACTAGCTATAAAGGAGGCCCCATAACGATCTACTTAGTAGACCTCCTTAACGATAGATCCACTCAACAGCCCACATAGGCGGCCACTTTACTTTTAAAGCAAGCCTTTTATAAGCCGGCCTATCCAGGAGGCCCCCTCACTTATAAAGGACGCCCAATAAATGACCTGCGTGGAGGCGCCTTTACTTATAAAGGAGGCCCCTAATCGCTCAACATAAGAGGTCTCTTTCTTATAAAGAAAGCCCTTAAATGAAATGCAAAATGGAGGCCCTAAAATCTAGGAGCCTCTTTAAGGAACAGGGATACAGTGGTGGCGCTACCATAGAGGCACATTAGCACTTCCTATCCTCTTTTAAATTTCGAAGTAGGTACCTATGTATTTTGCGTGGAATAAATCTAATATGACTCGATGTTTAAGTCAGAGAAAATATTCCTTTTTCGGATCACTGGGTCAAAAAGCCGATGAGTTGCATCTCTGAGAATCCACGTTCGCAGCTCTAGCCGTCAACAAATGTGATATTAGGCACTTTGCGAATTTGCTGAATTTGCCTAAACCCGTGGCAAACCTAACTTGTGCTTTTTGATTGAAATCTCTAATACCTCATTCATTCGGACGCGACTACTGGCTCCTTAAATCAGCCAACTAGGAATCCTCTATTCATAATGAGAACTGGAATGACTGGAATCCTCTACGCCCTGGACAACTCCTGTGACAAATCTTCATCAAAATCTGAGATGTAGGGTGTTATCGCTGGGTCGATTTGTCGTGGAATGCCCCACCCCTATACTGCACGTTGACGCCAGACCCCTCTCTACTGCACGTGCTAATATAACAGAAAACTGTTGACTTTATAGGCGTATGTCTAAGACGCGCATTGATAGGGTCTGATCCACCTTTATCTTGACGGGGAGGGAGGGGCGGGCACCCGCCCTCCTCAGATCTCGAAGACCACGCTAGTTGGCACAAAAAAACCGGTCTGCGACCTGGGCTAACGCCCACTGCACCGACGCAGGAGTGCCGCATGACAATGTGCTGAAAGCAAAACACATTTTGTTCTCAATGTATCTCTTCATAAGCCTGTAGGTCAGTGTCATCATTCTTTTCTTTCAAATAGCTAATACACATCTCTCAGTCAACCTCGGATTCGAACCGGACACCCCCGATCCCGAGACAGGGCCTCTAACCACTAGACCACTGCGCCACACTGTACTGACCCCTACTAGCCCTACACCTGTGACCCGTCAGGAGGTCACTGGCCGGTATCACTCAAGCAACGATGCCGTGATCGTGGAGCCGGGTGCTGTGTCCTTACAGAAAAGGCATGGTATAAAGTTGTTTCTAGAAGACGAACCAAACACTACATTGGTCTAAAATTAGTTTTATCGGCGACCCAGGACCCTAAGCTAGCTTCATGCCAAATTCCATATACTTCCATTCATTTCAAGGACTTGAAACCATGATGAGAAACAAACATGTTCCGACATGTTTTTTTTTACCCAGCTCCTTGAAATACTCTTTCGGATGAATTTCTGAAAAGCCGTTGGAGATAAGTGGGTAGTGTAAATAAGTGAAATGACCGCAATTAATTTTCCTATTCAGCAATGTTAATTCTGAGCTTGTGAGTGACATGTGCTGGGAACCAAGAAGCTACAAACAAAAGGTTTTCTACTAAAATTATATGTATACATATAAATCAATGAATTTCAATATCGCGATATCCATTTCCAAATATTATCAGGCAGAAATAATGTTCTTTCATTATCTGAAATGAAGGGTAAATTCGGCCCATTAGATTGCGAGATATTAAGATTTGAATGAAACGATAAAAATGTAGTCCTCCGGCAGAATGGCAAAAACTAGGTCAGAATTTTGCGCTTTCCATAGGAAACTATGCCTAAGCACAATCAAATTGACCTGGCTGCCTCCAGGTGGCTGTCTTTAAACTAGCTGAAGCGTGCCTTCTGACATTTCAAGCTTATAAACCGACCATCAATTTTCAATAGCTTTTTTGCTTGTATCAGAAATACTGCGTTTTTTGCGTAATAAATATTGTCGGACCAGTTCAAAATCTTTGTCTTAGGCGGCTCCTGCTGCTTATTCAAAAGGAGGCAAGTTTCATGTTCGTTGCTTAAGAAATAAAAATGAGAAAAATGCAAAATTGGAAACATTTTTCCCAAAATTTATCAAAAACTGTTTTTAATTTAGATTCGGGGCCCTTAGGTTCGGCATCTTGCGTGAAAAGGCTATCACCCTACACAATTGCAGAGCCCTAGCATTAACTATCAGGACCGCCAAGCGGCCAGAATAGAGCCCTCTTGAGGAATCTCAATCCGCTTCGCTCCATGGATTTCGTCATGCGGCTCTGACGGTAAACGGCGTTAGGTAGTCCGACCTAAGCTCTATGTAATGAAACTGTTCTATAAATGTCTTGTCTGTTCAAATCTAAGGTTACAGAGGTCAAAACATGCCACCATAAGGATGTAATGAGATATAATGGAAATGAAGGTGTTTTAGTCATAGCATCTGACGTAGAATATGTATAATAAAGCTATCTACACTTTTGCAGTCCTCGGGCAAGTCACGTCGAGTGATATATAGTATGACTGAGCTTTGAGCCTTGACCTGATCCTAGGTCAGATCAATATTAGATAGGCCATGGTTCATACCTAACTTTAGGTCATCTATGTCAAAATTCCCGAAAGGTCGATGTAGTGACGATGATGGTGCTGATTATTTGGGATTAAGGGCGCGCCAACCCTAAAGGTCATATAGCGCCCATGTCACTGCCAGTAAAACACAACGTAAAATAGGCGTCCGCTGAACTCTGCCTTGGTACCCTTAAACCTTGCATTTAATGGTGTCTGTGAGTCGATGTATTGATCCTGTTCTGGCTTATTCTACCTTAAAGTTTTTTTTGGAAGTAAGTTCTTTTGACCTGCGCTGGTGACCTGACCTGAAATGTCCTGGAGACAATATTTTGACAAGTTGAAAAATTAGTGGAAATGTGTGCGAAGCACGACGGCGCTGAGTGCTGCAGTTTTCAGGACGTCTACGAAAAACCCGAGGGGGTGGGTACCTGTCCCCACCAATGCGCTTGTGTCCAAGTGTGGGCTTATTCCTGGACATTTTTACGCAGTGTATGCCATGAAGGTAATTCTTAATAACTTGGTGAGTTGCAGAGCCGCATGACGAAATCCATGGAGCGAAGTGGATTGATATTTCTCAAGAGGCTCTATTCTGGCCGCTTGTCGAGTTTGATAATTTATGCTAGAGCTCTACAATTCGGTAGGATGATAGCCCTCCTACGCCAGACACCCAAACTAGACCCCTGAATCTAAATCCAAAATAGTTTTTGAGAAATTTTGAAACAAACTTGTTCTATTTTTTCTTCTTCTAAAGCTACGAGCTTGAAATTTGTCTCCTTCTGAATAAGCAGCAGGGGCCAGCTAAAGGAAAAAATTGAGTAGTTCAGACAAAAATTATTCCGAAAAACCGCAGTATTTCTGATGCAGGCAAAAAATGTACTGAAAATTTACGGCCGACTTATAAGCCCGAAATGTCACAATGCATGCTTCAGTTTTTGTTTCAAGCACTTAAAATAAATGGAAGTGGATGAAACGTGGCATGAAGCTAACTTAGGGTTCGGAGTCACCGACACAAGTAAATACAGGCCGGTATAATGTTTGGTTCGTTTTCTCACAACAATTTTATTCCGAGCCTTTTCTGTACGAACTTAACACTCGTCGCCGGGATCACGGCAGCGTTGGCTGACGTATCGGCCCAGACCCGGTTCAAGTTGTTTGGCAGCATTACGTCATCAGGGCTGGAGAGGCACAACAGTTCCTTATGCAGGGCATTGGAGAAATTACACTTTTTCGAAGCTCTAAATAACCTATTTGAGAACTGTATCAACAAAACTCATGTGGTTGAACAGAAAGCTGAAAGATTTTTATTTGTGAAACCATCAAACGTTTTGCGAAAACTCCAACGAAGAATATCATTTTTACAAATTTTCTGGAGCGTGTCAAAATAATGGCAGCTTTAGCACTAACAGCTGTTTGCAGTAAGACTAATATCGATTTTGATTGGCTGTTGATTGCTGACCTTTGATTGGCTGTTGGTGGCACCTACAGCAGAAGACAATAAACACCAATGATCTCTTGAGCGAAGGTAAACTTATTTCTCTCGGCTATTAATAAAAGTGGATGGAATATAACGAGTTTGCAGGTGATATGTATACGTTAGTGTTATGGTACTTCTCTTAATCCATGCAGATGGGCATGATTAGAAATTACAGCGGGTTTTCGTAACATCAAGCTTCAGGTGGTCGCATGTGCTACATGGCTTCATCCTTCTCGACGCTTCTGCATTTCTTTACTAAGCAGTCATATGATCATCGTGTGGGTGCTGATAATTTGAATTTACGTGATGAAAGGTATCCAAATTAGCGATTGAGAAGCTAGAAATTGCTGATAGGTACCTATTTGCATGTTGCCTCTTTATTTTAATACTCTGCTCGCCGTTGAGATCAAGGTTACTGTCACATCGGTGAAACAAGTTGATTTCAATTTATACTAGATTGCTGCCAAATACGCCCAAAGTTGGTATGTTCCAGCTGATCCTTTCAAAAACTTAGTAGAATCTCCTAGAACTTAGTAGGAAAGGGCGGTGACGTCATCAGGGGAGGACTATATTTAGTAGAAAACCTGCTTGTACCCGTAGTTAAAGTACCCTGGTATCGGCCAGCCGCCCATCCAGTGACCTCCAGACGTGTCACGGGTGTAAGGCTAGTGGGAGGAGGTGCAGCGCGGCAGGTTGGTATAGTGATTAGAGACCCTGTCTCGTAATCATTGTTGCCCGATTCGAATCCGGGGTTGGCCAAGCACAGTGTATTTATTCTTTCAAAGAATAGAATGATGAAGCTCACCTACAGGCTTATGAAGAGATACATTTAGAAGGAATTATGGTTTGCTTTCAGCACATCGTCATGCGGCTCTCCTGCGCCGGTGTGGCGTTAGCCCTGGCCGCAGGCCGGGGTTTTTGTATGTTTGAGTCTAGGCTGGTGTTCTTACGGTTGTAGGTAAATTATGTGAAAACTAAATTTTGTGGTCTTAATTAGCCCTTTAGTCTTAAAAAGTACTAATAAATTTTTCGCGCTCAGTCTTTCAATACGTTTAGCACTGAAGTTTTCGAAAAAAGCCTGTCCACCTAGGGATATTTGACTGGTTGTGCACAAATTTCTGCTACCGGGCAATGCAAACACTAGTTAAGATATTCACTCAATGCTATGGACCAACCAATAGGTCTGGCCTCACATATGATGAGGGCGAGACAGCTGGAAATGAACACCACTGTATTTTCCTCCTGTTCCTTGCAATCCTCGGATACCAGAGGAATATAGAAATGCAAAAGTCAACCACAAAATGACGTTCCTTAAATCATATAGCTTTACATGGAAAACTTAAGCTATAAAGCTACATTTTCTCTCTACCATTCACTATCCTTCGGGGGAGGGACGAAAAGATATGGGTCTCCCCCTTCCGGCGCTTTAGGGGTCATGGCCGGAATTCCCCTGCCCCTGCGTTCGCTAATGGAGTGTAGGGTACTGGTCGTCATAAAGTAGAATCACCCAGTACTGGCTAGGTTTTTCATGTGTTTGAGTTGCAGTGGTGATTGAGTTTTTCCTGTGTTTCAGTGGCGTTGATGATTCAGTTTTTCGTGTGTTTCAGTGACGGTGGTGATTGAATTTTTCGTGTGTTTCAGTGGCGGTGGTGATTTGATTTTTCCTGTGTTTCAGTGGCGGTGGTGATTTGATTTTTCGTGTGTTTCAGTGGCGCTGGTGATTGGATTTTTCGTGTTTCAGTGGCGCTGATGATTGAAATCTTCGTGTTTCAGTGACGTTGATGATTGAGTTTTCCTATGTTTCAGTGGCGGTGGTGATTAGATTTTTCATGTGTTTCAGTGGTGGTGGTGAGTGTATTTTCGTGTGTTTCAGTGGCGTTGATGGTTGTATTTTTCGTGTGTTTGATTGGCGTTGATTATTGAGTTTTTCCTGTGTTTCAGTGGCGGTGGTGATTGGATTTTTCGTGTGTTTTGCGCCGCACCACGCGCAGAGGCTGCTTATCATCTACGGCCGTGAGCTTCCCAACTTCCGCGAGATCAACGAGTACCTGTATTACATCTCCGGCTGTTTCCTCTACTGCTCAGCGACCATCAACCCCATCCTCTACAACGTCATGTCGGCCAAATACCGACATGCCTTCAAGGTTGGTGATGGTGCTTATAAAGAACAGTCGATTCTTGGGGTTTAACAACGTAAATCTTATGTCCCATAATGTGCGAAAGTCACTTCTTCCTGGAGGGAATAATGGGGGAGGGAAACGAGACCTGAGTTGGTAGTTCTCAGGAGTCGAACTTGAACTTTTATACGAAGAAACAAATTCACTCGTTATTGAGCCTGGTATCTGTCTTGTGTCCCGTGGCACTCCCGTGTCTGCCTCGTATTTCGTAGCAGCCTGTGTTGTCTGCCAGTACCCTGAGCGGTTTATTTTGTCAATACGCCTATTGAGCTTATTTTCCGCCAATTTTATGCCAATAATGTAATCTTCAGGTACATCTAGATAAAAAACCCTCATCGTCGCGTTTGGGGTGGTTTCCGGAATTTCAAGCGCAAAACGTCCAGCTGGTCTTGTTTTTAGAACCTGCCCAGTAGCCTGTATAGAGAATTTTCAAAATGCAATTTATAAAAAAACGGACACCCTACGTTTTTTGCTTTCATGTGTGGTTGAAATTTGGGCATACAAATTGTATCGCTGGGAAACCTGAATATTTTCTCAAAATGCGCTTGAAACTTCAATGTTTTTACTCTTTTGCGTCATATTGGCTCCAACAACCAATTAACATAAATATGCAAAATAGTACCTTATTTTATTCATCTCGATGAGACAAAGCCATTGAAAAAGAAAAGCTCTGCCGAAAATTTAATCTTTTAGGAGTTAAGACGGTCTGAAGTTGTGCTTATGTGTGTTCCGCACGGTCCGAAACACAATTTCGCTTCCAGCATACTTCTAGTCATTGTTTGCCTGTATCCCTCTGGCCATTTTACCTCACTTGTTTTATTTGAAGAATTGATGTTCCCTGCCACTGTTTCCATGCTCATTTTTCTATGTCTAACGACATTTTGCATTCCAGATATCCATAATGACCCCCGAAACTAGAGGAGGTTCAAGTGGTCTCTCTGAGCTTATTGGACTCAGCAAGGCTTTTGTTCCGAGCGAACTTTCCACTCAGTGGGCTGTTTAGCAATATGCCTTTCCTCTTAGGAGCGGAATGTAAGCATGCAACGTTACTTAGGAGCCGACATGGCGAGGCACGGATTAGAAAAAGTGGCAGAGGTGTAACTGAAAGTGAATTCCTTAGCCCACCCGGCACACTCTCGTCACGGGGTTTTGGAGCTAGAGTGGAAAAGTTATGGAGAAAAGTGATTGACATTGTATGGAACTGGGTTTTTGACCCAGCCGAAGTACAAAGCATAGAAACAGAATTGGACAAACTATTCACGTGTGGGAAAGAAATATGCTTTGTGTATTTAGATGGTTGGAAATACATCGCATGGGTTGTCCTTAACGCCGACGAAAGCACGAAGGCTCTTTTCTCGTTGAGGAAAGAAGAACATATCCGTGTGCCCGACGGTCCTTGTTGCTCATACCTGTGTCACTTCACAATAGAGCCGGCCACACCAACAGCTTCAGCAGCGAAACAGATTGCCAACGGTCCGGTCAACTAGATGGAAGAGCACGGCCTGGACAAGACGCTGGTCGCCTTTGAAGACGATAGCACCAATGTCAATAAGGGGGGTGGGGTGGGGGAGGGGGGAATGCACCACCTCGAAAAGAAATTTGGAAGAAAACTAGTAGCTGCTGTGACACTTCATATTTACGCTGGATGTGTCGACAGTACCAGGCTTGGTTTCAGCGGCGCGCTGGGTAAGGCATTGGTGAACGTCACAGACCTAACCGTCATCGGAAAGTTCGAACCAGTGACGGTTGGTGAAACATTGATCTCACATTCGCAAGATGTTGTGGTAGACCTCACCCAGGATCAAAGCTACGGCTTCCAGATGTGCCAGGCGATACGAACGGGATACATCCCAGTCGACCAGCTCTTATGGAAGTCGGAAGACTGGACCATAGTTGGTGGCTGACGCTGGCACAAAGCACATTTCTTTCGTTCAATTTGTATGTTCTGTACCTCGACTGGGTCAGACAGAAACCCAGTCCCATACAATGCCAATCACTTTTCTTCGTAGCTTCTCCACTCTAGTTCCAAAACACCGTGACGAGAGTGTGCCGGGTGGGTTTAAGAAGGAATTCACGTTCAGTTGCACATTAGCCACTTTTTCTAATACGTGCCTCGCCATATCGGCTAATGAGTAACGTTGCATGCTTACATTCCACTCCCTAAGAGGAAGGGCATATTACAAAACAGCCCGCTGGGTGGAAAGTTTGCTCAGAACAAAAGCCTTCCTAGGTCCAAAAAGTTCAGAGAGACCAGTTGAAACAAAGTTTCGGGGGGCATTATGCGTATATGGAATGCAAAATTATGTTAGACATCGGAAAATGAGCATGGAAACAGGGAAAGGGAACATCAATTCTTCAAATAAAACAGATGATAAAACAGATAAAACAGATTCTTCAAATAAAACAGATGAGGTTAAATAGCCAGAGGGATATAGACAAAAACTGACCAGAAGTATGCTGGAAGCGAAATTTCGTTTCAGACCATGCGGAACGCACATGGCTAGAACCTCAAACCGTCTTAATACCTAAAATATTCTATTTTCAGCAGCATTTTTCTATTTTAATGGTCTGTCTCATCGAGACGATAGAAATGAACTGCTCTTTTACATATTTATGTAAATTGGTGTTTGGGGCCGATACGACGCAAAAGAGTAAAAACATGGAAGTTTGAAACGAATTTTGAGACAATTTCCCGGTTTCCCAGCGATCTAAGTCGTATGGTAAAATTTAAGGCAGGAAACGTAGGGTGTCCGTTTTTGATAAATTGCACTTTGAACGTTCTCGATACGGGCTACAGTGCCCAGTGCCCATGGTCTCCGCTCTGCTGCTGAAGAACATGCAGTGGTAGTGCGTGTGCAGGCTTGGGATCGGTTCCCCTGAGACGCTCCGGTGCTCAATATTTACCCGACGTAGGTCGACTGGAAACTGACTGGCGAGAGTGACCTGAGCGTGGCGGTCGTCGCTGTGCTTTGTGGGACCTTTAGCTTTGGCCTCTAAATTAGCCGTTCATTGCAGGAGTTGCTCGTTCGAGAGATGGGTTCGGGGTTTCCGTGACAAGTCCCTTGATGACTCAAGTGAGACTCCTATTCCAAAAACCGAACTAGGAACAACTTGGACAAAATTGTATTAAAGCAAGAAATGGGGCTTATCGCCGCACCAACTGCTGGGGGTCATATGGCGTACCCGACTCTTTCCCTGTTGGAAGGGTTTCTCGGGAGCCAGCTTTATCCTAATTCGGGGAAGCCACCGGGCCTTGAACCTTGGTCGGCTGCGTGGAATCCACCTACGCTGACCACTCCACTGCCGCTCCGCTAAACTGTGCTAGGAATAAACATTGATCCAACATACACCATTCACCCGCTGGGGAATCCGTGGCCAAACTCAGTCGCCAGTGCACTGGTGACAACGGAATCCTGGTGGCTATCAAATACGGATACGGTAGTTTTCTGTTTTTGCCGACAGCTGCTTCGCCGTCTGTGGGTGTGGGTCTGTGTGGGTGCGTACGCGCGTGTGTGGGGTGTGGGTGGGTGGGTGTGTGTGTGCGCGTGTGCGTGCGTGCGTGCGTGTGTTTCAGTAGGATGGAGCTGTGTGCGGCAGTATGCTGGTAGCTGGAACAAACACATGGCCCACAGCTGGTTAGCGTCGGTCCCCACAGCTGACGGTCCCCGCAGCTGGCCAGCGCCGGTTCTCGCCGGTCCCCGCAGCTGGCCAGTACCGGTTCCCGCCGGTCCCCGCAGCTGGCCAGCGCCGGTTCTCGCCGGTCCCCGCAGCTGGCCAGCGCCGGTTCTCGCCGGTCCCCGCAGCTGGCCAGCGCCGGTTCTCCAGCTGACGGTCCCCGCAGCTGGCCAGCGCCGGTCTCCACTGCTGACGGTCCCCACAGCTGGCCAGCGCCGGTTTCCGCTGGTCCCCGCCGGTCCCCACAGCTGACGGTCCCCGCAGCTGGCCAGCGCCGGTCTCCACAGCTGACGGTCCCCGCTGCTGGCCAGCGCCGGTTCCCGCCGGTTCCTGCAGCTGGCTAGCGCCGGTTCCCGCCGGTCCCCAGCTGGCCAGCGCCGGTCTGACGGTCCCCACAGCTGGCTAGCGTCGGTCCGGACGGTCGGCCACCAAACGGTCTCACTTTTTCATCGACTGCTCCCAGCTCTGACCTTTCCCAGCCCAGGACAATAACATAGCCAGAATCAGTCGGGTTGTTTGTCTCAGTCGTTTGCGTAAGCCAAAGATGTGAACGGTTGGGATATAGCCAGAATTTTACCCAGAAGTTGGAGAAGGGTACATACAGAGGCCAGAAAAGACTGCCATAAAATAAAGATAATTGCCTCTCTCTTTATATATTTGGAGATGAAAATTGTCAGACTGAAACTTTTAATTCTATTGGCAAACATAAAACATAAGTTTTGAAACATTTTATTCTCAGCCATCTGGTTGCCAGCACATAATAGCTACGGTGTTGAACTTATATGGCTAGTTAAAGAATTTAATTGCTGTCTTTCCTCTCCCTCATACTCCGCACTTATCTCTTTCGGCTTTCGAGCTTGAAGTCGGCAAAAGATATTTCAAACGGGTGATTTTATCTGTTTATTTTTGCTTCACACTAGCATTTCGAATGGGTAATATCGATGAAAGTGGATGAAATTCGGCAATAAGCTACCTCAGAGACATATATTGCCATTGCAGCAGGTTGCAGATCATTGCAACACCAGTGTACCTTTACTTACATGTAATACACAATGCGAATATGTTTCTCGCTTGAAACCTCATCCCGCCGTATGGCGGTAGCGTCGGTGCCGGCCCCGCACTGAGAGCTACCATCCCAGACAGATGCCACAGCTATCTATGCAGGCAATAGACCAGCGCCGTTACTCGGAGGTGGCAGGGTAATCTGTCTCGCTTGGGCTCACCTACTCGTGCCGCCGGTCGTGTGTAACATTCATATCACCCACTGGTTAAAACGTCTGCTTTTCAAAGGATCCACCGTTGCACACCGTTTCTGTCCCAGCCGAATAAATGTCTTTGTGGTGATATTATGACACGTGACTCACTGCACTGCCTGCTTAGATCAACTGTAATGGCGGATCCAGGATATCAGTACTGGGGTGGGGCTAAGGAGCTCGAGCATAGGCGGATTCAGGATTGCCGACCGGGGAGGCACCTTCCCGGGGCGGGGGTGGCGCCATCTGGAACAGGGGGCACCACTTTTGACCGGCAAAACTTATCAGGTGGGCGCAAAATCCTATCGATGGGTGCCAATGTTTGCATCCTGGGGGCACCGTATATGGACATATAAATGTAAACATCCTTGCATTCTATTTCACGTTATTGAACAATATAAATCAGAGGCATTCGACCATGCAGATTTCGAATTTGGTCTGAAGGTTAACGAAAGGTCTCTGCGCGTGCGCCCTAGAGCTTATGGTAAGAGTGGATATTGTGGTAACCAACGGACTAATTTTGCTGAAATTGTGTAAGCAAACAAACTCCACCGCCTGTAAATCATATTTGATACCATATTATAGTTGCACTGTCCTGTGCATGCAAACTACGAATTCTAAACATTGGCCATAAAGGGAAGGATGTTTCAGATAAGGACACGAACAAAGGGAAAACCAACATGCTAAAATCAATAATAATAGTTTTATCACCTCTGGTAGCTAGATCGGTCACAGCGCATGCGCATTGCAGTGGCGGATCCAGGACGACGTTTCGGGGGGGATGGGGAGGGGGTGCTATGGGGCTCAAGCCTCCTGCGCCGTTGTCTCGATACAGCCTCGGTCTATACATTAACCACAGACATTCTGACATTTCGGGGTAGGGGCTGCTTGAGGCCCCTAGCTCCGTCCCTTGTATCGGCCACCGTATATAAGCATACGAAAGATGAGTAAATCTCGTTGCACTCCTTTCCAAATTACCGAAAAATATCAATGGGAGACAGCCGACCATGCAGATTTCGAATCTGGTATTCAGTTCAACGAAAGATCACTGCGCATACGCACTGGAGCTAATGATAACAGAGCCTATCTCGGCAACCTGCGGGTCGATTTTCTTGAAATTTTGTGAGCAAGAGAACGGCGCTGAATGTAAACCACAAATGATGTCATACTAGAGCTGCACTGTTCTACGCATGCGCAGTAGCAATTCTAATAATAAGCCTCAAAGGTGAGTATATTTTAGACGAGGACATGAACAGAGGGAAAAGTCAACATGCTTAAATCTAGCATGATAGTTTTGTCACCCTGGGTAACTACAAAGGTCACTGCGCATGCGCATTAGAGTTTGTGGTCATGGAGGCTATCTCGGGAGCCAATTGACCGATTTGGCTAAAATTTTGCAAGTAAGAGCATGATACTGTCTGCAAATTCCAATTAACAACATTATGACGCGGCACTACCCTGCGCAGGCGCAGTAGGAATTTTAAGAATAGTCTGTGGGAGGATACTTTATACCAGGAGACAAACAAATGGCAGACCAACATGCTTAAGTCAATTATGCCAGTATATTCGCTCTCATTCACCGCAAAGGTCATTGCGCGTGCGCACTGGGATAAGGGCAACCGAAGTTATCTCCGTAGCAAATGGGCTGAATTGGCTGAAAATTTGCAGGTATAATTGGAATATAGTCGGTAAACCGCATGTTTGTGTAAATTTATGTGATGACATGAACAGAGGGCAAACGTGGTGCAGTGTGCAGAGACATGCTAATTTAGGAAAACATGGGCTTACTCGGGGGAGTGAATGGAGTCATTATGAGAACACATGCCCTATAGTCCCAACATTGCGTTGCTATAAGTATCATACAGCTGAAAAGACTCGCCTGTCTATCAGGGGAGGAAACAATGTCAAAACTGTCGCAAACCAGAATTCATATGACCAAGACTGTCGCACCAAGGATAAGTTGCATGCTGGTACAACACAACATACAAAGCTTGGAAAATCGGTCGTAGATCTGCCTAAAACTCCAGTTAAGCCAAGTTCCTTAGCATGTTATAGTCACTAAGACTGATATTGTGTTATATTTGTTACATATATGGTTCACTGACATTTGGAAATATGGTTTAAGGACATCTTTAAGAAGCAACTTCGTGAATTTCAAACAAATATTTAAAGGAAAATTCAACCACTGGTTTTATGATTCAAGTAAAGCTTCTCAGAATTGTACAGAGTACAGCTAAACCAGGCCAGGAGCAGCCCATTTTATTTCTTGATGGCCTGTTGAATTTCTGTTTTCTAATGGAAGATCACACCTTAAAACTATTCGAAATTGTAGTGCTTCTTGGGACAATCCATGTTGAAAATAATGGATTTGGCTCATGTCTGCAAAAAACTAATAAGACTGATATTTCACTAAAAATAATTGGTGGGGTTTATCTATGCATCAACTGCCAGGGTTATATGGCGTTGCTAGAACTAATATTTTGTTATATTTTGTTTGAGTTCAATTTTCCCCTGTTACTAATGAAAAGTATCCAAATTATTGGCCCTTGAGCTGGCAATGCTATTTACCTATCTGATTTGTGCTAATAGTGAATATGAATACAAACAAATGTTTTTAGCTAAAAGAGGTTACAATTGGGAACCAAAGCAACATATATGATTTCTTCTCTTTTTCTTGAAATATTAAAACATATTTTGAGCTTAAACACAGTCAACAAACAAGTTATACATACCCATGTACAATCAACAGTACCAATGGTATGTTTCGCATGTGGGGTTTTTAAGATGACCAAAAAAGAAAAATGTTTTCCCTCAACACGTGCAGCAGGGTTGAGCATAACATAACTTGCCTAAAGGCTAATCCTCACGTAGCGTAATTTTTCTGCCCAGAACGCCGGCGTAATATGACGCCACACTAAGTGACGTATGATGATAGATTCATGACGTAATGGGTATGACGTCACTGCCTTGGAGCATCGCTTCACAACTGATTGACGCTTTTTTACTTTGCGACAGAGGCAGAAGGTTAACTAATCAGTGCCATACCCACTTGTGGGTGGGTGAATTACTTCTCAAGATGTGATATTGGTTTCAGTCGTTTGACGATTACCCAGCGAGGCATCTCCCTTCATGTGTATACAATTTACCTAAGAGCAGTACGGCCCCAAGATACCTTTACTTAAAGTTACGTTCAAGAGGGATTCCTCCACGCCCCAGTGACGTCACATGGGCGTGGAGGAATTCCTTCACCATTGAACCGTGTGTTAAATTGCTGCTAATGACAATTACCGCTCACGAATTTGTGAAAATACACGGTCATCAATTTTATCCCAAATGCAATAAATAAACATGCTATTTTCGATTTTGGGACTCTTTTTGCAGAAAAATTAATATTTAATCATCTAATTTTCCCATATTATATGCTATGAGGTATGACGTCACATCCGGTAGTCTGCCCTTGCTGTTGGAAGGGGGCTGGTACGGCCCGGCCCGACCCGACCCGACCCGACAAGACCCGCCCTGGCCGTCATACTAATAAAAATATTATATCTTCTAAAGGATGCAACGTACAATGACGGTATATTTACCTACCATGTTATAGCCTGATCAATTAAATTACTGACTGAACATATCAGAGATGGGTGGGGTGCTAGTGAAGATCGTGGCGCGTGCAAAAGCAGGGATGTGTCAAATCACCGGATTTCCGTCACTTGTCACGCCATAACTCGGTCTTGGGTGATCTGAATAGGCCGAAACTTGGCGTATAGGGAAGACCACTGCTGTGAGTTGTTAGGCAAATGTCGATTTGGCCCAAGTCAAATCACTCACGCGCTAGTAAACGGGGAGGGGTGAACATATTTCATTCTCCCGAGCCTTCGCTATAATTCCAAAACTATGGTTTAATCCGTCATCACGATGCAGTTTCACGTGCACATTCGGACATCTTCGCTATAAGTCAGAATTAGCTAACTGGGTTTAACCCTCTCGATTAGGCTAAAATTTGATATGCATTTTTTCACCAGCAATATGTATGGATCGTGCCTATCACTACTAGGTACACACCTCTCGTGCGCACGCATATATATTGAAAATATGAAATTTTCGGGAAAACCCCAGGAGGTGCCACCATATTCCAAACAAAGTTGCTGGGGCATTGATTTTGAATTTCAATATTCTTATGAATATTGGCTTTGTGGTGGAAACTAAATCGCATGGGCAAGAACATTTATTATTTTCCCACAACTTCCCGGGTTAGGGTTTATGATCCTAATTTTTTTATTTTTGTCCATCGCTCCAGACCATGGTTATTGGCGTCTCAAAAGGCTCTTTGTTGCGCTTTTTCAAGAATGCTCTGGTTCCTATATTTCTATTAGAAAAAGCAAATACTATCGAAAACGTGTGCAGTCAAACTGGGGTTAGTATCTCCAAATTCTCCAAAACTATTGGTGCGCAATCCTAGGTATCAGCCAGCCGAATCTGCAGCCATTTAACCGTCTACACGATGCCAATAAAGGCGACGTTTTGTGGGGCATGTGCCAGTTTCAGGGGCGTAGCCAGGATTTCAAGGGTAGCCAGGATTTCAGGCACGGATGCAAGGGCTGCTATGAGGCTTAAACATCCGCTCCCCGAAGTGTCAGAGTGCCTAAAGTAAATAAATAGCCGGAGCCTATTTCAAGACCTGGGCATACAGCTTCGCGGTCATTGAATGAAAAATGGTTGGAACCCCTGGCCCTAATACAGGAGCTTCCCGAAAGGGTGCCCCTAGTCTACCATCCACCCCTCACCCTTTCTTGAGGAAATCCCGGATCTACCCCTGCCTCCCCTTTCCACCAATTCCATGGCTACTGCCTCGTTCGTAGCTACTCAGCACTGTCCCCCCTCGCGCGGATTCAAGGGGGCGGTGAGGGCGACCGCCTCCTTGGACTGAACTTAAGCACCGCAAAGAACTCCGTCTGGTACATAAGCGGATCTAGGATTGCCGATCGGGGGGGTGCACCTTCTCGGGGGAGGGCGCCATCCGGACCAGAGGGTGGCACTTCTGACCGGCAAAACCCATCAGGTTGGCGTAAAATCCTATCGGCTGGCGCCGATTTTTGCATCCTGGGAGGGGGAGGGATGGGAAGTGGCATTTCAGGAGGCGCCGTGACCATTTCAGGGGGCATCAAGGGTCGATGGGGGCACGTGCCCTTTTTGTTCCCCGCATCCGCCCATCGTCTGGTGGGTGTTCCGTGGAACCCAAACGCACGTAAACAATAGGTGACTCGCAAACTCAGGGGACGTAGCCAAGGTGGGGGGCGGCAGGGACAGCCGCCCCTCCCTGAGGGCTCGAAGGGCCCCCTAAGGACACGAGCCGCGCGAAGCTTGACTCGCCCGCACTATGCTCTGTGGCCAAATTTAGCATTTTATGCCAGACAGGCCCCTCTTAAGCCCACTTCAGCACTCTATTTTGTAACAAGCAGGGCCCTTTTTATCCATCAGGGCCCTTTTGGCGCTGCCGCAGGGGCCCTTTTCGGGGCGCAACCCCTCCCTGAGCAAAATCCTGGCTACGCTCCTGCGCAAACTATTCAGTCTGGCAGTATATTTCACGATCAATAAATGAAAAATTGCGGGTCCCCCACATCCTGGGGGGGCTCGGAAGCGATATTTCAGGGGGCGCCATCGACCTTTCAGGGGGCGCCGTGACCATTTCAGGGGTGCCAAGGGTCGATGGGGGGCACGTGCCCCTTGCCCCCTGGATCAGCCTATGGTCCCCTCCCCACTGGTGGATCCTAGGGGGGACCATGGAAGTTGTGGCCCCCTCCAAAGCCTAGAATGATATCAGTTTTCCCCCCAATGACCAACTTTTAGCGGGTTTTTTCTTTAAAAATGTTGTTTTCGTGATTTATATAGCAATTTAGCCCCTCCCCCAAATGTTGGCTTGACCCCCTCCAAAAGCTGCTCCTGGATCCACCGATGCCAGTGGACTACCATCTGCTCCCCTTTGAGTAAATCCTGGATCCGCCCCAGCCTACCTTTTTCTATTTCCATGGGTACTCCCCGTTTGTATCCCTACGTAGCACTCCCTTCCACCGTGCTGAAAGGGAGGCGCTGTGCTCCCTAGCGCCTCTTTTTCTCTCTCAGAAACAAAGCCGGTCCTTTACAGTCAGGAAATAGGTGCGCCAAATTCCGCATAGATGGCAGTACAGAGTATTATAAAAAGACCTTGATTTCGGCTAGTCAGAAGCAGAAGACCAAACAAGTAAACAACGCTTTAGTTGCTAGTTCAGTCTCTATTGCTTTGCTTCAGTTGAAATTTCCGAAGCGGGAACGGATTTAGAATGCAGCAATCAGGAACGGGGATAAGCACTCAGCAGCGGATTAGTTTTATTTCCAAACGTGTGACTAAGTGAGACTAAAGAAAGCACACACCTACTGTAGTCTTCTACATACCTACCTGCCGCGCCAACTACAAGCTACAAACTATTGGAACCACTGATGGTAGAACCACTGATCCAATAGCTTGTAGCATGAAGTTGGCACCGTAGGTAGGTATGTAGAAGACTACAGTAGGTGGGTGCTTGCTTTAGTCTCATTTAGTCAAATGTTTGGAAATAAAACTAATCCGCTGCTAAATGCTTATCCCCGTTCCTGATTGCTGCATTCTAAATCCGTTCCCGCTTCGGAAATGTCAACTGAAGCGTTGTTTACTTGTTTGGTCTTCTGCTTCTGACTAGCCGAAATCAAGGTCTTTTTATAATACTCTGCACTGCCATCTATGTGGAATTTGGCGCACCTATTTCCTGACTGTAAAGGACCGGCTTTGTTTCTGAGAGAAGAGGAGGCGCTGGGGAGCACAGCGCCTCCCTTTCAGCACGGTGGAAGGGAGTGCTACGTAGGGATACAAACGGGGAGTACCCATGGAAATAGAAAAAGGTGGGCTGAGGCGGATCCAGGATTTACTCAAAGGGGAGCAGATGGTAGTCCACTTGCATCGGTGGATCCACGAGCAGCTTTTGGAGGGGGTCAATCCAACATTTGGGGGAGGGGCTAAATTGCTGTATAATTCGCGAAAACAACATTTTTAAAAAACGGCTAAAAGTTGGTCATTGGAGGGCAAAAGATATCATTCTAGGCTTTGGAGGGGGCCACAACTTCCATGGTCCCCCTAGGATCCACCAGTGGGGAGGGGACCATAGGTTAATCCAGGGGGCAAGGGGCACGTGCCCCTCCCCGATTGACCCTTGGCACCCCCTGAAATGGTTACGGCGCCCCCTGAAAGGTCGATGGCGCCCCCTGAAATGTCGCTTCCGAGCCCCCGGATGCCGGGGACCCGCAATTTTTCATTTATTGATCGTGAAATATATTGCCAGACTGAATAGTGGGCGAGCCACCTATTGTTTACGTGCGTTTGGGTTCCACGGAACGCCCACCAGACCATGGACGGATGCAGGGGACAAAAAGGGCACGTGCCCCCATCGACCCTTGATGCCCCCTGAAATGGTCACGGCGCCCCCTGAAATGTCACTTCCCACCCATCCCCCTCCCAGGATGCGAAAATCGGCGCCGGCCGATAGGATTTTGCACCAACCTGATAGATTTTACCGGTCAAAAGTGCCACCCCCTGGTCCGGATGGCGCCCTCCCCCTTCCGAGAAGGTGCCCCCCGATCGGTAATCCTAGATCCGCTTATGCACCAGACGGAGGGCTTTGCAGTGCTTAAGTTCAGTCCAAGGAGGCAGTCGCCCTTACCGCCCCCCTTGAATCCGCGCGAGGGGGGACAGTGCTGAGTAGCTACGAACGAGGCAGTAGCCATGGAATTGGTGGAAAGGGGAGGCAGGGGTAGATCCGGGATTTCCTCAAGAAAAGGTGAGGGGTGGATGGTAGACTAGGAGCACCCTTTCGGGAATCTCCTGTATTAGGGCCAGGGGTTCCAACCATTTTTCATTCAATGACCATGAAGCTGTATGCCCAGGTCTTGAAATAGCCTCCGGCTATTTATTTACTTTAGGCACTCTGACATTTCGGGGAGCGGATGTTTAAGCCTCATAGCAGCCTTTGCATCCGTGACTGAAATCCTGGCTACGCCCCTGAAACTGGCACATGCCCCACAAAACGTCGCCTTTATTGGCATTGTGTAGACGGTTAAATGGCTGCAGATTCGGCTGGCTGATACCTAGGATTGCGCACCAATAGTTTTGGAGATGCTAACCCCAGTTTGACTGCACACGTTTTCGATAGTATTTGTTTTTTCTAATAGAAATATAGGAACCAGAGCATTCTTGAAAAAGCGCAACAAAGAGCCTTTTGAGACGCCAATAACCATGTTCTGGAGCGATTGGCAAACATAAAAAATTAGGATCATAAACCCTAACCCGGGAAGCTGTCGGAAAATAATAAATGTTCTTGCCCATGCGATTTAGTTTCCACCACAAAGCCAATATTCATAACAATATTGAAATTCAAAATTAATGCCCCAGCAACTTTGTTTGGAATATGTTGGCACCTCCTTGGGTTTTCCCGAAAATTTCATATTTTCAATATATATGCGTGCGCACGAGAGGTGTGTACCTAGTAGTGATAGGCACGATCCATACATATTGCTGGTGAAAAATGCATATCAAATTTTAGCCTAATCGAGCCAGTAGCTTCTGATATAGCGAAGAGTAGTGTGCACGTGCGCACGTGATGAGGGTTAAACCCTGTTAACTAATTCTGTCTTATTGTAAGATCAGTCCGAATATATGTCGTAAACTGCATCGCGATCGGATTCATAGTTTTGGAATTGTATCGAAGGCTCGGGGGAATGAAATATGTCCACCCCTCCCCGTTTACTAGCACGTGAGTGATTTGACTTGGGCCAAATCGACATTTGCCTAACAACTCACAGCAGTGGTCTTCCCTATACGCCAAGTTTCGGCCTATTCAGATCACCCAAAACCGAGTTATGGCGTGACAAGTGACGGAAATCCGGTGATTTGACACATCCCTGCTTTTGCACGCGCCACGAGCTTCACTAGCACCCCACCCATCTCTGATATGTTCAGTCAGTAATTGAATTGATCGGGCTATAACATGGTAGGTAAATATTCCGTCATTGTACGTTGCATCCTTTAGGAGATATAATATTTTTATTAGTATGACGGCCAGGGCGGGTCTTGTCGGGTCGGGCCGGGCCGTACTGCTGTTAGGTAAATTGTATACACATGAAGGGAGATGCCTCGCTGGGTAACCGTCAAACGACTTAAACCAATACCACAGCTTGAGAAGTAATTCACCCACCCACAAGTGGGTATGGCACTGATAAGTTAATCTTCTGCCTCTGTCACAAAGTATAAAAGCGCCAATCAGTTGTGAAGCGATGCTCCAAGGCAGTGACGTCGTACCCATTACGTCATGAATCTATCCTCATACGTCACTTTGTGTGGCGTCATATTACGCCGGCGTTCTGGGCAGAAAAATTACGCTACGTGAGGATTAGCCTTAAGATTGTGTCATAAAATGTAAACATGACCAGGGAGGACAGGGGCGATAGGGGTAAATATCTTCATTTTTCTGCAAACAGTAAAACCTTGGACAAATGAACTGGTGATCAAGTGGTTTCTTGGCATGTCATATCACATGGTTTTCTCAGTTCAGGTCATAGGTATTAAGAAGGTGCCATGTTTCCTTTTAAACTGGTCTTGAGAGTTCCCACATTTAAGAACTAACATGGGTCAAATAAACCATTATTGGGTAAAGTGGTAATTGGGAATGATTGTCACAATTTCAGGCACGGCAACTCGCTAAGACTAGGATTGTCAAATGCTGCCCAAACAGGTGCAGATCCAGCAGGTTGCTTAGGGGAAAGCCAAGCCCATGCACATGAAAATAGGTCAAATATACTTGAGTATACTTTCTATAGAAAATAGGTACTGACTGACGGAGGCAATGTACAGAGTTTATCTGGTGCAGCCAATACATTTTGCACTATCGATTAGAGATACCTTGCAAAAGGCAAAAGCAATCAAAATAGCTTTACTGAAGGACAGTTCCCCAATTGGTTAACTATGAAACACTAGTTGGCTAGGGAACAGGCCATAAGAGGGTTTGGACCTTTTTATTGCTTTGGGGGTCATGGCTGAATCGGCATGGCAGGCTCTGTACAGCATGACAGGTTTGACAAGAGCTCATTGAGGCAGCCATGAGGAACATCAACCAGTTTTTTTGCAGCTTTAACCCTTTTTGGGGCAAGTAAGGAAACTTTGAATTGCTCTTCCATCCATTTATCTTCTTTCCTTCAACAGTGTGCGGTCGCAGATTGTTGCTGAAATATACATACGTGTAAGAGGGCAAACATGTCGCATTCCATTTTGAGCACTTTTAGCAAGTTCCGTCCAATACTGGGACCCAAAGCGGTACTTTCCAGTCTTCTACTATTATTGTCATTACGCTAAAAAAATTTTCACACGCCGACCTATTTGATGAATCGAATGATAGGCATTTACAAACAACATAGGTATTACAACCGGCTAGGGGGTCAAACGTCAATTTCTTGACAAGTATATTTGCATTATTGTTTTGTCTTTCCGCGCGTATTTTGTTCTCTTCTGTTTGCCGTATATTTGTTTTTTGTTCTTTTCGTTGGTCTGATTCCATTTGTGTGTTATTTTTGGTCTCGCTGAACACTTCTTTTTCTGCTTATTTACTTAGATGCGTCTTCGCCTTTTTCTGTTATGTCTTTTTGTATCAGACTTCGGTTGATTTCATTAGGCTCATAATTGTGCTATCACTGATCGCATGCTCGGATTAAATGTTCTTTGAGTTGTGCTAGTTTCCTATACTGCTGAAGTGCTTATCTATATTTCTTACATTTGTTCCTTCTTAATTTCAGTTAGTAATTGTATTCTTAGATTAAGCACACTCAACATATGTGGGCCCTTTACTTATCTACTTATAAATTAACTGTGTTAATTTTATTTGTTTCCGTTTGCTTTGTTTGCTTTTAATTTTCATTTGCTTATAAGTGTGTTTTGGCATTATATTTCTGCTTAGTGTACTTGGCACAGCTTATCATTAATCCATTCTGCAACTTCCCCTTAAAAATTTTAGTTTCGGGTCAACTCGCGTCAGGTCAACAGGCCAAGTCAAGTGACCTCACTTCAAAAATGTTTGGGATTGCATAACTCGGTGTAGGGTTAATTTATCAATGTGAAACCTTTTTCATATAATGGGCTCACCGGGGGCTACAAACTTTGTTTCGGTATTTTGTATAGTGTTGACCTAAGGTCAGGTACGAGTCATGACCTCTCCTTTGGAAATGCATGAGGAAAGCGCAAATTTGCCGAAAATTTTTGTTCTATATATATATATATATATATATATAGATAGATATATATATATATATCATAGTATGATAGGCCACTCGCAAGGTTCATTTTTCAAGTTATGACCTGTAACCTCTGAGAGGTCATTTGGGTCTACCTAAGCACGTTTTGAGACTTATGTCAATAACTGCGCAGTAAATTGCAATAGAGCGCTCATTTGGATACCACCATGTTTGACTTGTCATTACGAGTCGAGTGATATGCATTTTGACTATTTTTAGTTAGATGATGACCTTAACCTGATCCTAAGTCATGCCATTTTTATACTTTGATCTAGTATGGTCATATTGTATATCATTCAAATGACCTTTAAATTTCAACTCAGCCAAACGCTAGAATGAAAGTGTTCTACATTTTACTATTTTGACCTTTAATGACCTCAATATTACTCTGAGCTAAAACGTTATGGGAAGAGTTTCTTAATCGTTTCAATAGTTAATCAAACCATTCTTGGGCTTTTTCGCTACCCCGCTGAGGAGCCGAATTTCCGCCCCGGTAGCTCAGTTGGTAGAGCGTTGGGCTCCGGCTTGCTGCTCAGAAACATGCAGTGGCAGTGCATGTCCAGCCTTGGGATCGGTTCCCTTAGACACTCCGGCGCTCAATAGTTTATCCGACGAAGTTAGGCCAGCAACTGACTGGTGAGAGGGTGACCTGAGCGGGGGCGGCCGTCCCCCTTGCTTTGTGGGACGTTAAACTTTGGCTTCTAAATTAACCCTTCATTGTGGGAGCTGCTCGTTCGGGTGGTGGGGTTGGGGTCTCCGTGGCAAGTCCATTGATGACTTTAGTGAGACTCCGACTCCAACAGCCGTACTAGGAACAACTTAGACAAAGTTAAAAAAAGATTCGAGAGGGTAGGGGTGTCAGCACTAGCCCAGCTTGTCAAAATTGGGTCCGATGTCGCTTTACTTTTCAGCCTTAGTGATGGAGTGCACTCTGGTTTCTTTATTTGTATTGTAATAATTTGATCTTGCAACAGATTCGTAGTCTGCGTTTTGGCAGGACAAGAATACGATCTTTATGTGTTGAACAATTTCCAAGCCAAAAAATGAAAACCATCTATATAGGTACATAAGTTGGACGTTAATTGCAATGTTTTATCCAACAGTACATCACACTGTTTGCGTGGCACCGAGCTCTCCACGTGCAGAAGTCTCAGAATCATCCGGACTGGTCCCTCAGACTCGCGTCTGCGGCATTTATGTTCTTCAGAAATAAATACCGCAGACGTGAGTCTGAGGTGCCGGTACGGATGGCTCTGAGACCGTTGCACGTGGAGAGCGCGGTGCCACGAGGACAGTGTGATGTGCTGTTGGATAAAACATTACAATAAACTTCCAACTTATGTATATAGATAGGTTTCACTTTTTAGCGTGCAAATGGTTCAACACTTAAGTATCGTATTCCTGTTCTGCCAAAACGCAAACTACGAATCTGTTGCAATTTTAAATTATTACAATACAAAAAGAAACCAGAGCGCACTCCACCACTAAGGCGTAAAGCGACATCAGACCCAATTTTGACAAGCTGGGCTAGTGCTGACACCCCCTCTCGAATTTTTATTTTTAACTTTGTCCAAGCTGTTCCTAGTACGACTGTTGGAGTCGGAGTCTCACTAAAGTCATCAATAGACTTATCACGGAGACCCCAACCCCACCACCCGAACGAGCAGCTTCCACAATGAAGGGTTAATTTAGAAGCCAAAGTTTAACGTCCCAAAAAGCACGGGGATGGCCGCCCCGCTCAGGTCACCCTCTCACCAGTCAGTTGCCGGCCGACCTTCGTCGGATAACCTATTGAGCGCCGGAGCGTCTAAGAGTAACCGACTGGGCGCTATATGGCCTTGCCAGGCTGGTGCGCCCCTAAGCCCAAATAACTAACTAAGGGTAACCGATCCCAAGGCTGGACATGCACTGCCACTGCATGTTTTTGAGCAGCAATCCGGAGCCCAACGCTCTACCAACTGAGCTACCGGGGCGGCAATTCGGCTCCTCAGCGGGGTAGCGAAAAAGCCCAAGAATGGTTTGATAGACTATTGAAACGATTAAGAAACTCTTCCCATAACGTTTTAGCTCAGAGTAATATTGAGGTCATTAAAGGTCAAAATAGTACAATTTAAAACACTTTATTCTAGCGTTTGTCTGAGTTAAAATTTAAAGGTCATTCGATTACTCTCTTTATGGCAATTTGCATGACATACAATATGACCATACTAGATCAAAGTATAAAAATGATATGATCTAGGGTCAGGTCAAGGTCATCATCTAACTAAGAACAGTCAATATGCATATCACTCGACTCGTAATGACAAATCAAACATGGTGGCATACAAATGACAGCTCTATTGCAATTTACTGCGCAGTTATTGACATAAGTCTCAAAACGTGCTTAGGTAGACCCAAATGACCTCTCAGAGGTCACAAGTCAAAACTTGAAAAATGAACCTTGCGAGTGGCCTATCATACTACTATCCCGGGAATAAGAAGTCTCTATAAGCTCTATATATAGAAACAAAAGTGTTCGGCACATTTGCGCTTTCCCCATGCATTTCCAATGAAGAGGTCATGACTCGTACCTGACCTTAGGTCAACACTATACAAAATACCGAAACAAAATTTGTAGCCCCCGGTCAGCCCATGGTGTGAAAAAGGTTTCACATTGATGAATTAACCCTACACCGAGTTATGCAAGCCCAAACATTTTTTAAGTGAGGTCACTTGTCCTGGCACGGTGACCTGACCCGAGATGACCCGAACTTAAAATTTTGAGGGGAAGTTGCAGAATGGATTAGTGATAAGCTGTGCCATGTATAGTGGCGCTTTGCACCGCCGTTTCTCCGCGACGATGAAAGATCTGTAGGAGGTTAGTTTGCACCCTTCCGCCCCACTTAGTGGTGGAGGGTTAAAAAGTGAAAATCCGTTGCCTAAAGGGAGATACGCGAAAACATCTTTATTAGCTAGATCATAAGGTCCCACAAAGTTGTTTCCGAAGTCGTATTCTCATTTTTGCGAATTCAGCCTGCAACTGCCTTAAAATTGCTCTCAAAGTCAACATTTCTAGACGACTTTACCGGTACACCTCTTATCGATGTATATGACGTACCCATGGCTAAGGCTATCAATTTCTCCAAGAATTAGGTCATATCTATCCTAAACAGTGATGTAGAACTTTGGAACATACAGAAAAAATTACTTAAGTAAAGTAATATAACTTTGACGAAATGGGCTTAGAACATACAGAAGCCTGAATCTCACCGGGTACGTACCGCTGAGAATTGTCACCTGCACAGAAGTGACTCAAGACCCGAGGTACGAAACGGCTGAAGACTTGAGTAATTATGTGTTTTCCGTTTCTAGGGCAAACTAATTCATTTTGTAGTTTTTAAAAGCTTTTTAAAATTAATTCGAACACAAATACAGGAGAACAGACATTTTTATTACAAAAAAACATTGTTTTTCGACTTTAAATAGTTTTCGAAAAGTAAGTGATGGGTGAAGGTTTCAGCATTTTATCGGAAATGTTAACCTATTTCGATAATAAGTGAGTGGCCTCCCAAAATTTTGCCGAAGATACAAAAATAATTGATAGTTTCGTATTCAGAATTTTTCAAATAGCAAGAAACCACAATAATAATTTTTCGCGTATCTCCCTTTAAACTCGAGAAAATGACGATTTTTTGCAGGATTGTCCTTATATTTGTGTCTACCGTTTAAAACTGCGTGGAAAAGTTTCGATTTCGAAAAAAGTGTTGCAACGCGCACCCTATTGTGAATACGCTTGTAGCGTGTTGTTGAGGGTTGTCAAGAAATGGCTACGTTGAAAAAGCACAGTGGTGATTCAACGTGTTTTGCATGGTCGAGCACCTTGTAGGTGGAGGGAAGCCAATTTTAAGGTGATGATTGGCGCGCGTCCACCCTTGTGACTAGCTAAGGTGGTTTCCGGCTGCGGTTTCAGTGTCTGCTCAGCGCTTGTTTCAGACGTTGAGAGCCTTGTGCCGGCTCCAGGTCTAGGTGGCGCGCGGGGGACCATCCCGGCCGCCGGCAGGTGGTCACTGTCACCGGCGACTCGCGGATGTTTAATTGTTCAGGACTTGCAGGGACGTTGTAAGCGGCAAAGGAGATAATGTATATGTGTACCCCTTTCCCTTCTGGTGGAAATCGAATAGTGTAATGTGTTGCTTTATGGTTCGTGAATAGATAATTGAAAAAAAATGTCGGAAGATATGGCACCGCTTGCCACAAATGTTTGATTAAAGAGTCGCTTAGGCATGCAGACTTTGCTGGTTTAACGAGTCAATACTCGCGTCCGAATGAATGAGGCATTAGAGATGGCAATCAAAAAGCACACGCTAGATTCGCCACGGGGTTGGGCAGATTCAGCTGAATTGCGAAGTGCCTCACATGGTATTTGTTGACCGTGGGAGCTGCGAACGTGGATTATCAGTGATGCAAATCATCGGCTCTTTGACCCAGTAATCCGGAAAAGGAATATTCTCTGTAACTTAAACATCGAGTCAAATTACATTTATTCCACGTAAAAAAACATACCTACTTCGACATTTAAAAGTAGCTAGGCAGTGCCTAAGGTGCCTCTTTGGATGTGCCGCCACTGCTAAATGAGATGCTGTGACTCTGCACTTCTTAATGAGAACTGTGACTGTACACTGCTAAATGAGAGATTGTGGCTATGTTATATCCAATGACACACTGTGACTGTTCACTATTGAACGAGACACTGTAACAGTGTGATCTTAAATGATACACTGACTATGCCCTGTTAAAAGAAACAATGTGAATATGATCTGGTGAATGAGACACTGTGACTGTGTATTGTTGCAGGAGACGCTCTGCGGTCGGAGGCGACAGGTATCACGATACAGTATGAACCACACTCTGCAACACACCTGCCACCGACACCACTCCTCCTCCAATCACACCAGCGGCACCACCGGTACCAACACCAGCGGCGCTACAACAGAGACAGCCAGACGGCCGCGCTCACCGGCCACTGCGCCTCTGCTGGTCACGAGTGGTGACCGCACCAGTCTGAACGGTAGCCTGCAAACGCCACCGGCCGCACTCGACCACTCGGCCAGCCGGCGCAACGGCAACGTCAAGGAGACCAACATCTGAGATTAGTATCGGTAGACCATGAGAGAAGGTTCGTGTTGGTGGACCATCAGAGATTAGTGTCGGTGGACCATGAGGGAAGGTTAGTGTCGCTGAATCAGGAGAGAAGGTTAGTGTCGGTGAACTATGAGAGAAGGTTCGTGTCGGTGAACCATGAGAGAAGGTTTGTGTTTTTGGACCATGAGAGATTAGTGTCGGTGGACCATGAGAGGGAGAGCCGCTCTGAACAGCGCCAGGGACTGGTACGACCGCGCTGGTTCACTGAGTAACACGTGCCACAGCACCTCCCTTCTGATGCGCTGATTGATGAGGTAGCCAGTGAACGCAGTGAAGAAAGAGAGAGAGAGAGAGAGAGAGAGAGAGAGAGAGAGAGAGAGAGAGAGAGAGAGGAGAGAGAGAGAGGAGGAGAGAGAGAGAGGAGAGAAGAGAGAGAGAGATGATGATGATGATGATGATGATGATGATGATGATGATGATGATGTTAGGGCAAGTCATCAATGGACAGCTGAATCTTAAACCATAGCACCCTTAGGGGATTTGAGCTCATATTTCTGTCTAGCGAGGAACATAAAAAGTAGGGCTCCTTATTTGGTGTCTGCTAAAACATGTCACTTTCGGAGGGACGATTGTCTCCAAAGGCGACATTTACATCATCCATGGCACGTCAGGGCCGGAGCAGGCCGCAAATCGTACACAATTCCGCTCCTGCGCTCCATCCGTACGCCATACACCACGTTTTATCCTACGCGGCCGTGGGTGTGATACGCCGGTTTGTGTGCGTATGGGTGCGATGCGCCGGTTTGTGTGCGTGTGGATGTGATGCGCCGGTTTGTCTGCGTGTGGGTGTGATGCGCCGGTTTCTGTGCGTGTGGGTGTGATGCGCCGGTTTGTGTGCGTGTGATGCGCCGGTTTTGGGGGCGTCGCGTGCGATACGCCAGTTTGTGTGTGTGTGTGTGGGGGGCGAGTATGATAGACCGGTTTGTGTGGGTGTGATACGCAGGCTTGTGCGGACGCGATACACGCAGGTTTTGAGGTGCATGAAAGTGCGATACGTCAGTTTCTGTGGGTGCGATACGCAGGTTTTGGGGGCATGAGAGTGCGATACATTGACTCTGTCGCCAGTTTGCGGATAAAACCAGGGAGAGAGTTCGCTGTATCGTACCCCGATGTGTTTGCATTTGGCAAGGCTCGTTCTGTGGTACAAGCCTTTGCAAGTGTATAATTTCGGGGGTGTGCGAGTACCCTAAAACTCCGAAGAGCCACTTCCTCCTAAACGTCTGAAAGCACCTGGGAACACTTCGGAGTCCAGTTCACTAGCAGTTCTCACAGTAGGAGGCGATGTTTGTACTGAGTCCGTCCTAGGCCAGTGGTCCTCAGAAAAAAAACATTTCCAGCTCTGTCTATGGTCACATCTGCGATTGAGTCACCGCTCTGTAAAATTTTCATCGGTGGGCCCGGAAAGCTGCCCCCTCCCGAACTTGTTCGCAATTCTACACATCTGCTAGGATGATTCGTGGCTCAGTAGATAGCAATATTATCTTCTGAGCCATGGGTCCCGGGTTCAAGTCCCTTAGGAGCCTCTGAATATGTTTATCCAATCCCTCATATCCCTCCCAATAGTGTGAGAGTTGGTGACGCCGTATAGCCTTGGCAGTTGGCGTGTCGTTAAACCCCAACCATTATTGTTTACTAAACCTTTGCTAAAGGATCTCTGGTACCAAGAAAGTCGCCGCGAACTAAAAAGGTAGGGGGTATAGGTAGTCAGTGAAACTTGGACTCTTCACTGAGATAAACAAATATCAATCTAGATCCAAACAATCCTGGGCTATGGGCTTTCCTGATACTTTTGCTCTTGATTGCAATCCAGTTTCTAAGTTCTGTTGGCACCCAGCCGTTATCACATTTTTGGCTGCCCGGCTGGCGGTACCTGCATCGTCTGTCGCTGCGCCACCCGCAGTGGCAGGACTGGCCACTAAAGTCTGTCGCTGCCCGACCAGCAGTGGCAGGACTGGCCACTAAAGTCTGTCGCTGCGCGACCAGCAGTGGCAGGACTGGCCACTGAAGTCTGTCGCTGCGCCGACCAGCAGTGGCAGGACTGGCCACTGAAGTCTGTCGCTGCGCGACCAGCAGTGGCAGTACTGGCCACTAAAGTATGTCGCTGCGCCACCCAGCAGTGGCAGGACTGGCCACTAAAGTCTGTCGCTGCGCCACCAGCAGTGGCAGGACTGGCCACTAAAGTCTGTCGCTGCGCCACCAGCAGTGGCAGGACTGGCCACTAAAGTCTGTCGCTGCGCGACCAGCAGTGGCAGGACTGGCCACTAAAGTCTGTCGCTGCGCGACCAGCAGTGGCAGGACTGGCCACTAAAGTCTGTCGCTGCGCGACCAGCAGTGGCAGGACTGGCCACTAAAGTCTGTCGCTGCGCGACCAGCAGTGGCAGGACTGGCCACTAAAGTCTGTCGCTGCGCGACCAACAGTGGCAGGACTGGCCACTAAAGTCTGTCGCCGCGCCACCAGCAGTGGCAGTACTGGCCACTAAAGTCTGTCGCTGCGCGACCCGCAGTGGCAGGACTGCCCACTAAAGTCTGTCGCTGCGCCACCAGCAGTGGCAGGACTGGCCACTTAAGTCTGTCGCTGCGCCACCCGCAGTGGCAGGACTGGCCACTAAAGTCTGTCGCTGCGCCACCAGCAGTGGCAGGACTGGCCACTAAAGTCTGTCGCTGCGCCACCAGCAGTGGCAGGACTGGCCACTGAAGTCTGTCGCCGCGCGACCAGCAGTGGCAGGACTGGCCACTAAAGTCTGTCGCTGCGCCACCCGCAGTGGCAGGACTGGCCACTAAAGTCTGTCGCTGCGCCACCAGCAGTGGCAGGACTGGCCACTGAAGTCTGTCGCTGCGCGACCAGCAGTGGCAGGACTGGCCACTAAAGTCTGTCGCTGCGCCACCCGCAGTGGTAGGACTGAAATGAAAACTAGTGACGAGACATACACGATGACGTTTTATTCAGCGCTCCACCTTGATTAGGTCCAAATTTATCGTCAAAATACTTTTTGTTACCTCTGGTGACCTGTGATGACCTCAGATATGCAAAGGGAAAATATTGCCCCTGGAATCCATGAAAAGTGGCCAAGTATGTTTTTTCTCTGAGAAATCTGAGCATTTACAGTCATTTTTGTAACTTTTAGCTCATAAGAGAGTTTCTTCAATGTTTTTTTCTATTGGAGACGTCACTTCGTGACCTGACCTCAAATCTTCGCATAAAAAAATCCCGGAGATACATCATGTTGACCCTGGAGGGTCATTAAGTGTAGAAAGTTTCAAATCGATCAGCCTAGAAACGTAGCTATTGTAGAGCTCAAAAGTTGAAGTGAGGTGACCGTGTTTGATCTCGCTTGGTAACTTGACCTATATGGGCCGGGGTAAAAAATGTCAGGGATGGTGGGAAAATTGTGGGGTAGACCCCACAACCGCAGTGCTGACCCTGGGTGTTTTTCAGTCTGGTCTCGTTTTTCAAGTATTATTCAGTCTCGGTATGTGTAGAAACATTGCAAGTAATGTACGTCTCTGAGATATGCTCGTTTAACATTACCTATAAAGTCCATTCGCATGCACGGTGTCAGCGTTGTTGCATGTCTACTTTGGAATTAAAAAGCAATACCTAAATCTACATTGCATGTGCTTAAATTGTTATTTTTCATTTCCATAAAGGTCTGCCGCAACAAACAAAAACATTGTACTGATTTAATTCAAAACAATTTTTCAGATTCACTACACACTACTGGCCATTAAAGTATGTCGATGCGCCATCGACAGTGGTAGGACTGGTCGTTAAGTCTGCGGTGTGCCTCTGGCACTTTAGGCTGGTGTGAAGTCTGTCGTGTGCCGCTGGCGGGTCGACTGGTGTTAAGTCTGCCTTGCAGTGGTAGGACTGGTCGTTAAAGTCTGCCGGTGTGCCGACTGGTCGTTAAAGTCTGCCGGTTTGCCGCTGGCAGTGGTAGGACTGGTCGTTAAAGTCTGCCGGTGTGCCGCTGGCAGTAACTGCTCTGCCCGATTTACTCCTGCGTGATGCGGCTGGCGGCTGAACAAGTTGATACCAGGGCTATTCATTTTACCAGAGGTCACAAACGATGCTTCTTAGTGATGGCATTGTCATTAGTTTTTTTCAGGTGTGTCAACGTGTGGCACAGTCTGCTGGAACACTCTGGGTACCTTCTGTATCAAATATGTGTATCCACAACCTCTGCGTGATGTTGACTCGGCCATTGTGAACTGCGCCAGGAGACCCTCAGTGTCCAAGCCTTCTGCCCTGTGATTTCGGATGTGTATTATTACCGTATGAGAGCGGAAATGACATCTCTGTAAGTAATGTACACAGTTTACGTGGAGTTTTCTGACGTCAGCGTGTTGACCGATGCCTTTCTTGTGCGGAAATGGCACCGCAGCAGTTATGATTGTATGTTTTGGCTTGGAAGAAATAAAGTAATCTAGCCGTTCGCTCGCTCAGTTGGACCATAAGAGCAGGAAACGTTCCTTATGACGTCGAGTTCCGCCGCAGCCACTAGCATCCAGCGTTCAGAACAACATATAGCCGTAGTACCCTTTCTCCCAGAACGGACTATCAACACTGGCGTCCACACGGATACCAGGGCACACATTTACTGCCCGTGTGTAGTTGCTACGTTTTGGGAGTGTTCGATCCTTGGTTTTCCGAGCTAACTACCAGCTCAGTCCCCAGTTTCGGAAAGGTGCAGCGAGCATTCTTGTGGCAGCTCTGGGCGCTGATCCAGCTTTATAGGTAGCATCAACCAGAGGTAAACAGCAAGGGTGGACGCAGACCCGTTTCGGGTGGGTGGGGGGATTCATATTAGCCTCTCGGCCATGTGGAGGAGGGATGGGACTGGGGATTTCATAGCTCAACAGATCTAGTCAATCTAAAAATAACCGTCTTAAATGCAATATGTATTGAATAAAACCGGTTAGACAACTTTTAAATTTCACTTAACTTGAAAAAATCGTTTGAAATATCGTTGATTTTCTGGCCTGTTTTCTTCAATATATAATGAACATAAGTCGTTTATTTTTAGGATTTTTTATTAAGGAAACATTCAACTTATCTATCTCCCATCTCAGATCAGTAGACCTAGTATAAAGTAACTATCCAAGTCAGGGGCAGACGCAGGCCCAAACTTTGGGGGAGCAAACCCGTATCAGTCTCTCCTGGGGGAACCAGTGGTGTCATAGCTCGACAGACCTAGTATAAACTAACTTTCCAAGTACATCATCGCTCTCCGGGAGAGGGGTAGGGTATAGGGAAGCGTTGGTTTGATTGCCTCACCGAAGTAGGGTAAAACAGAATAATTATTCAATTTTTTCGTCTATCAGATTCCATCTAAATGTCAACACAGAGCACAGTAACCAGCATAAGGCAAGAAAACAGGACACTCGATATGCAATAGGTTGAAGGTACCCAAGTCTGATAAAAAATAACTGGCAGATCGTTAATATCTGATCGCCTTCCCTAAGCTAGCTAATGATGTACCGTTTATGGCAGCAGGTGGCAAATCATTCCAAATCTTTACACATTGGCAAGCGAGCGACCGTTGTGATGCGGCAAGACGAAGGGCCGGCTGCTGGATCTTACCTCTTGACGAGCCGCGCATTTTCTCGGGCGGGCATCTCGCTGTGGCTGACACCTGTTTTTGATCTGTTCGGGAGACCCATAGGGGTTTTAAACACAGATTCAGGGTTTTAAACATTTAATGACGTCCCTTTCAGCTACTAGTGACTCGATGCTGGGCCATTCGAGGGAGTTCAGGATAGGAGCCATAGCTGGAGATCTCTTCTCGATCCAGGGGGAGAGGTTCCTGGGTGGGTTAACGCTGGCACTGCAATAAAAGCCCTATACAAAGCCTATGAGGGATCCAAAATCCAGGGGGTCCTGAACCCCCCAGACCCCCGGGATTTCCACTCATGTTAGGAGCAATAGGATCAAATCACACTTGTGTAAGCCAGAGAGGACTCAGTGCTGCGAAATTAAAACCTTTTGGTTTTTGTATAGTGACCACAGGCTGCTACACCCCAAACAGATAGAGAATGGGTAGGATATATGAGGGAAGACGTGCGCCTGAATCATTATTTTCAGAGCATTTTTGTAAAGTAATACTTTGATATTGAAATTGAGATGAGGATACGTATGACACACACTTGAGAACTGCGCCTACCTGCGCTCTTAGATCACTTTAGATCACTGCAGGGAACACAGTTTAGTTTTCCCCGCTCTTTTTTGTTTTCAGGGGCCTTGGCCGAAATAGCCTCTGCATCCGCCAATGCATGTAAAAGATGAATATGTGAAGAAACATGACCCCAAACACAATACTTAGCGAATGACTTTTGGAGCCGATGGCGCAAAGAGTAAGTAATCAAGCTCAAGAGGGGACAAATCCAGGAGGTCCAGAAATTTTGACATAGACCATGCTGGTTTGGTAGCAGACCATTCAGTAAAGAGGTCAGATTGATCTTAGGTCTTAAGTTGGCTGAGAGAAGGCCCGATAATGGTTTAAATTAGGAGTCGAGCGCTTAAAGAGAGTGTCCCACTTTTATAATGGGTTTTGAACTGAGATAGCAGTTTTGTAGAGCGTGTTGAGAAATCACTATCGGTACCTATATTTCATTTCACCCAAAGCTCTCGGTATAAAATTTCCGCCGGCTTTAAAGTTCAAAGTAAAGGGGCCTATTGGCTTATTTCAAACCCTGAAGGAATACCTTCAATATGGTTGCAGTAATCTGATTGGTCGTAAGCCCTACGTCTCGGCCACACGCTGAAAATACCATGCTAGCGAGTGAACCAGCATGCAACTGCTTGTCCACCCGCATGTTAGGCAAAAAGTTGTCCAGTTCAGGGCATTATTGGGTCAAAATTAGGCCAATAACTGCAATACACATCCATATCCTCCCTCCCCCGTACTTGTACAAACAAGGGGTAAATGTTTTTGTCAAAATCCAACTCTGAAATTGTTTCATTACATCAGGCATATGTATAATCTTTCTACCACTGAATAAACTAGGCTACCGTAGTGACACCTGACGTGCAGTTCTTACACCTGTCCTTCTTCTTGTACTGCATGCTATTTTCGCCATTCGGAAATGCTCTGAATGGAGCTTATAGCGAGTCTATGATTAACGTTTGGGATTCCACTGATAATCAACAGTGTTAATTTGATGACGTCACATATTGTTAGAAAAGAGGATATATTTCTGTTTTTAGCGCATGAAAGTGGGGAAAAATTCTGTTTCCTGTTTTTCAGACCTCTCTTGTTCTTAAAAAGTTATTTTTAGGATTTTCGCAAAGTGGTTCACTCCCTTTAAGTCTGGTCCAGGAGTAATATTCCTAGCCTCATAGTTTGAAGTTTTCCTTTCTTTAGCAGATCGAGCAATATCCAAAAACTGGTTTTGCACTGGGTGCTGAGTGTGGGATTATATTGGAAAAATTCAAGAGTTTGTATACTGGGAGTCAACTAACATTCATATTTTTAACTTTTTTAAAACGGTGATTTTAACTTTACTAATAAATTTTTCGACAAATCTTCCTATTTCTATACGTTTGATGAGTTCATTTACACCTTGACTATTGAATTGTGCTAAGAATCCACTTAAATAGTAAACTTAAAGTTAAACGAAAAAAATGCAGAAGTGAAGGCAAATTTCAGCTTGCTCGGGTGCCACTCTCCACCACGGATTTCGAACAGTGAAGTCAAGCCAATATTTGCAATGAGGTAGTGCTCGATCGGCACATTAGGTCAAACATTTTCCCGTATTTTCCTCTTCTTGAAGTAACGACAGCTTACAATAAGTGCAAGTTACCTTAAAGGGACATTGTCGCAAAAATTTTTATTGTGGTTTCTTAATATTTGAAAAATCCTGATTCTGGTACTATCAATCATTTCTTTATCTTCAGCTAAATTTTTGGAGGCCACTCAACAATTATTCAAATTTGCTAACAATATCAATAATAGGCTGTAACCTGCTCTTCACCTCTATTCTATCAATCAAAGTTTTAAGTTCTATAAATGATTTTTTGGGGAAAGAAAATCTTTTTATGCTGTATTCGTATTCAATTTATATTTATTAACCCTTAAAAATATAAATATTAGATTAGTTTGTCCAAAACATTTGGCTTGAGAAAACTAATCAGGAAAGTTTTAAAATCGGGCAGATGTCGTACAGCGGGGATGGTATAGTGGCCTCCATTCCCGACTCTCACACGGGTAATACGGGTTCGAATCTAGGTCGTAGAAGTTTTTACTGTAAAAACAATTTTTCTGATTTTCTTCTTGTTTGTTCATGCGTACTAATGGATGAAGCATAGTCGGATCCATGATTGCCGATCGGGGGGAACTTCCGGGAGGGCACCATCCGGACCAGGGGGGCGCCACCTTTGACCGGCAAAACCTATCAGATGGACGCTAAATCCTATCAGTGTGCGCCGATTTTCGCATCCTGGGGGAGGGGATGGGACGCGACATTTTAGGGTTCACCGAGAGTTGATCAGAGAGGTGAGGGGGGGCACGTGCCCCCTTTGCCCTCCTGGATCCTCCTATGGGATGAAGTAAATATTCTAAGGACAATTTCTTCTGGTTATCCCTCCGTCCGGGTAGTTGAGGGAAAGGGAATATTAGCCCCAAATATTTTTCTAATCTGACCGGCGTACCAAACTGGAACCGGCTTGTCTCCAGCTCCCTGCAATGGTTCTCAATCCGTCGGATTTCCCTCTATTGGAGACCAGTTCCCCTGTTTTCTGACCAGCGGGACACGCTGTTCGCCGTTCGAAAATGTCTTTTGTGTCCTTTGCTGAAGGCCATTCTTGAAGGCTGACCGGTTTTCGTGCAAACCAAGAACCAGAAACCGGCCCAATAAAAAGCAGGGGTGGCTCTTCGAGATTATATGTGTTAATCTCGAGATTAATGTGTCTCGAGATTAATTAATCGTCTAACCCTCGCCCCACCGGGGGCCATCGATGGCCCCCCTAAGGTTTCTCCAAGATAGCTGAAAGACGATGAGGCGCAGCACCGTGGTTGAGGGCTCTACCTCTCACTGCATCATTTTCCCACCATCCCTGAATTTTTTTACCCCGGGTCACCCAAGGTCAGGTCACCAGACGAGTTCAACCAAGGTCACCTCACTTTAGCTTTAGAGCTCTGTAAGAGCTACATTTCGGAGTCGATCGATTTGAAACTTCCTACACTTTATGACCCCTCCAGGGTCTACAAGGTGTATATCCGGGATTTTTCGATTTCGTGCCCTGAGGTCAGGTCACGAGGTGACCTCTCCCATTGAAAAAGCATGGGAAAAACTGTCTTATGATCTAAAAGTCACAAAAACGATTGAAAATGCTCAGCTTGATCTGAAAAGCGTTTTTGGACACCCTTTCACGGATTCCAGGGGCCATATTTGCCCTTTGACATCCCCAAGGTCATCCAAGGTCACCAGGGGTCAAAAACAGTATTTTGACAATAACTTTGACCTGTATAAGCTAGAGCGCTGAAATAAACACCATCGTGTTTGTCTCGTCATTGGCTTTCATTTGATATACGGCAAGGTCACTTTCTGACCTTTCGTGACCTCAGGCCATACTAGGTCACGAGGTGACCTCTGGAGGTCAAACTACTGGCGGGAGGTCTTTACGTTTCCATAGCAGAAAAAGTACTGGCAATTTCCTATCAAATGCACTTTCCCACACCTCAATAGCTCTAAGGGCATAAGAGTTATGCCCAGTTTGCTTAAGCATTGCATATTTGAGTGAAAATAGCCGATCTTGACCTAATTTGTCCTCTGGAGGTCAAACCATTGACCTGAACACTAAAACATGTGAAGTAATTTCTTACTGAATTCACGCGAGCTTTCTAGTGCACTTTGCAGATTTGCGCTAACGCACATATTTTCGGAGTTAGAGGGGGCCATCGATGGCCCCCGGTGGGGCGAAGGTGGCACCGGACCCCCGGTGGGGCGCGGGTTAAGAAGCGCATTGACGGGAGGCGGGTACCCGCCCCCCGTCTGGTTTTTCGGATAGAACATAAAAACGGCGGCGCGTAGCGCCGCCGCACTTGTATCCATACGCGTATATTAACAGTAAAAACGCAGTACATGGTAAAACATACACTCCTAACACTAGGCAAAGAAAACTAGGCAGGGGCGCCGCCACAGAATTTAAGCCATCACACATTTATTAGGTAGGTACTTAACACACTCGGGTTAAAAATAAACTCGGGTTAAAAAACTTGGCATACCTTCTCTCATCATTTTTACAACTTTTGTCAAAATTTTAAGGTTAGGTCATCTCAGGTCAGGTCACCAGTACAGGTCAAGTGACCTGACCTCAAAGTTTAAGACAACATAAGTCGGAACAAAGTGAACTCATCCGATTGAAGTGACCTGACAAAATGGTTAAAATATTTCGATGGAGAAGCGTATGGGCTACCCAAAGCCGTTTACCATTTTTCACTACCTACCGTAGTTCTGGAAATTTTAGGGGTACCCGCGCCCCCCAGTCAAAGCGAAGGTGGTTCAGAGCCCCGTCAATGCGCGTGTGAATCTGGTAAAACAACGAGATAAAACATTAATCCGTACGAGATAAAACGTGTTCGAGATTAAATGTGGCGGTCTCCCAGGGCGGACCACCCTGAAAGTCCGCCTGGGCCTTTAACGGCAGGAGAGTGTGGAGGTGGAGCGCCTGCGCATTGGCCACTCCTTTCTCCTGTGCAGCTACCGAAAGAGGATCGGCCTGAACCCGGAGGCCACGTTACAGGAATGCGACGATGGAGAGGACGAGATCCTCCACCACCTTCTGACCCGGTGCCCTGCGTGCGCTGACCTGCGCTGGGACATATTTGGACGGGACGACCCGCCCATCCGGGAAGCGCTGGCGGACCCACGACGGCTGGCGATGTTCCTGCGGCGGTTGAGGTGCCTGCAGGGGCGCCCCCTCCCATATGGCCGGAACACTCAATCAATCAATCAGATTAAATGTGTCCGTCGACATCTAAATCTTTGATATAATTGTAATTCTTTGGTCTCCGGAGAATATAAAAACACGTAGTCTAGAGAACCGGAGAATAGCTGAATGTGATACGGAAGAATAACTCTTGATATGCGTCAGAACTGGGGAACCAAGAGCAGCCACCACGATCCTTGGATGAACTAACAAAAGTGTGGAACGCACCACGAACCCAAACCTGATCACTTCTTGTTTCAGGGGGAACGTTTGTTGTGTGTTGCAGGTTGGAGATGGACTGGCCACCTCACTCCTCTGTCCGTGGTGGTAGCTCTAATTTTTTTCGTATATAGATATACAAGATTTAAGAATACATTGTTTTTACTTCAAGTTGAGTTAGTTTCTGATCAGGGCACATCAAGAAAATATACCTCAAAATTATAGCCTGGAACAGATCGTATTAAATAAAAAGGATTCTATAATTAATCTTAACATTGGTAGTCACAGAGTCTAAACCTAAGAAGACGCATCGCAGCTTTAAGACAAGCAAGCTGCTAGCC
Source organism: Lepas anatifera (assembly GCA_034440635.1). Taxonomy (NCBI): domain Eukaryota; kingdom Metazoa; phylum Arthropoda; class Thecostraca; family Lepadidae; genus Lepas; species Lepas anatifera. The sequence continues at coordinate 689,706 of JAOTON010001328.1, forward strand.
TCATGAGTGACATTTGTTTATGAAAATGATAAGCGTTTATTTTTAATACTTCGGAGTTCGGAAACGGTCCTTTCTCATAATAGAACAAACAATTCCAAAAGCACTTCATATAACATCATATCATTATATAAAATAGTATATTAACCGTTATTTTTATTAGATTGTTTATTAGATTATCTACGTTGATAAAATATTTCATGACCAGCCTCCTCGAATCATAGTTCCAAAATGGGGCTAATACACTGATAAATATTCAGGTACATCCCTTCACCAAAATTATCATAATATAATAGGTGAACACATACATTTTTAGTCAGAGTGCTAGGATAACCTCGAATCGAGTTCCAATATTTGAATATTCCAGTACTGAACTGCATTATTCCAGCATTCGATTTCCAAATCAGATCTAAATTTCAAGCCTTGGTCACACTATGACCAAAAGTTTTCGCTTATTGTATTATGAGGATTCTGACGAGGGGCTGTGCCCGAATATGTGATCACAGGCTCCATTTTGCGTCAAGAATTCGAGAGGCAAAGCCATGAAACATCTTACCAATTTATAATCATGCTCCTCGGCTACGCAATGCAAAATTCATCTACTTTTAAAAACCAACAGATATCAGTTGATCAATGAGGCTTATATTCAATCTCACAAAAACATGAGAAAATATAACCTACCAGGAAATTACAAGCGAGTGATAACCCTCGGCAGGTGAGAAACGCGTGCAACAATCAGGTCTGCGAGTCCCCAACGAGCAGTCTTCCGAGTGCAACGTGGACTAGAGGATATAACTCAGTACGTCAGTGACGGATCCAGGCCAATGTTTTTTTTGTGGGGGGAGGGGAGGACAGGGTCCAAAATCGTGAATACACATTTTTTTAAAGGTCGGTGAAAATCGCAGAGTTTGGGAGGAAAGTAAATTTTCCCTGAACCCACCAGTGGGTATGCAGCTCCTAGCTTCCAGTCCTTGAAGTGCACTCTAAGAAGGCTGGGAGCGAACCAAATACTGAGTGTACATCAAAAGCATAACAGATTTTGCATCTGTCCACAATAAGTGCTACACGGTTTGATAAAATGTTCACCGCAATAGTCTGAGCACAGAGGTGTCACTTATTATTTTCGCCGACTTTCGCACGTACGACCACCAACAAAATCTGACCACTTGGTTTTGTACTATAAAGACCCTTTGCATTACTAGTTTTCTTACCTTTAGGCTAAAAAATACTTTTAATGGCATGTTTTACTGAGGTCCTCAGAGGATTTGCCTTAATATACCGCGATAAACACCACTTACGCACATACATGGCTAGGCTCTTCTTAAATTAGAAGATATTTTCACAGCAGGAACAAATGGGACCAAATAAAGGGTACAAATAAAATATCACAAGCCCACAATGAAAGCAAACAAGATATCACTGAATCTTGTTTTAAACATATGCAATATATATATATATATATATATATATATATATATATATATATATTCAAGAACAAAGACATCCCCAAAGATGATCTATAGTCTAGATCATGGGTTTGTGGAGGGGTCAGGTGGAACCATGCAAATTCATGTTTTTTATAAATTACAATACATTATTCCAACACTGGCCCACAATAGGAAACAAATATTCCAAATTTCAGGTCTATGGGAGAATCGGTCTGATTGGGTTCATCCCATTCAAACTAACAAACAAAGTGATCATACACAAGCTGGTCCATTGGGACGATAACTTGATGATACACAGCAGCTACAAAAGACAGGTTTTCTAGTAAACAAATTTTCTCTTTGAAGCGACCCGCTTAATCTTCCATATATTCTTCCAGGAAAACACAAAAATTGCATCACCCAAGACTGCCCTCCTGTCATTCCTACATGTCTATCCATACTCTTTGTTCACAATTATATTGTTGTATTGGGTACACTCCTAGTGTTTCAAATCATAATACATCTTATCCTAGTTTTCCTTCAGTTCATTTTTAATATCAATTATAAGAAGCATGCAGATGGGCATTTTCAGAGGGCAGATGGATGAATTCATCTGTAGATGGGCATGAATGCAGATGGGCATTTTCTGAGGGCAGATGGATGAATTCATGCTACAGTCACTTTCATGTCTGGAAACAAACAGTAGCACTTGAAATATGAGTAAATGGATCTGATAAGTAGATAGGAGTACACTGACTACTATGTACTGTATGGTACCAAAATAAATGGAAAATCTGTTTCAATCTGTAAAATTAATCAAAAACATTTTCATACTTAAAAGAAGGTAAGCTAAGCAGCAAATGCACTAGCATGCACACATTGTGCAGAGCCAGTATTTGTAACAGGTAGAAATTTGTAATTCAAATTACAAGCTTGATATAGACTTTTACTAGAGTGCACAAATATTGTAAATATAAAGTTAGACCAAAAGAGAGGGAATATGGGCAATTCAAAAATAATATGCTTAAATAATCATTGGAGAATTGCCATCACCAAATAATTTTCACCTATTTTGGTACACAAGTTCACCTGTGCAATAATAAAATGAGGACTTTTTGGCATTGACACTGCTCATAAGCCTTGTTCCGTCTGCCAGCACAGCCTTGTCCGCGAGCCCTCGAGCCTCTCCTCTAGAAAAGAAATACCACAACTGTCTCTAGTATGTGCTATGGCTAATCAGACAAAAATGAGCCAGAATACTTATCTACCAATCACAAAAAATATGCTACCACTGTTGTGCTGTTACTGTTTTTCCAGCAGCACCACAGCAGGTAGCCAGCCTGTAAATCTAAGATTGGTTCTAAGATTGTTTCTCAGGAGAGGCTATAGCCATGTGACATAGACTCAATCCAGTGTGCAAAGTATGGCATTTTCAACGAGATCTCGTCAGGGTGAGTGCCCTAGGAGACAAGAGTGAGTGGTGTGAAGTTCATCAACCTGGTGTGAATTTCCCAGACTGGTGCAAGGAAGGTGACACTAAAAACCAAACAATTAATGGCTGAATGGTTATAAAGACACAAAAGGGGACCTTATAACAAGTATTTAACTAACTAATACAAGAGGTAGCATTGCATTGTGTGGGTAGGAAAGGGTGCATTTTTCTCTATGGTATATAGCAGTTTGGTGTGAATTTTTGGTGTCTGGCAGTGCAATGATTTTAGGTGGATGGTGTGACTCGTCTAGCCTGCTGCCATACTTTGCAGACTGGGACTCAATGCTGCTCGCTGATTGGTGTTGACAGACGAAACGAGACCACAGCTTTAACAGTGGGCCAAAATGAATAGTTATCAATTAAGAATACAATTTGCTTTTTGGCAACTTCATGAACCTAATTAATGCAGAACAGAAACATTAAATGCATTGCCCATACTTGATAGGATTAGTGTTTGACTAACTCACTACACTCACTAAACAAAACCTCAATAAGCATTGGTGGCCAGCAAAGATGGATGGCAAAAATTCAAATTGTTTCATTAACTTTTCACGCATAGATTTTTTACCTCTAAGAAAATCTCAATTGACCACATCAAAGGCTCAAAATATTCTACGTGCAGATTACCGACGATATGTTGATCCACGAGACCGGAAAGGCGACAATCTCCTCGTCCGAAAAACCACCCAAAGCTTTCTTCATGCCTCAAAGGAGGCTCTTCTGGATCGCGCTACCCGTATCTTTTTATTGTATCATTTTAGCTGCAATGCAATCATGCAATAACGAACAATTATTAATTATAATCTTTAGGGTATTCGGGCCTGACCGCAGCGCTAATTAGTGTTATAGAATTTGTATTCATATCTTCGCGTTTGCCGCGGTTTTTGAAATGGTGAATATCGATAGTTCATTGGTAGCCATGATGACATCACATTGATGTAAGATAAGCCCACGTGACCAGATCCTATAAGGACTGGGCTTCTGATTGGTTGATGGTATTTCTTTAAAGTCCTATATTTCTCTTTCAAAAGCGTTTTGGAAATATATTTTTATGGAATAATTTTTGATGTTATAGGTTTTAGCTACTGAACTGCTTTAAAAGAAATGTTTGACATTTTTTCATATATAAATTGATAGCTATAGCCGGGTCTACGTCACTTTATCGTTACCATAAGGACTCGGTAAAGTCGTCTATAAATGTTGACTTTGAGACCGATTTTGAGGCATTTTGAGCCTGAATTTGCAAAAATGAGAATATGACTTCTGAAACAACTTTTTGTAACCTTTTGATCTAGCCAATAAAAATTTTTGCGACAATGTCCCTTTAATACCTTAAGACCTTAATCATGGGAGGTGCACACCGTCATGCCAGAAGAGTAAGTATGTACATTGATCAACGGTCTAATTCTGATGTAAAACACAGCACTTGGAGAGTACATGAAAGAGGATATGAAGTGGGGATACACACACAAGAGGCATAAAATTCATTAGTTGGATGGTAGATACAAAAGAATGTATATGAAAATTATGGCATAACATTTGGCAGCTGTAGGATATATGACAGATAGTAAATGCGTAAAAATAGTGCAGGGGCACGATCGAGAAACAGGTCAACTATCGCTATTCCGTGATTGAAAATTTGGAGTTTCGCGATCGGACAGCGTCGCTCTAAGTTCGAAGTGAAATTCCGCGATTGATGACCGCTATGGATTTTTTTGCACCGGAGGCTGAGAATGAGGATGTTTGGAACAACCTCTTGAACTCGGTTCCGAGGGAAACAGCTGAAAAGAAAAATCGCGTTCAACAGCGTACCAAAAAATCACGACTTAACTATTCCAGTATTTATTTTAGCTTAGATTAATCACCAGAGGTTTCAAAATTATAATAGGGTTAATATGAAATTTTTGGTTTGATTTTTTCGTGTAAGATCATGGCAGATCAATTTTTCAGACATTAGAATAGAAACCAGAGTTGTGTGACTCGCGAGTCAGAGTCGGAGTTTAACTCAAAATCCGGCTCGTTCGACTCTGAGTTGAGTTGAGTTGAGTCGAAAAAAATTAGACAGGTGAGTTGAGTTAAGTTGAGTCGGTTCACGCCACTTCAATGACTTGAGTTCAGTTAAGTTGTGAAGACAGCGGGTCAAATGAGTTGACGAAAAAGTTGACTCAGTGTGAAAATATGTTGAATAAGTTTAAATCTGCCTGCATTTTACAAACCTCCTTTGAATAGCATCCGGACAGAAGCAGTGGCGCATCCAAGAGGAGGGCAAAAATTCATCTGACCCATTCAAAACAATCGACTTTCGGCTATTTTTTTTTATGAAGCCCGTATGTATGATTTTTACACGTTTTTCCTATGTTTAAGGTTCCGTTGTTTCCCCCTTCGACTTATCAGCCTGTATTTGGTCCTGGGTCGGCCCTGGACAGGTTGATGATTCGGGGAAAACAGCGAAACCCAAAACCATAAAACATATAGTTCTTGGGAGAAAATCGACGAAAATCTGTTGATTTGGATAGCGCAAATATGTTTCCCCTTTCCCTGGATCCGCCCCTGAGCCTAACCAGATTTGAATTTATGCGTTAAAACCGGGCCAAAGTGCTGAATTTACCACATTTTCTTTATTATACGTATTATCTTAACCCGCGCCCCTGTGGGCCTCCGAGCCACCTTCGCCCTGATGGAGGGGGTTGCTTGAACATCACCCCCTACCGTCGAACTCGGGGGTGTTCAATCACCGTGCCTATTATGAGATGCTCACGCTGCGAAATGCTATTTGATATTTGTTCAAGTTACCCAACGATTTCAAGGCGGTGGTTCTAAACTAATGCATACATAGATTTCCGATCAGACCATGTCTGTTAATATGCAAGTCTTGGCAGTGGCGTAGCCAAGGGGGGGTCCTTGAGGTCCGCGGACCCCCCCTTGGGCTTACCTTATGCACTGGAAAACACGAGCATTGGTCTCAGGGCCCCCTGAACTTGGTCTCAGGGGGCACTCCGAGCTCGATCTCAGCCCCCCCCGAGGTTGGTCTCAAGGGACCTCCGAGCTTGGTCTCAGGGGCCCCCAAGCTTGGTCGTATGGGCCCCCTGATCTTGGTCTCAGGACCCCCCCCCGAGCTCGGTTTCAGGGGGCCCCCGAGCTTGGTCTCGGAGCGCCCAAGCTTGGTCTCAAGGGACCTCCGAACTTGGTCCCAGGGGCCCCCGAGCTGGGTCTCAGGGGGCCCCCGAGCTTGGTCTCACGGGCTTTCTGAGCTTGGTCTCAGGGGCCCCCGATCATCGGTATTGAGGGCTCCAGAGTGCCGAACATTGATCTCGGGGGGGAGCACGAGCTTTGTCTCAGGTGCCCCTGAGCTTGGTATCAAGGTACCTCCAAACTTGGTCTCAGGGGCCCCCAAGCTTGGTCGTACGGGCCCCTGATCTTGGTATCAGGGAGCCCCCGAGCTCTCTCTCAGGGGCCCCGAGCTTGGTCTCAGGGGCCCCCGAGCTTAGTCTCAAGGGACCTCCGAACTTAGTCTCAGGGGCCCCCAAGCTTGGTCTCAGGGCCCCCGAGCTTGGTCTCACGGACTTTCCGAGCATTTTCTCAGGGGCCCCCAATCATCGGTATCGAGGGCTCCAGAGTACTAAACATGGATCTCGGGGGGCCCCTGAGCTCGGTTTTAGGGGTCCCCGAGCTTAATCTCACGGGCCTTTCGATCTTGGTTTCAGAGGCCATCGAGCTTGGTCTAAGGGGTCCCCCGGGCTCGGTCTCAGGGGGCCCCCAAGCTCGGTCTCAGGGCCCCCCAGGTTGGTCTCAGGGGACCCCTGATCGTCGGTATCGAGACTCTAGGGAACCAGACATGGATCGCGGGGGGTCCCTGAGCTCGGTCTCAGGAGCCCCCCGAGCTTAAGTCTCACGGACCTTTCGATCTTGGTCTCAGGGTCCCCTAGGTTGGTCTCAGGGACCCCCGAGCTTAGTCTCAGGGGCCTTTCTATCTTGGTCTCAAGGGGGCCCTCCGAGTTTGGTCTCAGGGGACCTCCGAGCTCGGTCTCAGGGGCCCCCGAGCTTGGTCTCAGGGGACCTCCGAACTTGGTCTCAGGGGCTCCCGAGCTTGGTCTCACGGACCTTTTGATCTTAGTCTCAGGCGGCCCCTTAGCTTGGTCTCAGGGACCCCCGAGCTTAGTCTCAGGGGCCTTTCTATCTTGGTCTCAGGGGGCCCTCCGAGTTTGGTCCCAGGGACTCCCGAGCTTGGTCTCACGGACCTTCCGAGCTTGGTCCCAGGGGGCCCCCCGATCATCGGTATTGAGGGCTCCAGAGTACCGAACATTGACCTCAGGGCCCCTGAGCTCGGTCTCAAGGGTCCCTGAGCTTGGTTTCAGGCCCCCCCCGAGCTTTATTCTCACGGGCCTTTTGATCTTGGTCTCAGGGGGCCCCGAGCTTGGTGTCACGAGGCCCTCCGAGTTTGGTACCAGGGGACCCCGAGGTTGGTCTCAGGCCCCCGAGCTTGGTCTCAGGGGGCTCCTCGAGCTTGGTCTCAGGTCCCCCAAGCTTGGTCTCAGGGGCCCTGAGCTTGGTCTCAGGGTGCCCCAAGCTTGGCATCAGGGGGTCCGAGCTTGGTCTCACGGGCCTTTCGAGCTTGGTCTCAGGGGGCCCCGAACTTGGTCTCATGGGCCTTTCGATCTTGGTCTGAGGGGGCTCCAGAGCTGGTCTCAGGGATCCCCCGAGCATTGGTATCGATGGCTCCGGAGTAGCGAACATTGATCTCGGGAAGTGGGGGGGGACGATATTGATCTCGGGGTGCCCCCGACTATCGATATCGAGGGGACTTATGGGCGAGGCACGAGAATTGTCCCCATGGGACCCAGAGTTTGGTCTCAAGGGCCCAGGCTTGGGCTCAGGGTCCCCGAGCATTGGTATCGAGGGGCTTCAGAGTACCGAGCATTAGGCTCGGGGGCCCTCCGAATGTTGATCTGGGGGCCCCCGAACAATGGTGTCCAGTTACTCCTGAGAAAAGCACAAGCATGGGCGTAAGGGTGCCCCGAACCTGATATAAGGGGAACCCCGAGCTTGGTCTTAGGAGCCCCGCGCATCAGTATCCAGGGGCTCCGGAGTGATGGTATCGGGGGGGAGGGAAGCAATGCTTTCAGGGGCCTCCAAGTGCTGATCTCGGCGGGCCCCCGAATGTGTGGATGCAGTGGCGTAGCCAAGGGGTTCTAGGAGTCTGAGGACCCCCTTTGGGCCAATCTGCACCACTGCAAAGCATTCTCTGATCACGGGGCCCCCAGAATCAGTCTCAGAAGCCCCTGAAGATTCGTTCTCAGGGCGTCCCGAGCCGGCCTCAGGGCCCCGCCTGAGGGTCAGTCTCAAGACCCCCAAAAAGTAGATTTCAGGGGGTCCCTGAGAGTTAGTCTCAGGAGATCCCGAAAGTCGGTCTCAGGGGCCCCCAGAGTCGGTCTCAGGGGGGCCGAGCTCGTCCCAGGGTCCCCCAGAGAGTGGTTCTCAGGGCCCCGCGACAGTCTATTTCAGGGGGCTCTATGAGAGTCAGTCTCAGAGAACCCCAAGAGCCGGTCAAGGGGACCCCGAGAGTTAGTCTTAGAGGACCCCCGATATTCGGCCCCATAGTCTTACGGGCGTCTCTCTCAGGAGTCAATATTTACTTTCAGGTGGCCCCGAGAGTTAAACTGGAGGTCCGAGAGTTAGTCTCATTTGATCCGCAGAGTGCTGATCTCAGGAGGCCCCCGAGGGGTAATCTTTGGAACCCTCGAGATTTAGCCTGAGGCTGTGCCCTCCCCTAGTTGTTGAATAAGAGGCCCCGAGAGTCAATCTCAGGGAGCACCTAAAAGTTAGTCTCAGAGTGCTCCTGGGAGCTAGTCTCCGGTTCGTCCAAGAGCTAATTTTGGGGCTTTGAGAGCAATTCCCAGAGGTGCTCCAGAATTTTGGTCTCAGTTAGCCTTAGGCCTCTGAAGGCTAATCTGGGCTTTAGAGAGGCAGTCTCAGGAGTGCCGTGCCAAATACTCAGTCTCAGTGGTGCTTCCACGCCTCCATCCTCGAGTGTTAGTCTCAGGGGGCGCCCTAGGGTTAGTCTCAGAGGGCTAACGGAAGTCATTCCCAACCCCCAGCCCCACCCCAGAGACAACCTCAGGGGAACCCCAAGAGATTATCTGGATGGCTCCGAGAGTCAGTCTCAGCCCCCTCCCCCAGAGCAAATCTGGGGGGCCGATAAATAAGCCCAGAGGTGCTGCCGATAACTAATCTAGGGAGCTCCGAGAGATTCTCAGGAGTCCACAATTTTGGTCAAGAGGCGCCGTGAATCAGTATCAGAGACTCCCTGAGATCTAATCGGGAGAGGGGCCGGAAATTAACCTTGTGAGTAGCGCCAAGTGTTGGTCTTAGGCGGCCCCAGAGCTAGTCTCAGGTCCCCTAAGAACTGATCTCGAAGCCCGAGTTATTTTCAGAGGACCTTTCAGTTCTAGTCTAAGGAGGGCCGGAGAGCTAATCTCAGAGATTCGAAAATTAGTCTCACGAGGTCTCCAGGAGTTAGTCTCAGGGGTCCCCTGAAGCTGCCCTCAGGTGTCCCCAAAAGCTAGTCTCAGCGAGCACTCCTCTCCTTCCTCCCCCTCCCCTCAAAGTTATCCTCAGGGCCCCACGAGAGTAAGTTCCAGGGAGTCCTAGTAGGTAGTCCATGGTACCCCCAAATGCTGGTTTTGGGGGACGTTAGTACTGATTTGCAGGAAAAGTGTTGTTTCCGGGGGTCCCAGATACTGGTTTCGGCGCCGTGTCAAGTGCTAGGCCCCTTGAGATCTCTGCTCGAGCTAGGGGTCAGGAGGGGGGGCTTTGGGCGATGGTCCTGGATGGCTTAACACTGGCATAGCAATGCAAGCCTTGTACAAAGCCTATCAGAGACCAAAAGTCCAAGGAAGTACTCACCTCCCTAAGCCCCCGGGATCTCCAACTAATGGCTAGGGAGGAGTAAGTGAGCGGTTTCATCAGTAGGACCGTCCATGGAATAGGTTTTATATAGCATCTGGGGCACACTCATATATCCTTTTATTGAGCTTCCTTTTTCCTTTCCATTTCTTTTAGATTTTAGAATACAATCCAGAGATATCGCTTGAGATCCTAGGCTCAAAGAAGATTTTCAAAAATCATATGCCTCGGAAAAATTTATATTTTCCTATTGTGTACCAAAAAAGACAAATTGAAACATGTCGATCAGGCACCATTACTGAAGGAAAGGCAAAAATTAATCTAATTTTAACATCCATAATAGCAAATCGAACAGGGAATTTGGAACTTCAGCTGGTTTTCAATCTATTAGCTTAGTCCCAATAACTACCCTCCTAAATATTCTGAAATAAACAATTTTCAAATATTTTCGTAGGAAACCAGACAAACAAGGAAAATGACACACATTGATGAGCATAATCCCAAAAAGAAAAATAGGTATGGAAGGTTTAAAATAACAATGACAGAGTAATCCAAAGCGATAGTTATCTTAGGCGCCTATTGTTTTGGTCTTTTTTTGCTCATTTACAACATAGCAAGGGTAAGAAAGTAACTGTGGTGAATTCATCAGGATCTTTCCGCGGAATTGACGTTATATTACGTCCAGAACACACCACCATCCACATCATCATCATCATATTTGACGTTTTAGGGCGCACCGACATCTGAGGTCATTCGGTTCCACCATCCACCATATCCCTTGTATTTGCAGTGGCGGATCCAGGGGGGGCAAAAAAGGCAATTGCCCCCCAAACGGAAAAGCTCGGGGAAAAACTATGTTTTTGCCCCCCCAAAGCGATCGACCTCCTTTTTTCCCCGACTCATTTTAAGTTTATAGGCAACATTTTGGTGCTTTAACTCTCAACTTCTAACGGAACCAGTTAAGTTCAGTGAAAATATCGGGCTTTGGATAGGAAAAAAGGATCTTGAGCTCATATTTTTCAGCCCGTGACGGTTTTTTTGCTTCTTGCCTCAAACACCCGTACCGGGAAGTCATATTTTAGCGCAGTTGCGCGACGTTTTTTTTTGTTTTTTTTTTTGCTTTTCGACTTTGGTTTGCCCCTCCCAAACCGACCGGCTAGATCCGCCACTGTGTATTTGTATTATTTTTTTCCATTTCTTTGGAAACTTTTTGATTAAAGATTTCATGAATTCGACACCCAGAAAGAATTGGTAATCATTTTCCGTAGAAGACCATTTCTTCGTACTCAAAACGACTGACCTTCAATAACTTCATACCTGATTACCAGAGTGAATTGAGGTAAAGTCACGTTTAACATCATGCACGCAGCAAAATTTGATTTCCAGAAATGTGCCACAAAACTGTTATTATAGCCACGCTGTCATATAGGTATGGGCCAGCCTTAATATTTGGTGACCTAAATTTACCAACACTTGGTCGGATCGAGAAAAATCAAACTATGAAAAAATAATAACAAGCACTTAAAAAGGATAGGCAAATTTCCGTCGTGTAAATGTTATAATGCCAAAATTTTATACGACACATATAGGAGATGGGCCCCGACTACTAAGGGGCCCCCCGGTCTGGGGGCCCCCCGACGGTAGTCGGACCCCCCTTGGCCGAATCCTGGCTACGCCACTGAGTCTTGGACATTGATAAGTATGAACAAGTACAAACATCATACAAGTAACAAGCAAACAAGTACAAGTACGAACATCTGGTTTTTTCCTGAATTTCGTCTGAAACTTAAGTTTCATTTCCTGGTTCAGGACGGAACTCATCTGGTGCAGGTGCACGTGCTGTGGTCGCTGTCTGTTGTTACTGCGCGTTGCCTTGTACCACGGCTTTAGAACAGGAGGCTGCGTTGCCCTGGTGTATAGACTGCTGTATCAGGGGCGTAAACACCGGTTGAAGAGTGGGGAAGGGTGGGGGGGGGGTTAACCCTAGAGGGGGCCACCTGAAGTGGAGAGGGGGATGCAGCCCAAGTGGCCCACAATCATCAGCAGTTTTAAAGCTGCTCATTTGGTGTCAATAAGGTACGCATGCACACCGGCCTACACTAGGTATTTCCATCATGACTTGTTAGTTGCGTCTTTTCCAACACTGAGAGAAAAAATCACCCCGATATCTAGCGTAAACCGGTGCAATTTTAACACCTCGTTTTAGCGTGCCAGTACTCTAGTTTGTGGAGGATTGACACTCCATCTAAGAGGTTTCTGCTCCTCGCTACATTGGAGTGAATCTTCCCTTATATGAGCGTACAGTCACTCTGGGGGAGTAATGACACTCCCTATTGTGTGTTTAAATATACCGCTCACTCCGCAAAAAGAGTATTCAAAATATAGAGTAAAGCCAAAAGCGGGAGTGATGGTGCAAAAACCACCCCCTCTTTTGGAGTAACTTCGATTTACTCTACCATGGAGTATGTTCACTCTCGAAACCAGACAGGGAGGCACGGTCACGTGACATCAAAACAATTTCATGCCAGCTGATGATTGAACCTCGTATTCCGGAGATATTCAAACGGGACAAGTAAAAAGCGTAAACGTAAAGTCAAGGATGCAGTTCGATGTAATTTTAGCCATGCCACCAGCGGAGACTATTCTAGTGCACTGAATTTTCACCGACGCTTTATGAAAAATTGGACCTTGGAAAAGTAGTATTTTTATAGAAATAATATGCGGAACGGTGGAAAAGATATATATTCCCACGGTTTTCTACCATACTCAGCGACGGTGGGACGCCCAAAATTAAGGGGGGCACCATGAGCTTTTCAACCCATAGCGGATGCAGGGGAAGGGGGCACGTGCCCTCGATCGACTCCCGGCGCCCCTCCCCCTGAAAGGTCAATGACGCCCCCCTGAAATATCGCTTCCCCCAGGATGCGAAAATCGGCGCCCACCGATAGAATTTTTGCGCCCATCTAATAATAATGGTTGGGGTTTAACGACGCACCAACTGCCAAGATCATACGGCGTCACCAACTCTCACCCTGTTGGAAGGGATTTTGGGGATCAGATCGACTTATTCAGAGGCTCCGCCGGGAGTTGAACCCGGGACCGGTGGCTTAGAAGACAAGGGTGCTATCCACTAATCCACCTCATCCCCTTGCGCCCATCTGATAGGTTTTGCCGGTCAAAAGTGGTGCTTCCCTCCACCGGGCCAGATGGCGCCCACCCGGGAAGGTGCCCCCCCTGATCGGCAATCCTGGATCCGCCTATGTTTCAACCCATTTCTTTCCAGTCAACGCCATTGGGTTATTGTTAAAATTTATGATTTAAGGGAGGGCACCGTGCTCCGGTGCCCCCCCCAGTGCCGTCGCCAGTGACCATACTCCCGTCATCTTATAATCGGGCAAAAGTAAAAATATCCGGAGCAGCGACGGAACCAACTTCCAAGGGGAGGAGAGTGAATATAAAATTACCCACTCCTCCCCGCCCCCATTGGCAGACGCAGAGGGGCTTAGGCGGATTCAGGATTGTCGATCGGGTGGGGGCGGGGGCACCACCCGGACCAGGGGGTGTCACTTTTGACTGGCAAAACTTATCAGGTGGGCGCAAAATCATATCCGTGGGTACGGATTTTTGCATCAATGGGGGGGTGGGAGGCGACGTTTCAGGGGATACCATTGGCCTTCCAAGGCGACGCCGTAACCATTTCAGGGGGCGACGAGGGTTGATGGGGGGCACCTGCCCTCCTGGATCCGCGTACGGAGGGGGCAGGGGCCATGCCCCCAAATGGCAAAATTTTTACCAATCTTTTGACAATACTATAGTATTTCTGTACATATACATATACATATAGCATTTTGTACATATAGTTCATTTGTACATATTTATGAGTTCTAGTGGTGTTTATGGGCATCCGAAAAGTGCACGGTAATGAGATTCCTGAACACCTCCTGAGGCTAATACTCCCAAACGTTGTGATCTAATCAAGGTCAAAGTTTTCATATTCGGCTTCAGGGCCAATTAGGACCCCGTAAGCCCATTTTCAAAGAAAATCGACTGGGCACCGTGTAGAACCAGGTCGATTTGTGATGGAATTGCCCTAATTAAGTTTGAATGTTTTAAATAAAAATACAAATTAGAAATCAGTTTTCACCCAAGAATGCATGAAATACAGACAGACGCTATTACAAATGCATATTCATTTACTATTACAAAGAATCAGCAGAAATCGCGACACAAACAAACCACAGCAAAATCACAGGGAAAACCACAGTCTGGCGCCTGTTCTCTGGCATCCACATCACCTGAGATCAAACACCTGATCTGCGAGGAGTCTATATCACTCGATGAATCAACGGCACGGGTTTTGCTGGCACTTTTGTTCCGTCCTGTGTTCCAAGTATCAGTGCTTGTACATAGTGACCGATGATTTTGCTCCACGGTGAAAACTTGGAGTTGAACACCGTTGTCGGTGAAGGTAGCCACCTCCATTTTCCCCGCATAGACCGCACGACCCACGAGTTTCAGGCCGGTCTTGTCCTCCACGGTTTTTTGCCTGAGCGACAGCTCACCCAGAAGCAGGGATAGCTGGGGTTATATTTCCCCTGGAAAAAATAGACAAAAAAAAATATTGTATATTCATTGCGGTGGCTGGACCAGCTTTATTCAACATAAAACATATGTGCGTGATATTCAGTTGATTCGGAGTTGTGTTTAAATTTGAAGGTGACTATTTTTACTAGTGATTTTCCGTTGCCTGTTTGCTGGCTTATTTATTGTTTGTTTGAACATAAAACATATGTCGTGATATTCAGTTGATTCGAGTTGTGTTTAAATTTGAAGGTGACTATTTTTCACTAGTGATTTTCCGTTGCCTGTTTGCTGGCTTATTTATTGTTTGTTTGAACATAAGATTCGTTTTCCAGGGCAGAAGTTTTTGAGAAATATCGAGAAGTTTCGTGCCGGGTATGGATCACGGGAGCCATCCTGTCAATGCCATGGTCCCCCTCCAAAGCAGGCCCGTAACCAGGCAAAAACCTCAGAGGACGTGCAACCAAAGACAGGCACTAGCTGAGAGTCAAGCTTTTTAAAGTTCAGATTTTGGGAAGTCTCTATGCCTTTGGTACGGGGCACATGTGCTGGAACATTTTTTTAAGCTCGGGGAGGGGTAAGAGCCGTCGCCGATGGTAGGGTGAAAGGAAATTCAACCTGCCACTTAATTTGATAGGTACCGAAAATGTTATGAAATCCGCTCAAAGTTGGAAATTGGGGAGGGGGCACTGCCCCCACAGTTCGACAGCTAGAGGCAGCCACTGCCAATACCACAACGGTTTCTGCGCCCATGCTACATGGGACATGCATGGACATACATGAGACATTATGCGCCCATGCCCAGGGAAGTGCTCTGAGCTCGCAGAGAGTGACCAGGCGCCGAGTGCACCCACGTGGCTACGAAACTGCTCTAAACCAAACCAGGTTTACATAATGGATAAACTCGTCTGTTCGCAAGAATATATTGAAGCGTTTTTATTCGTTCCCAGCATAAACATTTTAAAAGGGACCAGAGAGGTCCCTTTAAAATGTCCCTTTAAATGCCACGTGTCGTCCAAAGATTTCCTGATCTCATTCCAATTGAGAGGGAACAGGAAATTTTAGGTATCGTTATTCCCGAACATTGGTCCTGAGATGGCACCAACATCGATTTATGGATTTAACTGAGGGTCTCGGGGGCTGAGCCTGGACTCGTACGCTCTGTCATGGGCCTTTTGATGGTCATCGCCCTCCCGGATCGAATCCTGGCTATGCTGCTACTCCTTGATGCCCGAAAAAGAACTTTTTCGAGGGCTCTCTCACTCTCAGAAGCACTCTCAATTATTTGTTCTCTCCAAAAACTTAACACAACACGGTATTGATTCCGCATTTCCACAGACTAATCCCAATGCGATTTTCGTCCACACTAGCAAAATGCACTTAGACTCTGCCAAAAATAAAAAGGGGTAGGGGTAGACCATTTTCATATTGCTGCTGGCAAGATATTTTCCACGCTTCGATACAAAACTTATTGGATTTGAGCTCATCGTTGATA
Source organism: Lepas anatifera (assembly GCA_034440635.1). Lineage (NCBI taxonomy): Eukaryota > Metazoa > Arthropoda > Thecostraca > Lepadidae > Lepas > Lepas anatifera. The sequence continues at coordinate 705,601 of JAOTON010001328.1, forward strand.
CAAAACTTATCGGATTTGAGCTCATCGTTGCCTTCCGCTTTGTCTAGTAATACAATTTTCCGGTTTCATCCCAATTGAGCTGAGATAGGAATTTTTTTGGACGAAAAAAGGGGAGCCCGGACCGCTGACCCCCTCTTTTCCCTGCTTTTGGTATGGATGACAATTATACAATGAAATTGAAATCTAACAGGGAAATATGTTTAACCTGAAAGCAGTCGCGGTCCAGATCTTACGAGTACTAAAGTGACAGACCCAAGGGAGGGGAAAGGGGGCCGCGGCCTCCTCACGCCTAAGAGGCGCCAATCTGGGGGCGAAAAAGGCGCCCCCAAAACAACGGTTTACTTCGAGGCAAAAAATATCCGATCTCCTCTCCCCTAGGATACGAAATGTGGCGCCCCTAGGTGAAAAAGTCAGCTCCTTTGGTGCGAAAAGGTGCATCCTTCGTTTGGCAAAGTGCGCCCTCTGAGGCTCGCTCGCCCTTCACTCTTACCGAAATCCTAGACCCGTCACTTCACGTGTAAGAGTATTCGACAGATGAGGCCATATTGGACGATGGTGCCTATGAAATTAAACGGACTAGGAAATGTATGTTCGGAAAGTTACACTAGTTGTATGAGATACTCACGGTTCAATTTGAGAGGGCCGACATCCTCCTTGCTCGTCAGGAACAATATTCACCTTCATACACCGCATTGTCACAGAATAAGTTACACAAGAGGATCTATTTCACAGGAATAGCTACACTTAAAAACCACTCCACAAACGTCTTCTAACCTTAACACAGAAAAATAAGACAGCGCTCTTGCCATCAACCGCCCGACTTGATGTTGAAAGGGAAAATGGCTAACATGCTGCATGGATTCTGGTGTAACGTAAACCCCCTGATGAGGCCCAATGTCTTCCGTAAGAGTCTAATTACTATATGTATCGGTAAAAGTGTTTTTCATACTCTACCTTGTGGTCCTTGTTTCCAAAAGACGGGTGAATTCACTCCATTTATTGTTACTGCTCCAGCTTTTAGAGAATCAATACGCTAGTAGAGTAAGCTCACTCTTTTTTAAGCCACTTTTCTGTTTTCCCGGCAAAATTCACTCCTTTTCTTGTGGTATGAAGCCTCTCGAATGAGGCGTTATGACCAAAAAGGCGTTGGAATACTACACGGGGAGTGATTTTTTTTCTCAGTGAACCGTTTCCTCCATCGAACAGCTCTGTGGGGCTTTCTTATACTTGGCAGTGGGATGCGGACTGTGGACGGGTCGTCACGTCCGTCGATCGCCGGGGACGGCTGCTGTTCGGCGTTTGGTGCGGGATGTGTATCCGAATTAGCGATCTGTGTTAGAAGCGGTCTGGGCTGGAGTTTGAATGGATCCAGTTTTCGGGGTCCACCTGGAAGTACTCGGGTAGTATATGCCTAGTCCTCCTTCACGAAGCGCTTCTGGTCCAGGGGCCTGTAGAGGGCGTTTGGTAGAGCTGAAACTTTTCGAGTCAAGCTGTCGTGCCGGCTTGGGTTTTGTGACGGGGAGCGCCGCTGGGCGACCGTGGCGGCGGCGGTCAGGTGCGCGCGACGGTCGGCTTGCCGTCCGGCATCGGTCGGCGACGATTCGCGCCGGTGCACCGCGGTGGCGTGCGCCTTACTTACTTACTTATGGCTTTTTATTAGGTGTTCTGTGCATAGCACCTTTGCCCGCCTCTAAAGGAGTGTGTGGGAGAATTTTAGAATTTTGTGTGAGGGCAAGCTACGTTAGTCTGTTAAAGCAAAGGGAGTTATTTCAAGTAATGGGTTGCAAGATGTTTTAGCTTGCGAATGGACGGTCGTGGCAATGGCATAGCCATGCCAAGGGAGGTCTTTTAATAAGTTTAGACCCGCAGAGTGCGAAGGTTATCTCTGTGGTTGAAGACCTTAAATTTAGATTTTGGAATTTAGAATTTAGAATTTTGTGTGTCAGCTACTGATGTCCGCTTGTCTACGTTACTCGAAATCCTCCGTTAAATCAATAATTTTCATATTTTAGAAAGTGCGCTAAACACCTGGCCAGGGTGCCGCGAATTTACCCTGCAACCCGGAGGTGAGGTTGCAGCTCCCCTCTCCGGCTGGGCAGCCGCCGCGCAGAGGAAAAGAAGTGTGAGAGGACAGTTAGATTGTTAGTAAGAGTATGAGTGTGGTTAGCATAGACCCGCAGTGAAAGGTATCACTGCGGTGAAGAAATCTAACCTATTTAACCTAACCTGATTTCAAAGCTAGCCTAACATAACCTATCCTTAGCCTACGATAAACCATTTAAAGGTTAAACAGCTATTGCTTAAATTTTGCAGTGGATCATCTATGACATGAGTGGTTAGTTGGAAAATAGGCAAGTCCTACTTTGGGGGTGCACCATGCACCCTCCATCATATATACTGGGAGGGGTGATTTATAGAAACTTCTCTAGCCCAGAGTCCTTTAGATATGTAAAGACTTTTTCGAGTAGCTCAGGATGGTCGTTACCGAGCAGAGTTTTTAGGTCTACAGGGATGTTTTGGATTCGGCAGTAATCTAGCATGGGTTGCCGATGGGTATTGTGCTGGGGACAATCGATGAGAATATGATAGGGATTCTCCATTGCGTCGCAGGTACCACAGGTACCCTCGTTCCAATAGGCATTTAATTTTGTGTGTCCATTTCTGAGTCTGGTTAGAATAACCTCGCGCCGGCGACTCTTTTGGTTGGAACTGGGCCAGTAGCCGATGTTAGGCTTGATATAGAATAGGTGGGCGCTGTGGTTTGTTGTCCAGTTATTTTGAATTTGCTTTCGGATACTGTCCTGGAGGAGAGCTTTGCTATCATCTCCAGACCACATTAAGGGTGCGATCTCTCTAAGTTCTAGGGACTTTTTGCCTGCTCATCGGCCTTTTCATTTCCTTGAATTTTGCAGTGGCCCGGGATCCAAAGAAAAGAGACATCAGGGGTATCATCGATACCTTTCTGAATATCTGCTATAACGTGGTGGCTGGGGTTGACTACGTTACTGACGGCCTGCAGGACAGATTTAGAGTCTGAACAGATGACGGCTGAGTTGATATTTTGGGTTCTGATTATGGCCAATGCATCTAGGATGGCAACAGCCTCGGCTGTGAAGATAGAGCAGTTGTCCGGAAGTCTTTTCTGTAGGCAAATATTTTGCCCCCAGATGCCGAGGCCTACTTTTTCGCCTATTTTGGAGCCGTCTGTAAATATAAAGGTCTTGTCCGCGTTACAAGATCGGAACTCTAGGAATTTCTGGGAGACTTCTTCCTCTGAGAAGTCCGTTTTACGGGAAGTGAAAAGAAATTCCATTTTGGGCTCTTTCCGAGTCCAGAAGCGGGAGAGTGGGGGTTTGCCTATTGTTGCTGGCGGTGCAAGATTGAGGCTTTCCAGGGTTTTCGCTACTCTGTGCTTAAATGGGGGCCACTTCTGTAGAGTGGCTTTATTTGCTCGTCTGGGATGGGCGAAACATTGTTTTGCCGGGTGGTTTTCGGTGGATTGGACCTTAATGTAGTAAGAAATAAGCTGGGTATCGCGTCTTGTCTGCAGTGGGCATAGCCGCTATCAGTTAGCAGGCTGGTGATGGGGGATTCTCTGAGCGCGCCTGTGGCTGCCCGGATACTGGCATTTTGGACTCGCTCTAGCTTTAATTTATTGGTCTTGTTCGTCGAGTCAAAAACGAACGAATTATATTCGAGAATGGACCGTATCAGGGACTTATAGAGCATAAGCAGGGTCTTTCGATCCCCGCCATACTCTGTGCCGCCGAGCATGCGGAGAATGTTTACTCGCTTTTGACAGCTAGAGACGACTTTGGTGATATGCTCATTGAAACTCAATCGGGAATCTAGGGTGACGCCCAAGAATTTGAAGCTATTGGTGCATTCAATAGGTTTACCCGAGATTTGGAGCCGTGGAGGGTCGTGTCTGGAATGCGCTCTGGCAAAGACAACGACTGATGATTTTTCTGCCGAGAGTGATAGACCCATTAAACTACACCAATTATCGATGTCGTTTAAGCTATCCCGCAACTGCGTAGTTGCATGTTGAAATTCTGGTTCATTATACCGCCTGGTATCGATTGCAGTGGATTTCCAAATGGCGACATCGTCCGCAAAAAGGGAGTAATTTATTCCAGGCGGTAGCTTTTTGGCGAAGAGATCATTGATCATTACTAGAAAGAGGGTGGGGGACAGAACGCTACCCTGGGGTGTGCCTTGGTCTTGGGTTGCCAGGTAGGAGAATGTGGTGCCACAACGGACTTTAAATTTTCGGTCCTTGAGGAAGTTTTCAATGAATTTTGCAAGGTGGCCACGAATTCCTGGCTTGCTTAATTTAAACAAAAGGGCGTCTTTTTGTACGCGATCGAACGCCGATTTAATGTCTAAGAATGCAGCTATTGTTACTTGCTTTTTGTAAAAGCCATTCTGGATGTCACTGACTAGTTTCACCAAATTGTCAGTGGTGGCTCGCCCGCGCCGGAAGCCTGATTGCATAGCATCAAGCTTCTTTTCGAGGATCTCGTGAAGTCTAACGTTTACCATGCGCTCGACAAGCTTGCTAGCACAGCTAGTAAGCGAAATTGGGCGATAACCTTTTGGGTCTGTTTTTTCTTTGCCAGGTTTTGGAAGGGGAATGATTATACTCTCTCGCCACGATGTGGGGAAAGAGTCGCTAAGAAACATGTTGTTAATGGCCGAAAGCAAGTACTTTAGTGCTGTTTGGCTGAGGTGCCTGAAGGAAGAGTAGTGAATTTCGTCAGGGCCCACTGCAGTGTTTCCACACTTGCTAATGGCGTAATTTAGCTCGGTCATTGTAAATGGTACGTTATAGTACTCTTGATTACCATAATTGATGAATGTGTGCTTTTGCACCATTCTGCCTGGTCTTTGGAGCGCTGGCTGTATGAGTTATTAGCTGCGACACTGGCGTAATGATCAGCAAATTTATCCATGACTTCCTTAGGTTCGTTGATGGGTTGGCCAGCTATTTTTAGTTGAGGGAAAGGTCCACGGGGTGGTCGCTTCGCAGAGAAAGCTCTGATGGTTTTCCAAACTTGGGTGGTGGGAGTGAAGCGGTTGAATTTGGAGGCAAAAGAGTTGAAACTGTCCTTTTGAACCCGCTTGCACGTGTTTCGAAAGTGTTCTTTTGCTGCCCGAAGTGCACATCGAGTAGGGCTGTGTGCCCTCCTCTCATATGCCTTGCGGGCTCTTATCATTTGAGCTTTGGCGTGTGCCGTCTCTGCGTTCCACCATGGGGCTCCGTTTTTCTTTCGGGGTCCTCTGGTTTTTGGTATTGCTACTTGTGCTGCTGAGCTTATGGCTCTTAATATTAATTCAGTATCTGCTGAGTGTGGGTCACCTTCGGTGACCAGTGTGAGGTCGACCTCCGCCTCAAATTTTGTCCAGTCCGCTCTTTTTAGACTCCAGGAAGGGGTAAACAGATCAACGCGGTCGAGTGCTCCTTGGGGGATATCAATTTTGATTGGGAGGTGATCGCTCATGCCTGGGTTGTCTTCGACATCCCAGGTAAACAGTGACGCAATTCTAGGCGTGCAGCACGAAATATCAATGGCTGAGTCTAAATATCCGCTTTGCGTTGCTAGGCGGGTTGGTGCGCCGTTATTCAGGATAACCAAATTTTGAGAACCTATTGCGTCATATATAATTTCACCTCTACGGTTTGGTGTGGCGCTGCCCCAGGATGGGTGGTGACCATTCAAGTCTCCTGGCGTGCGCCGTTCGGGCGATAGAGTTCCGCGTCGCGCTGGTGGTGCGATGCAGTGTGGCGTGGTCACCATCACCGTCACCGTCACTGTCGTCTGTCGTGTGTGTTGCCGTTGGCGTGCTGCCTGTGCTGGAACCACACGCGGCACCGCCGCCGGCACTTGTCTCCGCCGGTCGCCCAGGTCGCGAGCGCAACACACAAACATATTTATAATGTGAGAGGCAACAAAAAGGTATCACAACGCTTCCGTAAGTTCAGCCACACAAGCTACAGGGCCAAACCCCCACTCGACAAGTCCAAGGGCTGAATTCGGTTTACAATAGAGGTGGGAGTTTCGGGCAATTTTGCAGGCCCGGGCCCGGGCCCGGTCTGCTGCTGATTTTAGAAGCCCGTCACAAGCCCGGTTTGTGGAAGAAATGGATTATCAAGCCCGGGAAGGCCCGGTATCATGGAAAAACCATAAACGACTATATACAACATTTATTTACTTTAAAGCTGTTTCAAATATATGTTTTAAGCCAATTTATCCTGTAAAAAGTTTTGGTTTCACCCAAAACCATATCAAAAAGGTGCATGTAGCATCAGTAGCCTCAGCTATCTTAATAATTCAGCAGAAAATGATACTTAAAAACACACAATATGAAACATGGCTTGCCTATGATGCAAGCTTACTTCAGGTAATGACCAGCATCACCTTATGAAAACAATGGGCATTCTAGATAGAGGTATGCACATGGCAGCTATAAGAATCGGGATGAAATAAGCCCACTCATGTCAGACATTTCCTCCATCTTTGCACTTTTATAAATCATTATATGCTGGCACGAGCCTCACAATTGAGTTCCAATAATTTTTATGAATAGAGGAGAGAGCAGTGACAAGTTTTCAGCTAAAACTTTTCAGAATATCATGGTGGAATGGCTGTGAATGAACCAAAAATCCTTCACATTGTCCCTCAATTGATACATGTAAACATTTTCTTTTAGTTTAGTCACTAAACAGCTTGGAAGATAGTCAAAAGATCGTTCTGCTTGGGTCAGCCCGGTCTGCAAAGTAGGTAAGCCAACAGGCCAACATGAACAAGGCCCGTCAGCCATATACAATTATCAAACCACCAGCCATAAAGAACTATCTTGATAAAGAACCACTAGTTTTCCACAGGTTCGCACCAACATGGAATAAAAATATTACACCAACCTCCACCAAAAAGTAAATCTGACACAAAAAAACAACTCAATCCCATCCACATCACCATTCGGGCTTGAACACTATTTCTGTTTGTTTTGTTGTATTTTACGGGCTTGCGCTTAGTAGGTATCTGAAGCGCCGTGCTTGTCTACATTAGAGAAATCATTTATGAAAACATTTTTTCACCAAAATTTACCAGAATAGTAAGTTTTTTTCAGCGAAAATATTTCAAGACTTTTGAAAATATATTTTAAAATTTCACACATTTAAAAAATAAGCACAAAGTGTGTGGTGCATTTCTGTTGTTCCTGAGAATAGGCCACTTTTTGCGCACTTGTTTCATATATGACGCTTTTCTGGCTTTGCAAGGCTTTACAAGCTGCTCAAGGCCGCAGAATTTGCCATAATTTGGAGATTCTGTTTTTGTGTTCTGTATTTCTACGTTTCTGTACATTTTTAGTGGGGTGGGAGGGAAGTGTAAAGTAAAGGTATCTTGGGAGGGAAGTGCTGTTATGTTCAAAGCTTATAATAGAAGTTGTATTTCATAGAGGCCAGGGAAGTATCTCCACAAGGAAAATGCAACACATAATGTCAAGTATATTCATGTTTTGGTGCAATTTCAAAGGTTCCTTCTGAGGCTGACTGCTCTCCCCAGTATCTCCCCACAACCGACTAATTTTTGTTTTGAAGTACTTCGATCAAAAACATGTTTTCTTTGTGCCTATTTCCTTGCTTATACTAGCCCTTTCTGAGTGGATTCTGCATCTTTTGGGCAATGAAAGAGCAAGATGAAGCTGTGGAAGGGTCAAACTTATCAACATTTGTTCTTGCAGCTAGAGTTAGCAGGCCAATTTGACTATTATGGGCTCCCACTAGATAGTTTGTACCTGACATATTCACTTCACCATTCTTCGTAAAGGACATGGGAATGGCTCCATAGATAACATTTTATTTTTACCTGGAGGAGAAAGCTTCTGGAAAGATTTTTCTAGCTAGAGCTAGGTGTTAATATCAATATGTTAGCAGCAAATTGGTTAAATGACTTCCTTTGAAATGGTATACTGACAATATGGAAGTAACAAATAGGCTATCACAATTTATATTTTGTTCACCCATATATGACTTGAAGATTTTGAAGTCATCAGGATATTCATAAGATGACAGTACGGCATGGATGTGTGCAACTGTAGGCATTATTGAATATTTGATTTTAAATATTGATTCAGGTTTAAGTAACTTGCTTTTGACCCTGGCATGAGTAACAGATAGAAAGCTAGAGCTTCATGCTTTTACATTCCTGATATATGTCTAAGAGTCTCAAAATTAATTGTAAATGCATTTTCAAAAGCTGCTGGTGCATGAATAAGATTATGTTTCAGTGGAAAAAACTAGGCCTGTACTGAAAAAGGCTTATTTAACTTACAGAAAATTGACTTTGCAGTCCCAGTTCAGTTGAAGCCCGAAATGAGCCTGGGTGAAGCCCGTTATCAGCCCGGCATTGGCCTAAATCAGGCCTTCAGGCCCGGTCCAAGCCCGCGGGCCTGGGCCGGGCTTTTGCCCCGGGCCCCCGGGCCTAGAAAGTCCCACCTCTTGTTTACAACGACCCATCCCTCCCGGCCGCTTGAGTCACCTTATAGGCTTTCGGGTTGGCCTTGCCCTCCGGGTTAACCTGTCTCAAATCAGTGGGTTATTAGCTGCGCTTATTTGTGTTCCGGATCTACGTTAACTCGCAGTCTTTCCCGCATAGGAGCGGTGCCGCGACCGTTTTAACTCTCACGACCCCGTCGTTACTTCTTATTTAACATTACTCCTGTATCAGTTGCAAGATGATGGTGAAAAGCACATGTCGCTTATACCCTTAAGTTTGCCCAATCATCTGAGCTCAAATGTTTACTGGATGAACATTTATATAACCCATTTTACAACGTGATCGCTTAGATTCGGCTCTTTCACTAGCCCTGTCAAGCCTTAAACCTATTTCATTCATGCATCCATTCATGCTCCCAATTGCTTCATTCACTCTTCATGCAATTCTCCCCCTTTTCAAAACTTTGAAAGTCCCAATTTATTCCTCCCGACGTCATCTAAGCGTACAATGTAAATCGTATCTTAGACTATTGATATAATCGACGTGTTAATGTTTTGTTCACCCTATCGGTTGACGACGCCTACCCGTCGGACTTACATCAACCAGACTTGAGTACTTGTACTGTTTCCCAAAAGTCCGGGAAAACTTGGAGAACAGACTTTCCCCGCCCTCTCGCTGTCAGTCTAGACTGGTCTGGCAAAAACGTAGGTTTTCTTACCTATTGCGCTTTTCATTTTGCCGTACTCGTGCACGTTCTACCCGGTTTAATGTCTCCGACTCTCTCATCGTCAAATTCCACTCGACCTTAAAACCTCGTATCCTCACCTCTGGGCCCCCAAATTCCTATTACCCTTGTAAAACCTCTATCCTCACCTCTGGGCCCCCAAAATTCCTAGTACCCCTGTATTTCCTCTCGCACCTTTGAAATCCTCTAATGTTCCCATATTCCTCTTCTAGGCCTCCAAATTCCCCTTATTCCAACCTCCTGCCCTGGCCTTTATCATCTTAATACTTGTAATCTCACTTCCTCATATCCTTGCCTCTTGGCCCCCAAAATCCATATAATCTCCCATTCCCTTGTAATTCGTTTCGTACCTTCGTATTCCTCTTATATTCCCCTATACATCTTTTGGGCCTCCAAGTTCCTCTTAACCCTCCCCACCGGGGGCCATCGATGGCCCCTAGGTTTTTCGGGATAGCAGAAAAACGACGAGGCGCAGCACCGCGGTTGGGGCTCTACCTCTCACTGCATCATTTTCCCATCATCCCTGAAATTTTTACCCCGGGTCACCCAAGGTCAGGTCACCAGACGAGGTCAACCAAGGTCACCTCACTTCACCTTTAGAGCTCTGTAAGAGCTACATTTCAAAGTCGATCGATTTGAAACTTCCTACACTTCATGACCCTCCAGGGTCTACAAGGTGTATATCCGGGATTTTTCGATTTCGTGCCCTGAGGTCAGGTCACGAGGCGACCTCTCCCATTGGAAAAGCATGGGGAAAAGCTATTTCATGATATAAAAGCCACAAAAATGATTGCAAATACTCAGACTGCTCAGAACAACGTTTTTGGACACCCTTTCACGGATCCCAGGGGTCATATTTGCCCTTTGACTTTTCCAAGGTCATCCAAGGTCACCGGAGGTCAAACAGTATTTTGACAATAACTTTTGACCTAATTGAGCTAGAGCGGTGAAACAAACACCATCGTGTTTGTCTTGTCACTGGCTTTCATTTGATATACGGCAGGTCACTTTTGACCTTTCGTGACCTCAGGTCATATTAGGTCACGAGGTGACCTCTGGCGGTCAAACCACTGGCGGAGGTTTTTACGTTCCACATAGCGGAAAAGTACTGGCAATTTGCTATCAAATTTACTTTACCAGGCCTCAATAGCTCTAATGACATAGAGTTATGCCCAGTTTGCTTAATCATTGCATATTTGAGTGAAAATAGTCGATCTTGACCTAATTTGACCTCTGGAGGTCAAACCATTGCCTGAGCACTAAAACATGCAATAATTCTTACTGAATTCACGCGAGCTTTCTATTGCACTTCGCAGATTTGCGCTAACGCCCATATTTTCGGAGTTAGAGGGGGCCATCATGCCCCCGGTGGGAGTGCGCCGACCCCGTGCGGGTTAATCTCAGTTCCTCATGTCCGGGCCCTATATCACCTCATTATTCGTGATCTCACCTCCTCATATACTCTCCTTTTTATTTCAAAGACCAAGGTGTTGAGTAGCATCAGATTAGACTGACTGGTTAAATCAGAATTCTTTCAGCCGGGAAAAGGACAGACACCTTCCAGTAACTGGTTACTATCCTAATGCCCAAGTGGTTGACAGGTATCAATCAATGATAATTACATAGAACAAGGTGTTGAATAGCATCAGATTAGACTAACTGGTTAAATTAGAATACTTTCAGCAGGGGAGATCACTGTGAATCGGGCGTTGATACAAGGATAAATGTACCCTTCTCCCGTTTTTCCTTGTCACGAGGAAAATCTAAATCGTACCCATGACTGAAACAAAATAATGCTACGGCCGGTCTTTCCACTATTCTTGGGAGCTGCACCATTGGCACAGTAACCTTGAGTCAGTTGGAGCGAGGGTCGGCAATAAAACATTCACTCACCCCTGCACACATACCGTTACGGACTCACACAAATCTTCCAGCGCTGCCGGATAGAAGTGTATTGGCAATAACGCCTAATAAATTGGATATTTTCGAGCCTACTTTCGTACCTTTTTTGCGAAATAAATCCAAATAAAGCTCATTGTGATGAACATGCATTTCTCCGACGGGCCATCGTCTTGGAAATTGTTTACGGCCGTCCGGGATCCGACGGTGAGCGTCGCCGTAGTAGTGTCAGTAATATAAGGAGAAGAAAACACGAATACGTTCCGTTGAATAGTCGAATGTTTTCACCGCGTTTTTCTCACCTCTGTACCAACCAAATCACCTGGTCACGTTTTGAATTTATTTTCATCTACAAAGCTGTGATAATACGTACACGCTAAAAATGCGGCCTCCGGATTTCCGAGCCGGAAACGACACGCTTAGCATTTACCCTCGTGTTTACCTCCTCGTGATGTCAAAATTAAAATGTTACGCTTTTGATTTTTATTGATATCTTAGTCAGTGAACGATCAAGGCTATAATTTAATTTTATAATATCCGTGAATTTCAACACTTGACGACAAAGAATATTCATATAGCACCCAAATATTATACATGTTCCGAATATACCTGCCAAACTAACATCCCTAGTACCCCACATATCTAATAAATCGGCAGAAGACGGAAGTGAAATTTACGACCAGCGAAAGATAATGAATGCTCTTTGTCAGCACTTTAAAACGTTGTTTCGAAATCCTGATACGGAACAGGATTTTGAAGCCTTTTTGCTGATACTTTTTACTAGTCAGGAGGTGCTTTTGGGCTTAGGAGAAAATGCATTTGTCAACCATGTGATTATTGTTGCAAAGACCGTCATTAAGAAGCAAACGGAACAGCGCTAAGAAAATGTGATTCAGAGACTGTGGAGAGGATAAGAAGTCCGAGCAGTTGGCGGCCTCGCTTGAGAGTGGTGGTAACACGCAGCGAACGAATGATACGTGTATGCATCTGAGCAGTGACGGATCCAGGGGGCCCAGGGGTTTCGGCTTCCCTAGCTCCAAAGCCCCTCAGCATCAGGGGTCGAAAAACCTACCATTTTGGCATTCTAAATGGTGACAGCTCAAGGTGGGCAAGGTGACAAAAATTACCTGACATGTTTCTTCCAGACCAATAACGGAGCAAACCACCAAAATTGGTAATTGTAATTTGAGTTCGCAATGTTTTTCAACAACTAGAATGGTCCAGGAGTATCCTTTGGTATCCTACTAACGCAAAACGTGCCACACTTTGCAGCCTGGGCTGGTGACAAATTTATGGTTCGACGTTTTCAATGGTGACAAACTGGACATTTTTTGGCCTCTGCTCAGCATAGCTTAGCTCATATCGGGCGCCTTCGGTGCCCGATATGAGCTATTAATTTTTCATGTAAATTCTTTAAGGCCATTAAAAATGTCGAAGATGAAATTTAGAAACCTAACAAAAGCGCCCCGGACAAACAAAGGCGCCACTAGATAGCAAGACTTCGCCCATGGGGGAACTAATGCGCCCCTGGGTAGCCTAAGCGCCGCCTAGATGAAGCACCCTACGGATATCATATGCGCCCTTGGCTAGAAGGCGCCCTGGGCGAAAGGCAAGTTTGGGTAACATAGGTGTCCTGGACAGCATGGCGCCCCTTAGATAGAAATAGGAGCTTTAGGAAAATAAAACGCACCTCTTGGGTGAAAAAGGCTCCCTTTGTTAGCCTGGCGCCCACTGGATAAGGCCCTACGGATATCATATGCACCCTTGGATAGCAAAGGCGCCCCTGGATAGCAAAGGCGGTCCTAGAAAGGCACCCCTTTGATAGAAAAGGCGCCTTTGGATAGCCTAGGCGCCCCCTGGATAAACTAGGTACCCGAGAAGGAAAACGAGCGTCCCACTGGGAAAGTACAGGCTCCCCCTGTATAACATAGATGTCTCTTATCCATCTTCAGCTTCCCTGGATTAGAGCAGGGCCCCGCAAGATAAAAAAACGCCCCTGAATAAAGAGGCATCTCCGGGTATCAAAGGCGCCCCTAGATAACATAAGCGACCCTTAGATAGAAATAGGAGCTCCAGGAAAGCAAAAGGCGCCCCTTGGTTAGAAAAGGTGACCTTTGATAGCCTAGGCGCCCCACTGTGGTCGGAAACGCTGTCGTGGGTGGCCACGGGACCGTTTTTCGGATTTTGGAATTTAGGGGTTTTATGGCTGCTTATGTGAAAAAATTGTCCAGAGTGTTCTGAATGACCCCTATTATCAAGTTAATTTGGTTGAAAGATGCACTTATTACTCATCAAAGTAAGGCGATGATGAAATCCAGAAGTAAGGCACTCGATGCGTCTGCTAGATCCGATTTTTTAACTTTGAATAATAAACGTCAAAACTGAGTCAGACTAGAAATAATTGATATAAAAATGTTTCTCATAATGTCAGCTTTAAGATGATTAGCGTTATGTGTATATTTGAATTTTAATAAAGGTATATAATCTGCGTTTTAATTACCCGTTTCACAAATCCACCTTACAAACTAGTTGCTGACTTTAAATAGAGAAACAAAAACAGTTACGTTTCTGCCAATTAGCTTTTTTGTGAAAACATAGGTCAAGTAATTCTCCGTCACGGCCTGAAGAGAGCTAAGTGCGCAAATGTGCGCAAAATTGTCCACAGTGTAAATTGTACCGGGCTGCCCGCCGCCCGGAGACGTCCGCTCGCCCGCCACCCGGCGCCTCCGCGGCTCGCCACGGCCTGCCGGCCGCCCGCGAGGTGCGGGGGGACGCTTATCAGGTGCTTCTCATGTCGTATTGCGCGCCTTTATGCACATTATCTTCATTGTAAGCTCATAGGTTTTCTTGACCTTACCCAGAATCACCCTTCATCAAGGTCACCCATGCATAAACCATGCTCATATTGCACATGATTCGACATGCTATGATGAGAGGGGTACACTGATAACTACTGTCTTGATCTTCCTGCCGTCTGAATATATGAAATGAAAAAAACCCATATTATCGTGCGAACATTCAACGTGACCTTTTGTTGCTTCTGGTAACATCAATTTTAACGAGAGTAGCAAATGGTAAGCAGCTCACAGACTCATTTCACTCAGGGGTTCCGAATGACAATATGTATTTTGTTTTAGCCCGATTAGACGATTAGTCTGAGAAGAGGCTGGGTATGCCCTCTTGCATGCGGAGCCAGCACACCTGAACAGGTCATTAGGGGTCGGGTTAGGTCAATTCATTTGCTTAACACGTGCACTAGAGGGGGACCTCGGAGGCTCCCTCACCTGTTTCCGAGGTAGCGGAAGAACAGCTCGTAGAGCCGAAAACGATATTTGGCTACATTCGAGAGAATTTAACGGCGCATCGATTGGTGAAGATATCTAAAAAATCGGCCGAAAATTGTGTGACGTATAGGTTTTCAAGTCAGACCTTCATTTTGAGATTGCTGCAATCGCGCGGTAGGACCAGTTCACTTGCATTGGATACCGAGTGGGGACGTCATAACGTCATATAACCGGGATAATATGCCAGGTCACTTCCCAGGAAGGTATAGGTTAAGGTCGAAGGTCACAGGTCAAGGTCATACTAGAATTTTCATGGTCATTGACCCAAGCGCTTCCGGTCAAATAGCGTTACCCGGTCGGAGGTGTATTATTATATGAAGTCATAGTTAAGGTACCTGAATATAAAGATCAAGGTCAAAGGTCAAGGTTAGAGGTCATCTTTAAAGGTCAATCCTCATTTTCCACCAAACACTGGCAAAGTGTTAGCCAAAGTGTATATTATCGGTACATCATCATATTGTGACCTCATAGGTCAATGACCTTGGATTACCTTGACCCCAAAATTGTAGCAAAGTTTTTGCGACCTTCCTCTCTGACCCTGGTCTGCCTTTAGCTTATTCCCATCATTTTCCCGCTTAATAACGGTATTTCCCAATAGGTCCACCGCATGGTCAATATTTGACGGTTATGACATCGTTTGATCTTGAAGATATTGACCTAGGTCAATGAAAATTAGTCCTGGTGTAGATCACTATAGCCCCCATCCACCCTCCAAACAGAGTTTTTCTGTGTTCTTTCGTTTCTGAGATCTTAGAGGGGCCTACCGCCCCCCTACAGTGGCGTTAGAGTCAGACGCCTCTCCAGTGGGGTTTTTAGTTGAATCAACTTAGGTATACATCTCCCATTGCAATTAATGTAGCATGATGTGCTGAAAATTTGGGGTGAATCGGTTTGGCCGTTTCAGCGCTGTAGCTAAATGAACATGAACAAAAACCTCGGTGGCCATCCGTGAGGCCGTTTCCGACCACTGTGCGCCCCTGGATTAAGCGCCTACGGATATCATATGCCCTTTTGGATAGCAAAGGCGCCGCTGGACAGCAAAGACAATCCTGAATAATACAAGTGCTTTGGACAGCAAAGGCGCCCATGGATAGCAAAGGCGCCCCTAGAAGGCACCCCTTCGATAGTAAAGGCGCCTTTGGATAGCCTAGGCGTCCCCTGGATAAGCTAGGTGCCTGAGAAGGAAAATGAGCGCCCCATTAGGAAGTGCAGGCTCCCCCCGTATAACATAGATGTCCCTTATCCATATTCAGGTGCCTGGATTGGAGCAGTGCCCTTAAAGAGCAAAGGCACGCCTGGATAAAAAACGTCTCCGTATATCAAAGGCGCTCCTAGATCATATATACGCCCCTTAGATAGAAATAGGCACTTCAGGAAAGTAAAAGGCGGCCCTTGGTTAGGACGGCGCCCTTGGACAGCCTAGGCGCCCCTGGATAAAGCGCCCTTGGATAGCAGAGGCGCCCCTGGACAGCAAAGGTAACCCTTCTTGAAATAGATGATATGGACAGCATAGGCGCCCATGGATAAACTAGGCGCCTGAGAAAGAAAACAAGCGCCTCACTTGAGAGTACAAGCGCCCCCAGGATATCATAGGTGTCCCTTTCCATCTTCAGCTGCCCTACTGTCTATGGTTTGGCACACCTGTCCGACAGTCGGGCGCTCTGTTACAGTGCTCGAGCGCTCAATTTGAGCATGGACCGCCTTTAACCACATTTCATTAACCTCCTAACTGAAGGCTTAGTGCTCCATCGCTGCAACCGGGTGCCTTTTTCAGTATGTGCGCCCACCTCCGAGAACACTGCCCTCACTAACCAGCAGTCCTCCCCGCTCAGCAGACGAGCGCCTGTTCCTGATAACTGGGCACCTTATTTCAGTGCTTGAACGCCTTTTTTCAGTATTTTTCTACACATATTTTAGGCGCCTTCTGGACTTCAGAGGCGCCCCCTCAAGTGCAAACGCGCCCCTAGATAGAAAAGTGCACCCCAGGTTTGCAAAAGCGCTCCAAGATAGCATATACGCCCCTTAGATGGAAATAGGCGCTCCATGAAAGTAAAAGGCGCCCTTTGGGTAGCAAAGGCGCCCCTGAACAGCGGAGGTAACCCTAGATAACATAGGTGCTCTGGACAGCATAGGCACCCTTGGATACACTAGGCGCCCGGAAAAGAAACATAGCGCCTCACTGGAGACAAAAAGCACCCCTGGACAACATAGGGGCATGTCTTTCAATCATGTCCGTGATTGAAAAATACACTTAGACAGCGTATGCGCCCCTGGATAGACAGGCACCCCTGGGCAGTAAAGGCGCCCCCGAAAAAGTCGCCCCTGGAAAGCAATAGAGCGTCCCTATCGAGAAAAAACACCTCCTGAAAAACCTAGGCGCCGCCCCGAAATATCAGATGCCCGTGGATAGAACAGGCTGACTTAAATAAAATGGCGGCCCATGAATAGTAAAGGCGCCCTTTGATAGCATAAGCGTTCCTTAGCAATAATATGGGCGCTAACAAGCTCAGGATTCACCGCACATAGGCCGAATAATAGAGCAATCAATCGAAGCCAAGCCTTCCCTAAAGCACGGGCGCCCAATTTCCTAAGAAGTAAAGGCACCTCTGGGTAGTAAAGGCGACCCTCGATAGTAGTGTAGGTGTTCCTGAATAACATGGGCGTCCTTGATATGAATAGCCCCAAGATAGCACAGGTACCCTGCGGATAGAAAAAGGCCGCTGAATATCAAAGGCACGTTCTGAAAAAGGTGCCCTTGGAGAGCATAAGGGCGCCCCATGGATATCAAATTGCCGCCCCTTGATAACCTAAGCGCCCCTTGCTAAGGTAGGCGCCACTGGGTAGTATAGGTTACCTTGAATAAAAATTGCCCCTCAATACCAAGATGCACCTGGATAAGAATGGGCGCCCCTTGGACCCTGGATATCAAGGGTGTTCCCGGAACAGCAAAGACGCCCCTGGATAGCTAGGTTGCATCCAATGGGGAGCAAAGGGCCCCTTGATGGCATAGGTGTCCATAGCAGCCAAGGCCACTCTAGAGAGAACATAGGTGTCCCTGGAGAGCACACGTATCTTGGACAGCCCTAAATGACGTTACGTAAAGTTGCGGCACCTATTATGACGTATGTTATTACATCATATTTAAGGTTACTCAGTGTTTAGGTCTAGGTCACAGGTTATTTCAAAGATCACTGGTCAAGGTTGGGCACAGCGCTAATATAGCGTACATTATGCATAATATGCTTGATTGTGACGTAATAGGTCAATGACCTTGAATGACTTTGACCCCAAAATCTCGGAGACATTGTATAGGACCTTCCCTTTGGCCCAGTCCTGTTCTTCTAGAGTATTCGCTCCGCGTTCCCGCATAATCACGGCATTTCCCGATATGTCTTCAACACGGCCCGATTTTGACCTTTATGACCCCGTTCGACGTTGAAGATATTGAGGTAGATCAATGAAACTTTGTATCATATAGGTCGCTAACGTCAATACAAACCTCGAGCGCGCGTTTTCTACCCATCTTTGTTTCTGCGATCTCGGGGGTGGGGGGGCACTTTCGGGCCCTTCCACCGTGCGTTGACGCCGGACACCTCCCACCGAGTATGTTCAGCAGGTTTTGATACTTATATTAATCCTCGCCCCAGTAAGGGGTGTTTGAACACCCCTCGGGTTTTTCCGGTGGCACGAAAAACGTCGGTGCGAAGCAACACAGTACTTGTACGCCTTATTATTGATCAATTCTGCAACTTTCCTAAAAGTTTTAAGGTTGCGTCATCTCAGGTCAGGTCATCAGTGCAGGTCAAGTGACCTCACCTCCAAAATGTTTCAGTTGGCATAAGTAAGAGAAGTGTGAATCTATCGAATTCAAACTTGTACCATATAATGGGCCCTACAAGTACTCATAAATTTATTCGGGTTTTTCCATCGATGACTTAGGAACAGGTACGAATCAGCATTACCTCTCCGTTGGAAATGCATGAGGAAAACGGAAATTAGCCAAACACTCCTCTTGTCTGCAGACACCGCTTGAAATACCTACGAATTCCCCAAATCCAAAGTATCCTAGGCCTCTTTATCGGTTTATGTTGCAAGTTTGGACATGTTACCTCTGAGAGTTCATATGGGGCTTCCTAGGCAGGTTTTCAGACTTGGGTCAATTTCTTCGTAGGAAATGTTGATAAAAAATTTATTTTGATATCATTTTGTTTGGATTGCTATTGCGAGCTGATTGATATGCATATTGACTATACTAGGCTAGATGGTGACCTTGACTTATCCTTAGGTCATTTTTAATTTTGACCTTGTATAGTCATATTATACATTATTTGATTCGTCGTAACGAGAGGAAGCGAATTGTGCCTAAAAATTATTTTAACTCAACTCTGTCAGACGCTTGAGCCCAGAAACTCTTCTCTAACATGCCACCTTATTTGACCTGTTATGGTCTCAATATTGACCTGAGCCAAAAGTGACCGATGTAGTTTCTTCATGGATTTTTATGAGCTATCCAGCAGCCTTCGGAGTTTTCGCTATCCCGCATAGGGCCGAGTTTGAGGGAGGGGGTGTTTGAATATTTCCCAGTCGAAGTCGAAGGTGGCTCAGAGGCCCACCGGGGCAAGTGCTAATAACTTCGCGGAAATGGCAATAGAGCCTTCACTTTGACACTGATACGTTTTTATCGTCATTACAAGTCGATAAATATGCATATGGAATAATTTTAGCCTGCATGGAGCTGGTCGCGGGAAAAGTCCCCAATGACTCGTCTCAGGGAGTCAAGAAACCTGGCGTGGGTGGAATCCGGTAGGAGGGATTTTTTGTCTCCAAAATCACCTGAGGGGCCCGTGCCAGTTAAGGGGGCCCAGATAAGGGCCCCCGACGAGCTCATTTGATCTCAGGGACAACACAGGGGTCTCAAGACCAGCGTGGGGTGCCTAACCATTTAAACGGGTCCCAAATAAGTTAAGGGGCCCAAAACTAACCCAGGGCCAATATTCAACTCATGGGGCCCAGACACTCTGAGGGGGGCCCTAAAGCAGCTCAGGAGGCCCATAAAACTAATAGGGCCAGACTAGCTGGGTGCCTCGACGAACTCATAGGGCCCAGATACGCACAACAAGCCCCAAACAAGCTGAAGGGACCTATATCAGTTAAACGAACACAATACCAACCCAGGGGGCCCTTGTCAGCTCAAGGGACCCTAATCCAGCTAGGGGTCCTTCGACCACACCAGACACTTCTTAAGTAAATCCTCTCACGGGTGCTAGGCCAGCCCATGGCTGCCACAATAATTCCACCTACAGGGTTTCTCTAGCCTAGTGGGGCCCAAAGCAGCGAAGAATCTAAGGCAAGCCAGTGAGCTCCTGTGCAATACCCTCTCACGGTCCCAGAACAGCCCAGGGGCAACCTGAAAAACTCCCTCCCAGAAAGCTCAAAATTAGCTCAGAGGGCTCAGGATCTGTTGAGGGGGCCCTAGCTAGTTAAGGGGCCCCGAAGAGCTCAGTAAGCGCAGTAGGCTCCAGTGGCGATACATAGGTTTCAAGTTCAGTGTGAGGGCCTGGTTATCTAAAGCGGTGCCAGATCAGTTGAGGGGATTCAATACCAACTCAGGGAAGCCACCACAAACTCAGGGGCCCAGGCCCGCAGAGGCTCTGCGGCCTCTGAGGCTCAGATTAGCGTCTATCGGGGATTTCAGTAGGGAGCCAGCGTTAGCCAAGACAACTGCGATATGTAGATGTGGCCGATATGACACCTCAGTTTTCGCTATGGCTTAACACGCGCATTGACAGGAGTCTGAGCCACCTTCGCTTTGACGGGAGGGGGGCAGGTACCCGCCTCCCTAAGATCTCGCGAACCACGTTGGATAGCGGAAAATGGTAAACGGCGTGGGTAGCCCATCCACGTCTCTATCGAAAAAACTTTGAACCATTTTTGCCGGGTCACATCTAAGGTCACTAGAGGTCGAGACATGCCGTCATAGGGATAACATTTAAATGTAGGTTTTTGGTGAACAAGTAAAGATAGAGCAAAGCAATGTATACCATTGGAATCCTCGCAGAAAACCAAATCGAATGATCTATAATATGACCTTGTTAGGTCAAATCAGGTTAAATAAGGAATTTTACCCGACCTGAGGTCATATGAAGGTTAAATTAGGTAAAATGCATGTCATTAGAACCGCAAAGACAAGAGAAATATAATGTCGTTAAAAGAAACGCTTTATTACCATCGGTTACTAAGTTATTCAGTAAAAAATTTTTTCCTATGATATTTCCAATGGAGAGGTCATGGCTCGTATCCGACCTTAGGTTATCCATATAAAAATACCGGAAAAAATTTGGGGAACTCGGTGGGCCCATTATGTGATATGAGTTTCAACCGGATAAGTTCGACCTGTTCTGACTTATGCTGTCTTAAACTTTTTAAGGTCAGGTCACTTGACCTGTACAGGTGGCCTGCCCTTAAAATTTTAAAAAAAGTTTAAAAAATGATCAGGGAAGAGGTGTGCCAAGTACAGCGGCGCTACGCTCCGCCGTTTTTGTGCTAGCTCCAAAAACCCGATGGGCGGGTACCCACCCCCCCCGTCAATGCGTGTGTTAAGTTCACCAAAGTTCACTGTATTCATTGTTCATCGTGCTTAGTTTAGCGTCAATCGGGGATTTCAGTAGGGACCCATCGTTAGCCAAGACAACTGTGATATGTGGATGTGGTCGATACGACACCTCAGTTTTCGCCATGACCGAAGATAGCTGTATTCATTGCTTATCGTGCTTCAGTTAGCGTCAATGGGTGCTTTCAGCATTTTCTACTAAGGTACCAGTCGTTGCGTTCTGGGCGAAACCCTGCCGGCCCGAAATGTTTGATGGTAAACGTGAACATGTCCTCACTGAAAGGTAGCTATCATGAAAATAAGCATTTACAAATACGTTTTTAAACGCGTTTTTTTCTTTGACACTGGTCGCCTTTTGGGTGGTAAATTGGCACCCCTTATGTTCGGCGCTCCCCGAGCCTGGGCCCCTTAACGAAATCCTAGATCCATCACTGCATCTGGGAGAAGAGAGCCTTACTACGGATTGAACTGGCACTGTAGGTTAAACCAGAAAGATGGTGTGTGGCTCGGGGATTTGGTGACTCAGTGTTCTTTAAGTAGGTTCTTTGAGTAGCGTTCAATGCTTTTAGTGGTGCAATGTTGTTTTTGCTCCATCTCAGGTCTTCGTCCTTTTTGGGGTGTAATCCGTTAGTGGCGTTCGTTACTGAGCTGCTTTAGGCAATGTTAGTGTTGTGAATTAAGTTGCAAGGGTGATGTGCGAAATATAAATGAGTTCAAACCAAAAAAATAATCGATCAATACGTTTTCTATGAAATCATTGCTAATAGAAGAATCCCACAGCAAGACATTAATGACAATCTGTCTCTCACAGTTTTGAATTAATCATTTACGCCATTTCCAAGAGACTCGATGACATCAAATAATGGCGCCCACACACGAACACTTGATATTGTCTTTTTAAGTTTGCTGGTAAACACTTGTTGAGTTCTCCAAAGCTATGGACTGAAACAATAAAAATAAATCACACAGCCGATTGCAAACATTTACACTTTCTTAGGCTGGGGTTTGAAAATTGGCGCAGTTTTCCAGTGAGAGCTGGAAAGCGCATCTGGATACCTGTATCTTATACACAGGTAACACGCCTCGACAATGGATACCTGCATCTTACACACAAGTAAGACGCCCCGACCAGAATAAATATAGAGGTCCGGAACGTCATATCAAGATACAAAGCCGATAAAACTCTATATCTAGTGCTATGGCATTGAGTTCACAAAATGAAGTTTGACAACAGGTTGCGTCCGGTTGATAACAAATATTCATCAAGGGGAGAGGCCACCTCTCACTGCACTCAGCCGCTTGCCGTTTGAATTTTTTTGCAGTAAACGACAAATTGTTCCTCTCATGAATCCAATGACCTGGGTCCTTCTAACCTTTCAACACATTTAAGAAAAGTGCACTCTACATTTAGTTTCCTACACATGTAAGGTACATTTACTTTCAATCGAATATTTCACAAGCACAAACCCTGATTCTACGACAAAAGTTCTCTACTACCTTAGACGACAGTCGGCTTTCGTCACGCAACTCCGCCCCGTCTAACGAATGCATTAATCACGGAGCTAAGCCTCGGACGGCGCCTGAGCTGACGACAGAAAAACACTGTCCTCCACTGGCCGGCCAGGCTCCAATTGTCAAACCATATCGTAGCACTAGAATGGTTTTGACTTGAGCTCTCTTCTAACATCGTATTTGCCTATATTGGCGCATTTACACTGCTGCGCTTCAGAAAAAATGATGAGCTGACAAATGATTTAGTCAGAGCCTCCTCTTATGGCTGGAGTGGATTTGCTGGCGGAGCTCTCTCTCTCACTCTCTCTCTCTCTCTCTCACTCTCACTCACTCTCTCTCTCTCTCTCTCTCTCTCTCTCTCTCTCTCTCTCTCTCTCTCTCTCTCCTCTCTTCTACTCACTCTCTCTCTCTCTCTCTCTCTCTCTCTCTCTCTCTCCCAGCTCCTGG
This sequence comes from Lepas anatifera, assembly GCA_034440635.1. Classification (NCBI taxonomy): domain Eukaryota; kingdom Metazoa; phylum Arthropoda; class Thecostraca; family Lepadidae; genus Lepas; species Lepas anatifera. The sequence goes on from JAOTON010001328.1 coordinate 728,662, forward strand.
GAACCATCAGCCGCAATCTGACCTTGACCCAGGCCTGGATATCAATACCCGGCCGCCGCAGTGCTCCGCCGCACCGATGCCAGGCTGCCGACCGGAGAGAGCCGCGCGGGGGCCATTCGTCACATCATCGGCAGCCCATTACACTGTTGTCACTGAGAAGAGAGCCGCCTCAACACTTTCAGCACGCAGAGGTACAGACACACTGCCGGCAACTAGCCACGCACTTCAACATTGACACCAACAGTTGAATTAATTGGCCTCATGACTGAGCGGGAACACTGCATCTGAACACAAGGCTCTTAAGGAAGACGTATGAAATATCACACGATAAAAAAGTCACTAATACTAAGAAAATAATTGACGTCCATTGTTGATGGGGTATAGGAGCGTCTTTTTCAGCACAAGGCATGTGCTCTCATCTGGCGCCAACAGCGCCACGGCAGCTGCGGCGTCACCGCAGCTCATTGGCGTAGGTCCGTTCTCGTCCCAGCAGAAACATGGGCTCGCGGCGCCGGTGCCTGCGTCGCTTCTCCACCGGCCGCGTCTCGGTGGTCGACGTGGCGTCCTCATCACCAGCAGCGGCTCCCAGAGGTCGCTCCCGCCGCCGGCGAACCGAGCGGAAGTCACCGCGCTTCATGCCCGCCAGCAGCGTGTCTACCAGTCCATCCTCGTACTCGGAGCTGGAGGAGGGGCTGGTGCGGCCGTCCGCCTCATCACGCCACGAGCCGACGCCGGAGGAGGCGGCGCGCGAGGTCGGCTTGGCGGCAGCGGCCACCGCAGCAGCGACAGCAGCGCGAGCCTTCTCCTCCTCTCGACGCCGGAGCCGCTCTTCGTCCTGCCGACGCTTCTCGTTGTCCTGAAAGATAGAGAGGGGAAACAGAGCTAGTGAGTGTGAGAGACAAAGACAAATGTTTTATTCCGTCTCCACATGTGGTCAGTTGTGACTAGAACGACTCCAACTCGATTAGATGGCTATTGGAGGAGCCCGCACACGCTGTTATAACAATGTAAGTCAGGTTAGAATACAATCATATACCAGAATACACACATACCGTTCCACTTCACTCGCAACACCGCTTGCTCAGCGCATGCCCCGGTGGGCCTGCGAGCCACCTTCGCCCTGGTGGGGGTGTTCGAACACCCCCTCTCGAACTCGGCCCCTGTGTAGGGTGTAAAATACGCGAACGTTGGAAGGTAGCTCAAACAAATTTATACAGAAATTATATCAATCACTTTTTGGCTCAAGTCAATATTGAGGTCATGACAGGCCAAGGAATGTGGGATTTTGAGTAAAGATTTTGGGCTCTAGCGTCTGATAGAGTTGAGTTTCATTTTCAATCATTTTTCAATCATTTTTTGGGCACCATTCGCTTCCTCTCGTCACGGCGAATCTAATGATGTATAATATGACCATACTAGGTCAAAACACAAAAATGACCTGACCTCAGGTCCTCGGAACCTCAGGTCAGGTCAAAGTCACTTTTTAAACTAGCATAGTCGATATGCATGTCAATCGACTCGAAATAGCAATCCAAACGTAACAATATAAAAATAAAAGCTATATCACCATTTCATGCAGTTATTGACCTAGGTATGAAAACTGCTTTAACAGCCCCAGATGACCTCTCAGAGGTCACAGGTCAAAAATAAAAAAATCCCGGAATATATGTTGTAGCACTCGGTGGGCCCATTATGTGGTATAAGTTTCAATCCGATAGATTCGCGTATTTCCTACTTATGCTACCTTAAACATTGTTTTAGGTGAGGTCACTTGACCGGCACTGGTGACTTAACCTGAGATGACCCAACCTTAAAATTTTGGAAAAAGTTGCAGAATTAATCAAGGGTAAGGTGCGCCAAGTACGGCAGCGCTTCGCACCGCCGTTTTTCGTTCCGCCGGAAAAACCCGAGGGGGATGTTCAAACACCCCCACCGGGGCGAGGGTTACTGCCGGGCTGTGACCGTATCTTTTAGAGCGCGATAAGATCTTGGAATAGGTAGCCTCCTCATCTCTACAGGCAGCTGATTGTAAAGAGAGACACCCGTGAGCAGAATCTGCGCTGGCACATGTTTGTGCATGAACTTGAGACGCATATATTACCGTCCTGTCTTGTGCTGCGTCCCCGAACAGAGCGAACATGGACGAATCCCCGGGCAAGCTTCTCTGGCTCCCCAAAACACACTGCCTTCTGCGCAAGTGCAAGTGTGTGGCACCTCGCCAGCTCACCCCGGCGACAGCCAGCCAGTCACTTAACCCGCGCCCCACCGGGGGTCCGGCGCCACCTTCGCCCCACCGGGGGCCATCGATGGCCCCCTCTAACTCGGAAAATATGGGCGTTAGCGCAAATCTGCAAAGTGCAATAGAAAGCTCGCGTGAATTCAGTAAGAAATTACCTCACATGTTTTAGTGCTCAGGTCAATGGTTTGACCTCCAGAGGTCAAATTAGATCAAGATCGGCGATTTTCACTCAAATATGCAATGATTAAGCAAACTGGTCATAACTCTTACGTCATTAGAGCTATTGAGGCCTGGTAAAAATCATTTGATAGGAAATTGCCAGTACTTTTTTCTACTATGCGGAACGTAAAGACCTCCCGCCAGTGGTTTGACCTCCAGAGGTCACCTCGTGACCTAATATGACCTGAGGTCACGAAAGGTCACAAAGTGACCTTGCCGTATATCAAATGAAAGCCAGTGACAAGACAAACACGATGGTGTTTGTTTCACCGCTCTAGCTTAATTAGGTCAAAAGTTATTGTCAAAATACTGTTTTTGGCCTCTGGTGACCTTGGATGACCTTGGAAAAGTCAAAGGGTAAATATGACCCCTGGAATCCGTGAAAGGGTGTCCAAAAACGCTGTTCTGAGCAGTCTGAGTATTTGCAATCATTGTTGTGGCTTTTATATCATGAAACAGGTTTTCCCCATGCTTTTCCAACGGGAGAGGTCGCCTCGTGACCTGACCTTAGGGCACGAAATCGGAAAATCCCGGATATACACCTTGTAGACCCTGGAGGGGTCATGAAGTGTAGGAAGTTTCAAATCGATCGACTTTGAAATGTAGCTCTTACAGAGCTCTAAAGTTGAAGTGAGGTGACCTTGGTTGACCTCGTCTGGTGACCTGACCTTGGGTGACCCGGGGTAAAAAATTTCAGGGATGATGGGAAAATGATGCAGTGAGAGGTAGAGCCCTCAACCGCGGTGCTGCGCCTCGTCGTTTTTCTGCTATCCCGGAAAAACCTTAGGGTGGGCCATCGATGCCCCCGGTGGGGCGAGGGTTAATACCTGTCCGAAACATTATCAAACTTTCTGCGGCCGAAATTTTCTTACAGTAAATAGTAATATTAATAATAATACTAATAATAATAATAATGATAATAATAATAATAATAACAATAATAATAATAATAATAGAGGTTAACGGTAGCGAATATCAGATGGTATCTCATCGCATGTTCCTGCAAGGTAGGAGGTGAAAATGTCATATGCATTGGGGAGACCGACCGAAAAATACAGTCTCGAGTGCAAGAACATCACAACAGCTGGAGAGGTCAAGTACCTAAAACTGCAGGTTTCAGCCTTCAGCGAGCAGACAGTACTCCAGCCTTCTCTGACGTCAAAATCCTCATCATGCTGCCCATCACCATATGCGACTGCTCATGGAGTCGGCCTGCATACAATCAGTGGGCCGGCGAGAGACCATACTCACCTCACCCAACGACGCTAGTGTTAACAGAAATTCAGACACTCTCTTAAATGAGAGATGGCTTCTAATCATACGCCGACTCTGTTCCTAAGGCCTGTTTTTAAACTTTGACGTTTACATGTAGAAATATTTTAGTTGTTGAAGTCTCTAGAAATCTGTTTTTGTTTCTTTTGGCCTATTTATATATAAAATTCATAGTGTGCGTGCGTGCGTGCGTGTGTGTGGTTTTCAAACGCATCGTCATTGTCGGCTAGGTGGAACCCTGAAACTTTGAATCTGGTCAAGACAGAATAAGATCTTTAACCACCATTCAATCGAGACAAAGCCGTCCCAGCATATTCAATGGAGAACAGCATCGGTCTTGCTTGACTGGTTAAGCTTTCAACATGTCGCAAGTCTGGCTAACAGCGACTCGACCGCACGCTTCGGCTGACTGAGCACTACCCATTCACAGCCCATGTTTTCAGCTTCGGCGAAATGCCAATTCATACAGGCAATTTTGAGCCCGGACACTTCAATAGCAAGTTTGGTTTAGAGCTACTGAGCCACACAGCCAGAACCACTGGGATCACTGTCTGCCCCTGCCCGAACCACTGGGGTCACTGTCTGCCCCTGCCCGAACCACTGGGGTCACTGTCTGCCCCTGCCCGAACCACTGGGGTCACTGTCTGCCCCTGCCCGAACCACTGGGGTCACTGTCTGCCCCTGCCCGAACCACTGGGGTCACTGTCTGCCCCTGCCCGAACCACTGGGGTCACTGCTTGCCACAGTCCGAACCACTGGAGTCACTGTCTGCCCTAGCCAGAGCCACTGGGTTCACTGTCTGCACCACCCCGAACCACTGGGGCCACTGTCAGCTGGTCGTCAGCACACAACACAGTTGTGAGCAAACGAACATTTTGGTCGCAAATTACATGCATTATGTTTTACTGAAGGTGGTGAATTCGACCTGAGCCAAAAACTGAAAGCCATTCTTAACACGTGCACTACCGGAGAGCATACCCGTCCAACTCAGGTCTCTCGCAGATGTGCGTTGCGCTCGCGGTACTTCATATACCTTCTCTTATTATCTTTGCAGCTTTGGGCAAAAATGATGAGTCCGGATAATTCCAAGTCAGGTCATCAGTGCGGTCAAGTGACCTCACCTCCAACACAAAAGGTTTAAGAAATCATAAGTAAAAACAGGGTTAATCTGTCTATTCGAAATTAATGTCACATAATGCGTTCACCATGTACTACGATTTTTGCCGGATTTTCGACATAAGGTCGGGTACGAGTCATGACCTCTAAATTGAAATGCAACTGAAATGACTCAGTTTTGACGTTTATTATTTAAAGTTAAAAACTCGGATCTAGCAGACGCATCGAGTACCTTACTTCAGGATTTCATCATCGCCTTACTTTGATGAGTAATAAGTGCATCTTTGAACCAAATTAGCTTAATAATAGTGGTCATTCAGAACACTCCGAACAATTTTCTTCACATCGGCAGCCATAAAATCCATAAATTCCAAAATAAAAAAATGGCCCCGTGGCCACCCACGACAGCCTTTTTCGACCACAGTGGGGTGGTGGCGCCGGGGTCTCCATGACAAGTCCCTTGATGACTTTAGTGAGACTCCGACTCCACCAGCCAAACGAGGAACAACCTGGACAAAATTTATTTAAAAAATTATCTGCTGGAGCTAGCAAAGATAAAACTTTAAGAGCATCAGTATTTTGTTTCAGTAACCTTAATAAACCGCAATGCACCGATGCAGGCATTGTAAAAACTTGTGTTTTCAATTTTTTCAGGTTTTGTTTTGTAAGCCATGAAAGTCATGTCCTGTCATGTAAGTCATCAGACAAGTGAGACCTCCCTTTGCGGGCTGCTACTAAAACACCCACCTATATGCCCTCCTTTTATATCCAGGTACAAGCAATCGTATCCTCCCGCTCGCCCAACCTATTGGAAATTGTGTACAGAATGTTTAAACATATTTCTCATTGCAGTCTTTAACACAGTGCAATATATATTTTTTAATTTTCAGGGTTTCTTGATGCTGCTCGTCTGTGTACCTAGTAGTGTTAAGAAAGTTGGACTATTCTTGCAGAACCTTCCTGGCACTCCAATGAAAATGTGTTGTAAATACAGAACAGCCCACCCCAGCAACCTGAACACACACACAGCATAATCAGGTGCTACCCTTCGACAGGGACCATCACCAACTACACCTGCGACTAGAAAGGAAGATTCACAGGGCAAGCAATGGAATCCTTGAGCTGGCAGGTACCACAGCGAGCAGCTTTTTGCACTGAACATGAACGCTGCTGAGTGTACTTCGGTCACCTGCCTGTGCGCCCACCGTATACCTTTATGCCTGTGCGTAAGTGGTGTTTATCGCCTTATATGAAGGCACGCCCTCTGTGGACCTCAGTAAAACATGCTATTAAAAGTAATTAAAAGTACTTAGAATTTGCCTATCGACCTTAGTTGGATAAAATTGAACGCCGCATCGTCTCAGGGGAACCGATCCCAAGCTTCTACGACGCGTAATGCCTGTGTATCTTTCTTAGCAGCGGGTCGGAGCCCAACGCTCTACCAACTGAGCTAACGGGCCGGGAATATTGCTGACAGATTTAAAATCTGCCAGGCTTTCGTTGCATTCGCAGTATATGACTCGATAGCAGCCGGACACATTGGTTGTTGAGATAGGAAAGATCGAGATACAGAAAGTCACAACTGTGGCAATAGATACAGTAATGTCGGCTCCACACGAAGACTCGCTGACAAAGAAAAAGTAAAAAAGGGCAAGATACATGGAATATAGAGGATGGCGGGAGGGAAAGTGATATTTTAGGAGTGTCCCAACGACCTTTCAGTGGGCACCGTGAACCTTTCAGGTGGTATCCAGGGTCGAGAATGAGAGCTGTGTGTCCCTGAAGTGTCCCTGATTGCCCCCTGGATTCGCCTTTTCCCTGGGATGTAGGGAAGTTGGGACCAATAATCAAAGAACAAATTGAATAAGAACTAGGAGCCATCACCTAACTGATCTGCACAATCGATTCCTTGTACATCTTGGATGAGTTTGTTTTTCGTCCTACTTTTTTCTTTTGTCATTTTTGCACCGCAGAAGGGCAAGTATCCAGGATCGGTAAGAGAGACATGTTTCATTTTTACAGCAGGGCGCAAAATTAAATATGAGGTCAGGGGCGCAGGAAAGTTTCGAATAATCATCTGCTGACCTCACGGTGCCTCGGCGGTAATATTCAACGTCCCGGATAGGTTTCAAAAATGACGCCTCTTCGGGTGAATGGCACACCTTTTACCGAGTGCTGTCATCCCTCCTCAATGACAAATTCTGGATCCGACTATATTTTAGGGGGTTTCAGGTCGTATTGTGGGAGCGCCGAAAGCGTCGATCAGGAGGGCTCCTTCCATATCGTGCAGGATCCTGCACGGATCCGTGCAGGATTTGCTGCGGGATACTCTACAGGATCCTGCAAGACAACTGTTTCAATTTACGTATAGGATCCTTCCTCGGCTGACCTGCACAGTTATGCAGTAAAATACTGTAGGATACTTTTACTAGGGGTGAGATGCCAGTCCGTTCCCAACCTAGTGCAGACAAGAAACGTTTCCTTTTAAAACTAAGAACGGGATCAGATTTGGGTTTTTGAGCTTTCCACACTGGGTGGTTACACGTATTCTAATTAGTTCTTCCAAGTTTGACTGAAATCGATAAAATCCCAGAAGAAAGATGGGCGGAGTGCACGCTCCCTGATCCCCCGATTCTGACGCGTATCAAGGGCGATTCTTCAGTAGGTTTCACACTCAGCTATTCTCCGATCAGCAGCGCACCCAGAGGGAAGGGGCAGCGGGCCCGCCCCCCCCAACGCGACTCTAAAATTCCGCCCCCCCCACATGTCGAGGGCTGAAGATGCATGACATGATTTTAGTAATAATTGACCGCTGCAGGCTCCCAACGAGGGCAGAGATGAGCATTGATCTGGCCTTTTTAGTACCAGTTCAACTCTCACCTTTCCACCCCAGCCCATAGCGTGCCGCCGTTTTACTTTATAAGTACCCTCTCCGGTCAATTTTTCCCTCTAATAACCTGCGGCCCCCTGTAAACCATGAAGCCTCCCATCAGCCTGCCGCCACCTACCGCTAAGTCAGCCGAACACCCCCCTCCCGAAGCAAAAATCCTGGGGAAGTGCCTGTCTCTGGTTCACTAAGTTATTTTTCGAATATGGTCTAGTGACCACAGAAATATCACCCAAGTATTAAAATGCAATGCTTCATGGGACTCATTAAATCTCAAAGTCACCCCTGTTTTCTTTATCGGTTCAGTTTCTGGTTCCTGGCTGGTACAAATACCAGCCAGGGATCTATAATGGCCTTCAGCAAACCGCACAAAAATATTTTTTCTGAAAGGCGCACAACATCTCAAAGCAGTAAGAAAACAGAGGGAACTGGTTTCAATGGAGGCACATTCGACGGGTGGGGCATTGGCGGATCCAGGGGAAAAGGGGGCACGTGCCCCCCCTATCAACCTTCGGCCCCTCTGAAATGGTCACGGCGCCCCCTGGAAGGTGGATGGCACCCCCTGAAATTTTGCTTCCCACCTCTCGCCAGGATGCGAATTTGGCGCCCGCCGATAGGATTTTGCACCCACCTGATGGGTTTTGCCGGTCAAAAGTGGCGCCCCCTGGTCCGGATGGCGTCCCCCCGGGAAGGTGCCCCCGATCAGCAATCCTGGATCCCCTATGGGATGGGGAAGCATCGGAGGGAGCTGAAGATCAAGCCGGTGCCACTTTGCATGTACAAATGCGCTACACCGGTCACGTTAGCAAATCTTTGGGCCTCCTACCCCCCCCTTCATCTACCAGGGTGAAGGCATGGATTCTGAAGCGTTTGGCCCTAGAATAGCTCCTCCATCTACTTGTAGGTATATAATAAGTAGGCAAGCAGAAAATCTGAAATTGGCTTGCTACAGTAAAACTGCACCTTCTTGGAGCCGAACCGGGTTTCCCGTGTAAGAGGCGGGAATGGAGGCCACTAGACTACGGCTATCACACGTTATCTGCCCGTAACTAAAACTCTCTTGAGCAATTATTTTATGCTCCATTTCTTGGGCAAGCTGCTTCCTTTTTTTGAATACCACCTAAAATTAATTCAAATACATTTACGGGATAACATACATTTTTATTAGAAAAACTATTACTTTAAAAACTTAAAATAGCTTTTTGGAAACCAAGAGATGAAGGGCAGGTTCCAGCCTGCTACCGGTATCGTTAACATTTTTCAAAAATATTTGAGTGGCCTCCCAAAATTTTGCCGAAGATACAAAAATAATTGACGGTTTCATAATCAGGAACTTTCAAATAACAAGAAACCACAACAATTTTTTCCGCGTATCTCCCTTAAAAATATATTGCATATAGGTACTGGAAGGCATCAGAACGAATAGCTTAAATGAAAAAGATACAGGTACAGATTTATTCGAATAGGGTCCACATCATGCATGTTTTTTCACCCATTCACGTCAGTTACTAAAAGGTAAACAAACAGGTTAAGTTAGACAGACACGCACACAACCACCAATAAAATCTGCAGTGTTGAGAAATTTAACAATTTAAAAGCAAAAACCCAGTTATCAAAACGAGAACGATAAAAGGACGCTGAAAACAAGAAAATGTAAAAACTAAAAAATAAGCTAAAAATTGCGTTCCCTTCAACCGGCCACCATCACTGCATAAAAATATATTGTAACATTTCCTTGAGATGCGCCTAAAACTGCTGTGAACCTGGCACCAGTCCCGTTCTTTTCAGCAGGGATTCACCTCTGAAACACAGCCGTCTCCTACCAGCCGCTGTACGGATCTGCGGCAAAGTCCATGGACCAGCGTTCCTGGTGTTGTGCTGATGCACCTGGTTGGCTCGGTATCCGATCGTTTCTTTCAGATAACGTGAGTGGCCTGACACAAAAATCCTCGTCTCGTCAGCCGTTGGCCATCCTAGCTGTCTGACTGCATCTGATATGTTATCATAGAGTCGCTTTCCAGTGACAACACCTGAAAAGAACATTCAGGAACTGGTGTCTGGAAACAGCAGTCCCCACCTCCTCTAGTTTTTCAATCAAAGTTTCGGTTTGCTTCAACTGATCAATTAAAAAACGACTCAACCATATCTAATCGTACTTCTTCACTTCATCCACCGCACTACCACGCGCGTCGTTGCCTTTGTCCCTCAAGAATAAAACTCAACAAAAAACAAGTGTGCGCTATTGCTGTCTTTGAAGAAAATATTCAAGTAAGTAGAAGCCCAAGCTTTATAGCACGGTTAGTAGAGACACTAGGTTGCGCCACTTCAGAATGGAATATTAAATAATATTTGAATTTCCTCCTCTAAGCAGTTCTAGGACTGAAATAGACTTTTGAAAAGTCAGAATAAGACTTTTATGGGAAAAGGCTGTCTTAGCTAATCCACCTTTTAAAATGAAATGGGTGATGAGAATTAAGATCGTCCAAATCCAGGAGATAATTGTCTCCTCTAAGGTAGTAAAACTTTCTTTCAAATTTGGACAGCAATAATAGCGTCTATAAACGAAGCTTTTGTATTAAGCAAGCCGCCTTTTAGATAATTATTCTCAAACTTAAGGTCATTATTTTGCTCTTTGTTTACTTTCGGAGCGCGGGAAGCCTCTGCTAGGGTGTGACTTAGAAGCTAAAGTCAGAGGTTTCCAAATTCACCCTGCTGGAAAATATGCTATGATGTAAGCGTTGCTCAAATCTGACCTTAATTTGGATCAATTTCTTCGGCAGACCCCCTGTACATGGGGTCTGAAACTTTCAAGAATTTACCCTGGAACCAGCAAGTGCCTTTACTGCAGGACGAGTGGTTACTGCGCATAGACAAGTTCCGGGGCCTCATTTTTGATAACATTGACTTAAAAAATATCAGAATACATGTCAAAATAGTACACATAAATTCAAGGGCAGACGTGAACAAAATGAGTAGGGGAATTCCAACCCGGATTAAACCATAAAAACGGTGTTTTTGTCTTAAAAGAGATGGTCCAAATTGGTCAAAAGTGGGTAAAACGTGCTCGCTTTGAGGATCATAGACAAAGAAGCCACCCCTGAATCGCCCATGTACCAATAAGCATGACCAATACGCACCCCAAGAAGCAATGGCGGATACAAGGGGCTGGGGGGGGCTTAAGCTCTCCCGAAATATCCGTGCCTAAAGAAACTGCATAGCTGGAGGCTGCCCTGAGGCAGTGGCGGGGTGGGCCCAAACCCCCTAGAACCTCCCCTCGAATAAAGGATCCACCTCTGCCGAGAATGCTAAGCTCTTACTGTAAAAAGATACAATATGCCGGGATAAAGTTGCGTACACTGAACAACAAAATTGTCATAAACAAGTGTCAAGTGGACCATTCACTAAAGTACAATGCAACTTCTCCTGAATGCTCACTTATCCTAACTCTCCAGCGACTGCTGGAAATCTCCCATGGTCATCTCAGCTTTTAAGGTCTTGTTCAGAAACGCGCAGAGATTATTGGCGTAAATATCATTTGGAGATTCTTGAAACCTTTTTAGGCAGAGCAGCCAGTGGCGGATTCAGGGGGGGCAATAAGGCATTTGCCCCCAAACGGAAAGCTCGGGGCAAAACTATGTTTTTGCCCCCCAAAGCGATCGAACTCCTTTTTCCCCGACTCCTTTTTAGTTTGAAAGCAAGAGTTTGGTGCTTCAACTCTCAACTTCAAACAGAACCAGTTAAGTTCAGAGGAAATTTGGGGCCTTGGAGAGGGAAAAAGTATCTTGAGCCTAATTTTTCACCCGGTGAGGTTTTTATTTTGCTTTTCGCCTCACATACCCAAAATTCTACCAGGAAGTCATATTGTAGCGCTGTTTTGCACTGCGTGACGTTTTTTTTGCTTTTCGACTTTGGTTTGCCAGTCCCAAACCGACCGGCTAGATCCGCCACTGATAGCAGCTCTGAGCTCTTCAGGTCAGCGCTGCTGCTGATCTTGGCGTATCGGACCTCGACATACCAGTGGCGGATCTAGCCGGTTGGTTTGGGAGGGGCAAACCAAAGTCGAAAAGCAAAAAAAGACACGCAGTGAAAATTTGCGTTACAATATGCCTTTTCGGTAGGATTTTCGGAACCGGAGACGAACAGCAAAAAAACGCCACGGGGTGAAAAATATGGGCTCAAGATAGTTTTTTTCCTATCCAACCCTCAATATTTACACTGAACTTCACTAATTCTGTTTGAAGTTGAGAGTTGAAGCACCAAAATCTTGCTTACAAGCTGAAAAGAAGTCGGGGGAAAAAGGAGGCCGATCGCTTTGGGGGGGCAAAAACATAGTTTTTCCCCGAGCTTTTCCGTTTGGGGGGGCAATTGCCTTTTGCCCCCCTGGATCCGCCACTGCGACATACAGCCTCTGGTTTTTCGTCATCTCATTATCCACCAATTTTTTCTAGGTATCTCTTCACCTGATATGATTTCGCGAGGGTCCACCGGCTTCAGTCAGCTTGTGAAGGTCACAGTTGTCCAATTTGAACTCAATATCTCCCTTTATTTCTTCTTGGCTTTTGTTATAACTTTATCAAGAGCCTTTGAGTCTACTCACATATTTTCTTCTCCTTCTTTAACCTTGTTTTTCCATCGTCTGCTGTTGCTTCGTACTTGTCTTCGCTCCGGCCGCCATTCTCTTGTCCACAAAGCTTATGCAGTACATCTTCCTTTTCCAGCGCTGGTCTTCCAGGAAATCCCATTCTACCCGTGACATCTTGGCATCGTAGAAGTGTTTCTGTTTCATCAGAAATTCCGGATTCTGAGAGGAAATGTCCAACATAGTGGTGCGGATCTTTTTCACGTACGGTTTCACCTTCTCTACCTTCGCTTGTTTCCACTTCTCCGAACTCCTCTCCTGTCTGGCCCTGACCATCGAGTTGAACTCAGGGTAAAGATTGAGAACATCCTTGACAGTATGTCTCTCCTGTTTTGGGTACAAAGTACAGTGAACCAAGTGCTCTAGGTGCTGTGAGGTGACACGGCGGCGGACTCCTGCGCGTTCGGCTGGATATTGCTCCCCTCCCTCTGGGGCATCAGATGGAAAATCATAACTTCAATCACGTTCTGTTGGAGGGAAGAAAACCGGCATTAAAATCAGCCCCCTCAGAGAAAACGTGGACAGCCACAGATTTCTGGGACTTGGATCTCAGGCTGCGAAGTAAGAACCCATACTGGTTTGACAGACCCGACGAGCTAGCAGAAGTCGGCTCAGGACAGAAATTAATAAACAGCGTTCTGAAAACCGCATGGACTCTCTTACGCTATGTTGCAGAAACACATTTATCACTAAGTTTTACTAGAGCTGCTGTTGCAACCGGCACTTTTACGTTTGGAGTTTTTTCCAAATTGGTAGGATGGTACGAAACATTTTACCATGCTCCTGTGTGATACGGAACATTCAAAGTATGCCCCTATCGCAATACATGGCTATTATGCTGATGAGTGTTCACCAGTGGCGCCGCCACGGAATTTTTGCAGGGGGACGGACCCGGGCTGGTGCTGACCAGGAGAGGTGAATTTGGAGCATATTCAGTACCTGACAGCATTAATGACGATTGATCCAAAAATTTTGGGGGACGTCCCCGACTGGTTGGCCAACAGGGGGGGGGACGCGTCCCCCCGTCCCTCCCGCTTTCAGCGCCCATGGTGTTCACTATGTTGCCATACTGTGTGATGTCTTGGAATCACGAACGCAAAAATCCAGGCCTCTAGAACTGATATCCAGTCGGCAATGGCTTGCACCGCAGTGACTTCAGTGGCTGGTTTTGTGGAAAAACATGAAAATTTCGGACCCCATGTACAGGGGGTCTATCGGAGTGATTTTGAGAAACTAAACACGCAGAGTGTCTAGAAATGAGCCATAGCATCTTTTTTAAACTGGGTGATTAAAAAGTTGGTCCTAAGTCACACCCCCTACCTCTGCGTGTTAATTCGCCGGGTGTCAGCGCCGCAAATGCCGTGAATTCATAGTGCACTCCTCTAATAACCGTGTTGTTGACCAAGTTCTATTATAGGTAAATGCGGGATTTTGAAGTAGTTGTAGGAGCGAACGGTAAAACCAATTGAAAGACTTGCGGTTCCCGCGCGTGTGTGCAGCCGTCACAGGATCACAGAGTGCAGGACTGCAGGATCACAGGTAAGAGAAGGCTCTTCCACACAATTTTCGCTGATGTACCAACTTATCCTTCCTACCCAGGTCCCCACCTACAGTTTTGCTGTGGCAGAATTTTATAGAGACTTTAAACTTGGTGTTTTGCCTAAAAAAATTAATGGTATGTGCCTTGAATATATTCAAAGCCCTGACGCCTGATGAAAGTTTTAATTCAATTCCAACAAGTTCAGATTACATGTTTAACTATTTGCATGTCTGCAGAACTTGGGAGGAAACTAGACAAGGTAATTTGGGCAGCTCGAATTCTGCTTCAAATCGAGCGAAAATTTTGTGACTGGGGCAGCATTGCCTTCAAGTGGGGTACTTTCCTTCAATGTGTTTTTCTTGCCTTAGTTTTTAGTTTGAATTCAAATGCCAAGGAGTTTTGTAAAATGAATTATTCTTGATACCATTACCAAAACAAAATCTTCCATTTCCATACTAAATCAAACAGAAACTGGGTTTAACTGCTCTTTTTTATATGGCATCCTTTTTGTGACTTTCTTTCTCAGGCATCAATTATGACACTTTTGTGATGTTTTCTGTTTTTGACACTGTTTCAGCCATAAGCGTTGCCAACAGCAAAGAAGTGAGAGGGCCAATCAAACTTAAACCTGATGCTGACAATAAACTTTCTATGCTACGACCAAAAGTTGTTTGAGTTTGGACTCCTTTTTGTCGTTGCAGCTGTTGGGTATAAAAATGTTTGGTTGTCTCCCATTTTGACTTAGATCAGGAAATTTTTGGCCTAAAAATGGGGTGGGCAGGCCCCCTCGTTCCCCCTTTTAAAATGCTTATGGTTTCCACAAATAAATGCTGATTCGTATTTACTTAGTGAGTCTAATAATTGTTGGGGTTTAACGACGCACCAACTCCCAGGGTCATACGGCGTCGCCAACTCTCACCCTGTTGGAAGGGATTTTGGGGATCAGATCGACTTATTCAGAGGCTCCGCCGGGACTTGAACCCGGGACCGGTGGCTTAGAAGACAAGGGTGCTATCCACTAAGCCACCTCATCCCCCACTTAGTGAGTCTGTGTCTCCGCTAGTGGTTCGATGCTACCCTAGGTGTCAGTCTCAACCTTAAGATTTCCTCGCCTGCCAGAAATGATTATCATAATCAAGTATTGTATTATTGTCCATATGACTGGTGAAACAAAATAAGAGAAGTAAGAGCACAATATTAAAATGTGAAAGCTTTCCCAATCCAGTAGGTATGTGTCAAGGCTTGAAACTAAGGCCCTAGAACTTTTAGGGAACAATTTCAGTTTTTGAGTGGCATCGTTGACTATTTCCATTTGCATATTAAAAATGCTTCAGGTAATAATTTCCTTCATCTGGTATCTTTTTAGTGTTATTTTACCTGATAATTCCAAAAGTGGGCTGAGGTCCTAGAGGGCACAGGCAGATCCCAGATTGCCATTTGTGAGGGACTTTTCCAGAGTCTGGACACCAGCCGGACCAGGGGGGAGGCGCCACCTTTGCCATCAAATTCCATCAGTTGGGCGCCAAATTTGATTGGTGGGCGCCGATATTCGCATCCTGGAGGGAGCGACTTTCCAGGACCTGTCATCAAGCTTTCAGGAGGTGCTTTGCGGGTCCATGGGGGGCACCAGCTACCCCTCCCTTTGCCCCTGGATCTGACTGTGCAGGGGAATGGTTCCATGCCATGTTCTCTGTAAGTTCAAGGCCAAGGGAATTCAAGGTTACTGACCTATGAGTAACAAGAAGACATATTCCCAATAATGTATGTACAGCACAACGAATTATAGCAGCATTTGGGCGGAAAATGAGGCTTAAACCTTGAAGGAAGACTTTTGACCTTGACCCTGACATCCTGTAGCATTAACTATGAAGTAGCGTAACATGCATCATACACATTAAGTAATGTCATCGGACGGGAATACTGGGGTCGATGACCTTGACCTTTGGCCTTAAACTTCATATGGGGTGGCCTTGATATATAACCCGATTATCTAACGTTATTACGTCACCACTCGGACTTCAGTGCAGGCGAACTGGTGTGACCGTGCGATTGCGCTATTGTCAAGCTATATGTCTGACTTTGCAAGCTTAAAAATAGGAAAAAATGTTGACTAATTTTCCAGTCTTTCACCAATCGACACGCACGACGCCAATCATCTCTCGAAACGACTGTAGCCAAATAGTGTTTTCCGGTAGTGAACGGTTCTCCGGCCACCTAAACAAATTTGTGGGAGGCCCACTAGGGCGCCCCCCACCCGCTGTGCTTGTTAAAGCGTAGACTCGTAGAGCTTAGAGCATAGAGCTATGGAGCTCCATATTCTTTTTTACATCGATACTAACTCGACTTTCAACATTGCACTGCGTTCAAAAAAATTTCGTGACAGTGTGCCAAATGATTGATGTTTTTAACCCTCGTCCCGGTGGGGGTGTTTGAACATCCCCCTCGGGTTTTTCCGGCGGAACGAAAAACGGCGGCGCTTCGCGCCGCCGTACTTGGCGCACCTTATTCTTGATCAATTCCGCAACTGTACCCAAAATTTTAAGGTCAAGGTTGGGTCATCTCATGTCAGTTCACTAGTACAGGTCAAGTGACCTCACCTCCAAAAATGTTTAAGGTGGCATAAGTATGAAATAGGAAAATTTATCGGATTGAAACTTATACCACATAATGGCCCACACCGAGTGATACAAAACTTATTCCAGGATTTTTTCATATCGATGACCTAGGGTTAGGTACAGATTATGACCTCTCCATTGGAAATACATGGGGGAAAAGGGATTGGGCTGTATTTGTGTAGATCCAGCTGAGAATACCTTCATATTCTCCAAATCGTAGTATCCTGGGCCCTTTTCCAGGTTCACGCTGCAAATTTTACCTGTGACCTCTGAGAGGTCGTCTGAGCCTACTTAAGCAATTTTCAGTCTTGGGTCAATAAATTTGCAGAAAATGGTGATGCTGCTTTTGTTTTGATACCGTTACGTTTGTATTGCCATTGCAAGTCGATTGATATGTATATTGACTATGTTAGGTCGGAAAATGAGTGACCTTAAGCTGACCTGAGATCAGGTATTTTTGCGTTTTGGCCTAGCATAGTCAAGCGAATGGTGCCTAAAAATCATTCTAACTCAACTCTGTCAGACTCTAGAGCCCAAAAAACTACCCTAGAATGCAACATTCTTTGACCTTACATGACCTCAATATTGACCGGAGCCAAACAAATGACTGATATAGTTTCTTGCATGAATTTGTATGAGATACCCACAATCCTTCGCGTTTCGAGCTATCCCGCATAGGAGCCGAGTTTCAGGGGAGGTGTTGGAAACCTCCCACCCCACCAGGGCGAAGGTGGCTCGGAGGCCCACCGGGGCGCGGGTTAACGTCCAGGAAAAAAACTATCTTCAGTACGGGTTATACTAACCCTTGCAGCTGTTGCAAAAAACCTTTTGTTGAGGTGTTCCTTCATGAAAATCGGTATATATTTGTCTATTTATGCGGTGCAAATGAATGTTCATGATTAAGTTTCAGGTGTAACTGAGTTAATAGTTAATTAAAAATGAAAATCATCAGAAAACTATTCTAAGAAATCTTTACTCTTCATTAATTTCTTTCCCAAAGCTCAGTCCCACTCTCCAGCAGCCACCTCACCAACACCAGAGGTGGAACTATGTGGTACGACCCTGCTGGACGCCGATCCCACCCCGCAACCGCCTCACCAGATGCGGATCATCGTCGTAGGCCCATGCTGGACGAAAAGTCTCACCAACCTCACCAACATTAGAGGCGGATCATCAGAAGGGCCAGGACTAGCCCATCCCCAGCACAGGACAAATTTGGATAGCAGGTAAGATCAGTCCTCTGTACCCGATAACTTGCCTTCTTATTATGTATGCTTTAACACGCGCATTGACGAGGGACGAGGGCCGGGTACCCACCCCCTCGGGTTTTTTGGAGATAGCTTACAAACGACAGCGTGTACCGCCGCCGTACTTGGCATACCTTTTCCCTGATCATTCTTACAACTTTCGTTTAAATTTTAAGGTCAGATAATGTCAGGTCAGGTCACCAGTACAGGTCAAGTGACCTGACCTAAAAAAAGTGTAAGATAGCATAGGTCAGAACAGGGTGAACTTATCCGATTGAAAATCATATCACATAATGGGTCCACCGAGTTCTCTAAAACATGTTCCAGTATTTTTGATATGATGAGCTAAGGTCAGATACGAGCCATGGCCTATCCATTGGAAATACATGGGAAAATTGTTTAACTGAATAGGTAAGTAACGGATAGCGATAGAGCGTTCACTTTAAATGCATTAGATTCGCCCTGTCATTGCGGTTTTACTGACATGCCTTTTACCTAACTTGACCATACCCTGACCTCAGGTCAGGTCAAATCCTTGATTTGACCTAGCAAGGTCATATTATATATCATTCGATTCGGCTTGCTGCGAGGGTTAACACAGTTCAAATTATTTTGCACTATCTTTACTTGTTCAGATGTAATGACCAAAAACCTTAATTTACATGTTATCCCTATGATGGCATGTTTTGGCCTCTAGCGACCTTAAATGTGACCTGACAAAAATGGTTTGGATGGGCTACCCAACGCTGTTTACCGTTTTCCCCTATCAAGCGTGGTTCTCGAGATCTTAGGGGGACGGGTACCCGCTCCCCCAGTCAAAGCGAAGGTGACTCAGATCCCCGTCAATGCGCGTGTTAAGATATGGTGGCCTTCTTCAAATCGTGTATAAGCGTGGTAAAATGTTGCTGCTTAAAATTAACACGTTCTGACAACCAGCCCTGTATCACTGGTGCCCCCATGGTGCATCATAAGTGCCTTCATTGGTTCCATCAGCGCCCCCATGATGTTTCACTGTGGGCGCCCTCACCTTCTGACATTCTGCTATATCCTACTTCCGCTTCCATGGGGCATCCTTGGGGCTTGCTCTTTATTTTCTATCGCGTGAACAGCACTGAGAGCAAGCAAGGAAGACTTAAATGTTTCCCTTTTGTAGATTTCATAAAAATATACAAACATCGATAAAACGCAGGTTAAATCACAATATTCGCTACTGTGCATTGGTACCTTCATTTCACTCCAGCAACGCCCCAAAGCCACCAACTCAGGGAGCCAGCCGACACCACTTTCTCCAGTTTCAGAGCAGAGATGGCGGCTGTACTACAGTCCACGTGCCGACATCTACACTGGGTCCCTGCCCAGTGCAGGTGTACCAACGAAAGAGCCGGCACGACCACTTCGACAGCGGCCAAACTACACCAGTGGGCCTAAGTACTGTCCACAGGGCGGCTGTCAGGGTGGAACGGGCCCAAGCGATCCGACTGCTCTCCAGGGTGGTTCTCCAAACACATGGAAGACCATCTCCCGCCACCTGTAGCCAACCTGGATAGGAACCACGCAGTGGACGTACACCAACTCCGCGCGGAGCGCTGGTCGGGCTCACACCAAGTCCGCGCGGGGCGCTGGTCGGGCTCGCACCAACTCCGCGCGGGGCGCTGGTCGGGCTCGCACCAACTCCGCGCGGGGCGCTGGTCGGGCTCACACCAAGTCCGCGCGGGGCGCTGGTCGGGCTCGCACCAACTCCGCGCGGAGCGCTGGTCGGGCTCGCACCAACTCCGCGCGGGGCGCTGGTCGGGCTCGCACCAACTCCGCGCGGGGCGCTGGTCGGGCTCGCACCAACTCCGCGCGGGGCGCTGGTCGGGCTACACCAGTCCGCGCGGGGCGCTGGTCGGGCTTAGCACATTACCGTCATCGTATTGGCCTGCAAGCCTGAAGAGCCTGCCAGGGCTGTGGCGACCTCTGCGTCAGAGTCGGCTGGTGCCCAGCCTGTCGTGACGAGGCGGATACACCAGCATATCCTGCTTCGCTGCCCATCACTAATGGGACTACGTCTAAGCGAACCGGGAACATTCAGCCCGCCGAAGAGGAAGTGTGGAGCGGCCCAATGCATGGGGTTGCATGCATGCTCCAGCGCGGTGGTGGCGGCTAAGAGCGCTGCCAGATCCCTCCAGAGCCGCGAGGCCACACGGCTGTGGAGTTCGCTGGAGGGAATAACAACACCAGAAAAAATGATAATTTTAGGGTTAAATATTTTATGAAAATGAAATTAAGTGCCAGACATTTAGAATTAATGAGTTTTTAACATGTATCATTCTATTTGCAATGGGTTCTTTCTTACTTTTTTCCTGCCTGAAACTAAGAAATTGATTCCTGGGCATGCCAAAATCACATGGTCTAGGCACGCACTGCAATATTCGGCGAAATCAGCGTCGTTTCCAGTAACATAAGCGATGATGAAGCTCAACTAAGCTTTCTGGCACTGCAGAGTCCCAGCCAAATACCCCGCATCCGTCTCCCACAGCATCTGACCTTCTCAACCACCTCGATCTTCTGTATGAGTCCGGCGAATAGCCGGAGACAACTTTCCACGGTGAAGGTGTCCTCGTCTTCGCAGAAGTGCTGCGCCAGCCGGGTCTGACAGCGGCCCAACTCGGCCATCTGTATCGCCAGCTCAGCCACCTGTCGCTCGGCTCCATTCAGGAACTCTGATGCAGAGGTATGCC
Source organism: Lepas anatifera (assembly GCA_034440635.1). Taxonomy (NCBI): domain Eukaryota; kingdom Metazoa; phylum Arthropoda; class Thecostraca; family Lepadidae; genus Lepas; species Lepas anatifera. The sequence goes on from JAOTON010001328.1 coordinate 749,156, forward strand.
ACGAGGTCAGGTCAGGTTACCAGGTGAACCACAGGCGGGTGATTCACAAGAGAGAGAGAGAGAGAGAGAGAGAGAGAGAGAGAGAGAGAGAGAGAGAGCAATTTATTTTGAAAATGTATGCACCTCGAAGTACGAGTGAAGGTAAGTGACGATGATACATCATGAAAGGAACCAATCAAATAAGTTAAGGGTTGATGTATATGCAGAATTCTGTAACTAGGAATACCTAATTCCATGTTATTTTCGCAACTATACCGCAACGTACTTGATGCTCGATCACCCCAAAACCTAAGCCAGGCAAACCTATGTGCCCTCCCTAATTTTATACGCTGCCGCTTCAGCTGGTCCAAGCCTTTCCAACAACCGCTCTGGAACGTCTGTTCTCCCAGATTCCGAGCTGTAACCCATTCGCTATCAATACCGTGACTTTCCACGGACTTCACACATTAGCGCGTCTCTCTCTCTCTCTCTCTCTCTCTTCTCTCTCTCACCTTTGAAGTGTTTCCGAACATCAGGCGGCGCCTTGTCCAGCTGCCCCTTCAGCCGAGAGACGTTTCCAGAGATGGTGTTGATGTCCCCCATCAGCACATCTAAGGAGATCCTGGAGACAGACAAGAGTAGTGTGACAGAGGTATTATTTAAAAACGACAACAGTTTGAGAGTGACGTCTGTAAGTTTACCAGGTTTGTAAATTATTGTTATTTTCAATTGAAGTGAGTAGTGGGCATGTTACTGTCTCTATCAAAACATTGAATATCATATCCGTGTTCAGGAAATGAAAAACCAAAGTTCCGAGGAAGAGTTTGAAACCATCCTGACAGCTAATTTTCCGTTTTCTCCCAGCGGTGCAGTTGGATTCCAACAGCACCTGCTGCGCCTGCCATCAGCCAGCCACGCAGCCAGACACCGTAAGCACACAGAATCGTGCCAGCGCAAGGGTGCATATGTACTGGCGCGCAGACTATCCATTATCTTTCTTGAGCAGAGGCCACTATTTGCAAAAAGCATCTCCTTGGAAAGTAAGAACATCATCTCCGCAGCAGATACTGCCGGGGATCCGGTGAACTTATCATCATAATCCTGCAACTTCCAGTGCACTGCAGCAGTCAGGCCGGCACAAAGCTCATGTGCCATGTGCTCGGGCAAAATCAACGTGGCGGCGAAGGCTGACCCGGCGGCCGCCAGGCACCGCCGGAGGTCACGTGGCGCGTACAGAGACCGCCAGTGACGCTAACGAGGCCCTCTGACAGCCTGCCCAGCAGGTGCCATTCCTCTGACAGCCTGCCCAGCAGGTGCCATTCCTCTGACAGCCTGCCCAGCAGATGCCATTCCTCTGACAGCCTGCCCAGCAGATGCCATTCCTCGGACAGCCTGCCCAGCAGATGCCATTCCTCTGACAGCCTGCCCAGCAGATGCCATTCCTCTGACAGCCTGCCCAGCAGATGCCATTCCTCTGACAGCCTGCCCAGCAGGTGCCATTCCTCTGACAGCCTGCCCAGCAGATGCCATTCCTCTGACAGCCTGCCCAGCAAATGCCATTCCTCGGACAGCCTGCCCAGCAGATGCCATTCCTCGGACAGCCTGCCCAGCAGATGCCATTCCTCTGACAGCCTGCCCAGCAGGTGCCATTCCTCTGACAGCCTGCCCAGCAGATGCCATTCCTCTGACAGCCTGCCCAGCATATGCCATTCCTCTGACAGCCTGCCCAGCAGATGCCATTCCTCTGACAGCCTGCCCAGCAGATGCCATTCCTCTGACAGCCTGCCAAAGTTTTCTGGCCTGCCCAGAGTGCCATTCCTCTGACAGCCTGCCCAGCAGATGCCATTCCTCTGACAGCCTGCCCAGCAGATGCCATTCCTCTGACAGCCTGCCCAGCATATGCCATTCCTCTGACAGCCTGCCCAGCAGATGCCATTCCTCTGACAGCCTGCCCAGCAGATGCCATTTCTCTACCAGTTTGTGACCGCGTCTGCGAGGGCCATGCCCACAGACAGGGGGTTGCGGTGTGGAGCATAAAAAGACCGGACAAGCGGTTAGATTATCATGTTCTCCTTGTTGCGGTATTGCCTGCCTCCAGGCTGGAACGGCAGGATAGCGTGGGTTAACACGCGCAATCGCATTGACGGGGGTCTGAACCACCTTCGCATTGACGGAGGGGGACGGCCCGCTCTCTCCTAAGATCTCGAGAGCCACGCTAGATAGCGAAAACGGTAAACGGCGTTGGATAGCATATTTACATCTGTATAGAGAATAATCTCACCATTTTTTTTGTCATTTAGGGTCATTTAGGCTGGGGGGGATCAAGACGCGCGGTAGACAGCGCGCAGCTGCGCGGGGGCGTAAGTTAGCGCGGAGAGGCTTTGAAGGGAACCATCGGCGCGCAGCTAAGTTGTCGCGGAAGTGCTGTCGTAACTCGCCGTCTTACGCGCTAACTTTCCGCGTCTTCTCAACAGCGCGGAAGACAGTGCGGAAGCCTGTATGATTCTTTTAAAGTAAAAAAATGTATCGGAAATGTCAGTGAATCCAAGTTATATGACTTGTGTTTGACAAAACATGTATTTACAATAATAGAGGCCTACAAACTCCCAGCATCTCACTGCGAAATACTCAGAGGGGACACAGGCCGAGAGGACCATAGATCACTGCAGCTGTGCCAGTGGATCACCAGCCGTAATGCTAACTGCCCTTCAATAAACCTTGTTGTTCGGCCCAAGACGTAAGTCCCGTTTCGTACCATTCCCTGTCCCCGAGCGGTCTCGTCGAGGCTAGTATGGAACGCCAGCGATAACCCAGTTCACCTTGAGAACTGTGAGCATGAGGATTCTTTAATATCTGGTGCTGTTTCAGAGGCAGAAAGAAAAGGAAAATTGGGTCAAATTCATAGGCGGATCCAGGATTGCGGATCGGGAGGGGGAAACTTCCGGGGGGCTGTCATCTGGACCAGGGGGACGCCACTTTTAACCGGCAAAACATATCAGGTGGGCGCAAAATCCTCACGGTGGGCGCTGATTTTTGCAACCCGGAGAGGGGAGGGGTAGGAAGCAACATTTCAAAATTTTGTTGTCAAATTTTCCGGCATTTCGAAAAATCAAAGGTTATTGAATTTATGAATGACTTTTAAGGACATCGATGATAACAAGCGACTTGACGTAAAACAAGTAAAGCGAGAGACAAAGGCGTGAGAAGATATAGTTAAGGCTTTCAACCTTGCCCCCGTGTCCATAAAAAGTCACCCAAGCACTTGCAGCATCTTTGGCGTGACTTGAAAGCCATTGTAAAAAATATCAGTCTTAACACAAGCGTGACAGACTAAAGACAGGCAGTGGACCCCCGCCGGAGCCGATAGATGACAACAGGGGGCAATTTCCCGTTGTGCCCCCCGCCCGCTCCTGGATCCGCCAGTAAACATGACTTGGCTACGTTTGAGAAAATGTACCGAATAGCGGTTCGATTCGTGAATAAATTTTAAACCGAATTGCGCTGCACTCGCCGAGCCAGGCTTCTTGGGGCCTGCCCGGCTCATCTCTCTTCCATTGCTCTGACTAATCCAATGGCACCTTATTACGACGAGGCAAGTGGGTTTCGTGAGGTCCGTGTCCTGCCCAGATAAATTGACTTGAGGTAAGCTTAACATAAAAACGCATTCGGATTAAGGAAAATTATATCGTTTTCACGTGTATGTCTTCTTTATGTGCAAATCCCACTTATCAATTGTCTTTTACGGCTAAAGCTTTTCCCTTTATCCGATCCGAGCACTTTTATCATCACCTCACCTCCCAGTGCGGGGCCGTGTCTTCCTCTCATCCCCTCCCTCCCCACAGTCGGCCAGTAAATCCGACACCGTGCAGCAGTCAGCAGGCTGTAACCTATGGCGTGAGTTTACTACGGCCAGAAAAACACCGTATTCTATGGGAATTTTAGCTTTAGCGTCCATCTACTACGGTCGCCAGCGGTATTCACCGCCGCCCAGGGCATATTTTAAGGAATTGGGGCTGGTGGGCATCCGGCTAAAAAGGGCAAGCATTCCCATCAAAGGGCACTCTTAGAGCATCAAGTGACTGGTAACTGGTGGGCACTGGGCCGTTCCGAGCCGTTGTCTGGTGGACACAGCATGGAGGACTGGTGGGCAAAATGCCCACCACTTTGTAGGTTAAAATATGCCCTGCCGCCGCCTCGGATTGCCCCCGATGATCCGCGCTAACTTACGCCGGCGCGGAGCTCCGCGCGATCGCTCTCTCCCGAACATCCCTCCAAATCGCTTACGCGCAAACTTCTGCCCAAATCAGCGCGGGCGTAAGGAGAGCGCGGGCGGAAGCTACGCGCAACTGAATCCCCCAGCCTTAGGGTCTTTAGAGGCCAAGCATGCCACCATAGGGATGACATGTAGACGCAGGTTTTCAGTCGTCACATCTGAACTATCTAGACCATATGAATCCTTGCAGCGAACCTGAGGTCAGGTCGATGTCAAATTAGGCCAATTTCATAACATTAGAACCGCAAGGATGAGGCGAACCTAATACCGTTAAAGTGGACGCTCTACAACCATCCATTTCAAAGTTATTGAGTTTAAATTATTTCAGGGGCGTAGCCAAGATTTCGCTCAGGGGGCGTCCCGAAAAGGGCACCTGCGACAGCGCCAAAAGGGCCCTGATGGGTAAAAAGAGCCCTGCTTGTTACAGAATCGTGTCCTCAGGGGTGCCCGTCGGGCCTCGGGGGGGTTGGCTGTCCTTGCCGCCCCTCCCTTGGCTACGTCCCTGAATTATATTCCTATATATTTCCATTGGAAAGTTCGTGGCTCCTACCTGACCTTAACACGCGCACTGGAGGGGGGCCTCGGAGGCCCCCACCTGTTTTTCCGAGGTGGCCGGAGAACCGCTTGTAGCCGAAAAACGAAACGTGGCCACATTTAACAGAATTTAATAGCGCATCGATTGGTGAAGACTTTTGAAAAACGGCCGAAAATTTTTGACTTATAGGCTTTCAAAGTCAGACTTGCATTTTGAGATCGCCGTAAACGCGCGGTCGGACCAGTTAACTTGCATTGAAGACCGAGTGGTGACGTCATAACGTCATATAAGCGGGACTATATGTCAAGTTCACTTCACATGAAAGTCAAGGTCAAGGTCAAAGGTCACAGGTCAAGGTCATATCTGCACTTTCAAGGTCACTGACCACTGTGCGTCCGGCCAAATGACGTTACCCCGTCTGACATATATTATGCTATGACGTCATCAGTAGGGTACCCCAATACAAAGGTCAAGGTCAAAGGTCAAGGTCAAAGGTTATTGGGAAAGGTCAATCCTCATTTCCCGCCAAACAGTGGCTACAGTGTTAGTCAAAGTGTAAATAATAAGTAGTATACCATATGGTGACCTTAAAGGTCAATGACCTTGAATGACCTTGACCCAAATGTTGTGGGAAGCCTCTTTGAGACCTCTTCTCTATGAACCTTGTCCGCCTTTAGCTTATTCCCGCCATTTTTCTGCATAATCACAGCATTTACCAATCGATCCCAGCATGGCCAATATTTGACCTTTACGACCTTGTTTGACCTTGAAGATATTGACCTAGGTCAATGAAATTGGTCATCAAGTAGATCACCATAGCCTTCACCCACCTACCAAGTGGCGTTTTTCTAACCCTCTTAGTTTCCGAGATCTTAGGGGCCTACCAGGCCCCCTCCAGTGCGCGTTAGTGCCAGACCCCCTCCAGTGCGGGTGTTAAGTCCGCGATATAAAAATACCGGAATATATTCTGTAGGACACGGTGGGCCCATTATGTGTAAAAATATTCAATTTTTTAGGTCAGGTCACTTGTGCTGCACGCATGACCTAACCTGAGATGACCCAACCGTAAAATTTTACCAAAACCTGTAAAAATGATCAGAGAAAGATATATAAAGTACGGCGGCGCAACGCGCCGCCGTTTTTATTCTGTCTCCGAACAACCCCAGGGGTTGGTTACCCACCCCTAGGCCCCCTCCAACAGCAAGCGCAGATCACCGATGTGACGTCACACTGCATACCATATAACATGGGAAAATTAAATAATTAAATATCCAAATGTTTGCATGAAGAGGCCCAGAATCGGAGATGAAATGTTTATCTTTTGCATTTGGGATAAACTTGATTACCGTGTATTCTCACGAATTCGTAAGCAAGCAGTGCCATTAGCAGCAGTTTGACGCACGGCCCAGAGGGAAAGGAATTCCTCCACGCCCGTGTGACGTCACTCGGGCGTGGAGGAACCCTTCTTGAACGTACCTTTAACGTAAAGGTATCTTGATAGGAGAAGGTATCTTTACCTTCTCCTTCCATAGCATTCTGATTATCATCTTCATAGCGACGGCATTGGAAGAGCCACAGCGATTAAGTGGAAACGTTCGATAAATACAAATACAAATACCCCCGTCAATGCACGTGTTAAAGGCATCCCCACGGCGGAATGCTGCTTCCGTACTTATCCGATTAGCTTGAAACCTTCCCTAAAGGGAACGTGGCACCTTGGTGGAATCCCGAAGTTTAGTGTAATTAGGGGCATATTTAGCAAAAAATCATGAAAATGTCTGATTTTTTTCCAGAGAAATTTACAATAAGCTCAATACTTTGATATTTCAAATGCTCCTCTATGATAAGAAATAAACCTCTGCGTAGCTATGTCGTCATGATCTGGCAACTACTATCATATTCAATAGGCTTCAATACGCTGACTACTCATCGTGACGTCAGCATGACGTCACGCAAACAGCTGACAACTGTGTTCGGCTCCTTGGGTACATTTCAGGCAAGGGCGTAGCCAATGGGGGCGGCAAGGGCAGCCCCCATCCCCTGAGGACCCCATGAGGACACGGGTCGCACGAAGCGCGGCCCGCCCACACTATGCTCTGTGGCCAAATTTGAAACTTCATACCAGACAGTTCTCTCAAGCACTGTAACAAGCAGGGCGCTTTTTGCCGTCAGAACTGTTTGTAAAAATATGTCCTTTAAACCACTGGGGACCCGGGCCCCTGTCCACAGAAGGGCCCGTTCTGGTGAGCTGGGACCTCTGTAACCGACAAAGCCACGATGGCCAGCCGGACCATTTGGGCAACATGGGCCCAGTGCGACTCGCAGGGTGTCAGGGCCCACCGGAGACTCCACCGGGTGACGCAGTTTCGTCTCCTATTGTATGTCTGCGTATGACTTCGTGCGCCAAGGGCAGTTGATGCACCCGGCAACGACATGCACCTGTATCAACACCTCATCCGGCACAAGGGTATGGACAATTAAGAAGCCAAGGCTGCTCAGGGGGTTCTACGACGTCACATGTTGTAGGAACGGCAAATGCCTGTCTGAAACAGTGCTGTCAGATGCCCAATACCCAAAACCTCAGGATTTCAGCTTCAAACCATCCAGTTTCCCAGCAAATTAAAAGGAAAGCCCCAGATTTCCTTCCAAATTTTGAGAAGTATCAAAAGTCACCCGCAAAATACGTCGCAACTGTAGGAAACCTTGACGCTGATGCACGAGATGCTTCTTAAAATGATGTTCCATTTACACAAAAACATATATCCGGTGGCGGTGTCGCCCTCACCATGCAAGTCTCACTATGTCTTTATTGGCAACGAATGTGTAATGTGTATTCTGTACCAAAGTATGTAGTGCAGCGCAGTGTCTCTATTGCCGTGGTACAGCGTTGACAATATCAACGTGGTTTGCACCAGGTTTCGTGTGGACACATTTTGCTAAAAATGGGCATAACAGTGGTAACAAGAAGTGGCAAAATAATGGAAAAACACTGAGTAACATTCAAGACCGTTCGTATATTTGGACAATAAACGTCTAACCGCGCAAGTGCAGGAATTTTGAAACCGGAGAGGTACTGACTACAGTGTTGCATACAAATTGTTTCCATTTCGATCATCCCAGGGAGCCTACATTTCAAAAATTCCATGAAATATATCCATGTAAGTTTAGTCCATCCAAATCGAAAGTATCCGAGACACGTGTAGGTAAACAATTTGCAACTGGTTTTTGAAGTCCACATTGCCCGAGTGAGAAGTTTGGAATTTTTATCGTCAGTTCAAACCAGGGGTGCAATTTTCCATCTCTTTGGGGTGCCCGGGCACCCCAATCCTAATTTAAGCACCCCCAATTACGTGTTGAGCACGCCCAATAAATGGGATGCCCCTGGCTTATCACCGCTGCCCTGAAACACTGACACCCTATCTCATCACTGCCGCCCTGATTTGTGCCACCCCTGACAAGTTTCTCTCCTCTCGGGTACATTACTTCCACTCTGATTGGTTCCACCTCCAGCTCATCAGTGTAACCTGACATCACTTTCCCCCCTGATTTATGACGCTCACTGCCGCTCCCGTTTGGTTCATCACTGATCAGCTGGCTGATCACTGACACCCCTGGTTTATCACTGCCGCCTTGATTCATGCCGCCTCTGGGTAATCAATCCTGTCCCCGGTTTATTTCTCCACCCATATACGTGCCCCTCCTGTTTAGTCACTGTCCCCCGCCCCCAATTATCACTGCCGCCCGTGGTTCGTCATAGCCACACTGATTCTTGCCACCCCCTGGCTAATCACTGTCGCCCCTGGTTCATTAACTTCCCCCTGGCTGATCACTGCCGCCCCCTGGCTGATCATTGCTGCCCCCTGACTGATCACTGCCGCACCCTGGCTGATCACTGTCGCCCCTGGCTGAGCAGTGAGCACTGCCACCCATGGTTCATCACTGACGTCCTCCGGGGAGTGAGCATCCTGGGGATATATGGACAGTGAGCGTTCTGGGGGGAGCATCCTTCTCTGGATATCACTAGCATCATGTCATATCTGAGGAGCGTTAGTTTTAATGTCATATATGTATCCTAGTAGTCTTTCAGGTTTTACATTACGTCGAATTTCATGTTACCTAGTCGCTGACCTTAGTATGTGGTGTTAAACTGTTTATGCCATTTTTTCAGTATTTATATTTCATTTTCTTTTATTTATCTATTTTACATATGTTTTATATGATCTTCTAATACAATTTTCACAACCTGACCTGTTATACCGCCTGACTTATTGAAACTCGCGTGGAAAATTTCCTATTTATGTATTCTATTTAGTGTAATGGGCGCCGTGTGAACCTAGATGACGGCGCGCCTTAAAACCAGGGACGTGGAGCCGGAGCCGGAGCCGGTCGGAGCCGACCATTCTGCCCGGAGCCCGAGTCGCCGAAACACTTTTGATCGGAGCCGGAGCCGTCAGAAAGGGTCCGGCTCCGGCTCCCCATGAGCTCTAAAATTACCAAAAATCAAACGTGAAATGGTCACATTTTACCTCGTGAGATGTCGCATGGAACACATTTATTTACCTGAAATACTACATTTTCTCAAAATGTTATGTACATCGAGATTAGTGAAATATTGCAACTAGGGTGTTCCGTAGACGGTCTCACTCTCGGACAGGGGATGCGCTCCGGACATTTTGCATAGGCAGAAATTGGCAACAAATGAAAGCATTGGCGGACACTGGCGGATCCATGGGGGAAGGCATTTGCCCCCAAAACCGCCCAGTTTTTGGCGATTTTTTCCGATTTTCTTAAAAAGCCATATGTTTTTTTACGATTTACCCCATACCGTCGGCCTGCATCCGCCCCTATTGGCAGACGCAGGGGAGGTCATTCCGGTCATGGCCCCCCAAAAGGCCTGGAAGGGGGGCAGACTATCTTGCCCCCCAGGCGGAAGAAATATTTTGAAAAAGGTGTTTACACTAGGTCTGTCGAGCAATAAAATCTTTGTTCCCACCCCCCCCCAGGAGAGCTATCATGTACTCGGAGAAGTTTATCCTAGGTCTGTCGAGAACCGAAATCGCATGTCCCGTCCCCCCCGAAAGGGGGAGAGGCAGATTTAGGTTTGCCCCCCAAAACTCGGTTCTGGGTCCGCCCTTGATTATGAATGTGAATGGTTTTTGTTTCTTAAATTATTTATCACTATTTTATTATTATTTCTCTCTATATTATTATTTGTTTCTCCAAACATTTATCTATCCAAAAACCTAAGTTTCATTGCAACCGTGCCTCATTTTATGGATTAGGATTTTATAGATACCTGTTGCCAAGCATATGCTGCTGTGAATTGTGGGTGAACCTTGACAATTATTTTCTGAAATATGATACAGGATCGTCTGGAAATGGCAGTAGAATTTTCTTAGCGCTTCCTGAATCCCTCACTAGACACATAAACCCATTCGTCAATTTTTTTCAGTTTTTACACTTCACGATTCATCTTGAACTGTGCATATCAAACAGACATTTCATCCTAACATTGTTATTTTTTGCCTGACTTTACCTTGCCCAAATTCTTGACGACACAGGCATCAACAAGAGCTTGTGTAGCTCTACAATATTCACAAACAAAATAGTGTACAAAGGTACAGCATTTAAAATGTCTGCATGGTTCTAAGATAGATGCGCTTGTATCGTACTATCATAGAAATGCTTCATTCTCAGAACGCCCGTTTGACATTTTCTGCATCTCCGACTCCCATTCCTCATTGGTTTTTTGCTGTTGGGCGCCCGTGCCCAACATAACACCGAGAAAAAAACAGTCGAAAATTCCAAATCTGGTTTCTAATAATACATTGAAGAAATTCATTAGAAACTTGGCTCATTAAATTTCTTAACACACAACAGGTAACGAGGGCACAGAAAAATGCCCAGGTCACCGGCATAAACGTACAAGCAGCATAAATTACTCAGTGGGAGAGATTTGATAAGGTTAGCCGTACTAAGTAGCAGGGTCTATTATTGAATTTCCTCCATAGCGTGTTCTACATACGTGTTGCTGCACTTATTCGAAAAAGCCGTTGATCTCATTACCAGTAACAACATCTTTGAACTTTAAGGAGATGACCGAAAGCTGCCTTCCTTCACGGCGTCAAGTGCGATAAAATCTCTTCGGGCTCGGGGATATAACGCATGGAAAATCCGTGGTAGGAGGGGGAGGAGGCGATTAACCCTGTGATACACACTGTGCTCAAAATGAGGGATTGGGCTGCAGTCCCAAGCATACAGAAAAGAAAAGTAAAAACCATGATAAGCAGATTTGACAAGGAATGCTCAACACTGTTGAAATGACGGACCAAAACACAAAGTCGAACAAGAAAGGGGCTTAGAAGTGTGTACTTCACGGCCTGTCCTGGTTAAGTACGCTCGTGCAGAACGCTGGTCACTTCCGTCATCTCTACTTGTGTCTCATTAATATTTGGGGCTTATCGACGCACCAACTGCCAGGGTCATATGGCGGCGCCAACTCTTTCCCTGTTGGAAGGGTTTCTCGGGAGCCAGTTTGCCCCTTGTTCAGGGAAGCCGCCGGGCCTTGAACCCGGGTCGGGTGAATAGAAGCCAGCTACGCTGACCACTCCACTACCGGGTCCCCCCTACTTATGTCTTGTCCAGACTCCAGACAACACTTACTTGGCGGCTTGCTGGATGTGCTGGAAGTCCTCCTTGAACTGCAGCGCCACACTGTTCTGCGACTCGGCTACCTCCACAATGTAGTGCAGCAGGGTCATACGCGGCTTATTGGCGCGGGTCTCTATCAACTTAGGCAGGGTGCTCAGCCGAAAGCCCATGGCGTTGCCGGCGTAGCTGCCCTTTGAAGGTGAGAAAGGCACGGATCAGATGTATGCACAAACCAGCTGCTCATGTGTCGGCCCGGGGGGGGGGGACATTGCGGTGGGAGACAATGCACCCTCCACGACTGATTATACCAACTGAGGGTGATCACGTCATGTCCCCAGAAAAGTAGCATTGTTGCCCGGATAACTCGGGCGAACATGAACAACCCGCCCCAACACTTCAGATCAGTGCTGCCAGATACCTAATGCAAAAAAATCTCCGGATCTTAACTTTGAGCCCTCCAGCTTCCCGCCAAATCAACCACAAAACCTCCAGATTCCCCACCAAATTTTGAAACGTGCCAAGATTAATGAGAAAATTACATGAAAACTCCATGCATCATGCATTTCACACAAAAAATTAATGATACACATAAACAGGCATGGGTTAAAAACAGGTGACAGGTACAAACGAGTAAAAACTGTGGAAAAACTCTGGGTGAGCCGATTGCGCGGTGAGAGCAAAGTCACGCGAGCGGGGAACATATCCGCAATTATGTAGCATGAAATGTGGCGACAGGTAACAGCGACTCGTCACGCTTAGAGAAAAAAAAATAATACGGGGAACAACAAATTAAAGTAAAATGAATTTCATGGTTTAGTGTCCATTGTCGCCGCGTGCCACCACGCAGCAGGGACGTAGGAACGGGGGGCAGGGGGGAGCTGCCCCCAACTTTCACGATTCTTAACCATTAACCCTATGGCGTTGACTGGAAAGAAATGACTTGAAAATTCCCGCTGCCCCCCCAACTTTGACCATAGTTCCAACGCTCCTGCCACGCAGATAATGCGAGGCCTTCCAATCAGCCGGACAACGCCCGGCTAAACATGGAGCGGCAACTACAGGAAACCTTGAAGCTGATGCATGAGATGCTTCTTAAAATGTTGATTGTTGACTCAGCTATTTATAATGTTTTATTTACACATTAAACATCTATCCGGCACCGGTGTCGCTGCTCACCGTTTCTAGTCTCACCATGTCTATGTTGCCAACGAATGTGTATTCTGTACAGGGTATTTTTTAAAGAGAAATTAGTGGGGGGGGGGCATTTCTCGTGCTGGCCATTATAGCGTCTTCAGGGGATCAATACCACATTTGGAGGGGGTTAACAAAACTTCGACGCGTTAGTATAAAAATATGTTTCCTAATTTTCGTGATGTTCCATATTCTAAATATTACAGATGCTGCCCAGGGCTGCCAGATTTTTTGGCGGAAAAGGTCAAACCTAGTTAGAAAAAAGTTCAAAAGGGACCAAATTTTATTGTAACTAAAATGGTCAAATAAATACCACCAAAGCCAGATTTGAGGCTACAATTACCTCTAACGGAAGTTATAAGCCCACAGAAAAGCGGCGGCTTGTATCACTTAACCTTCGCCCGGGTGGGGGTCTTTTTAGACCCCCCTCCTCGGGTTTTTCCGAAGCGACCAAAAAACGGCGGCGCGCAGCGCCGCCAAACATGGTCTAGCCGTTCCTTCATCCTTTTTACATCTTTCCTGAAAATTTTAGCTCAAGGTCATATCAGGTCAGGTCACCAGGCCAGGTGAAGTGACCTCACCTCAAAAATGCTTAGGACCGCATAACTAAAAGAAGGGTTAATCGATCAAGTTGAAACTCATACCACATATTGGGCCCACCAGGAGCTACAACATTTGTTTCGGGATTTTTGATATTGGTGACCTAAGGTCATGTGCAGAGCATGACCTCCCCATTGTCAATACATGGGAAAAATCACGAAATGAGCTTTTCTCAGTAAGTATGGATGGAATCAACTTCAAACATCGGTTACGACTTGCTCTTAGCCCATTTCTGAAGAAGATGTCAAAAATTTTGACTTGTGACTTTTAAAAGGTCACCTTACGTTAAGTAAGCATTTTTTGGTGTTTTACTCTATAAATTTTGAATAAACTAAGATAGAAATTTTATTTTGTCACCAAAGTGTTTGTATAGTCACTGCAAGTCAAATGATATACATCATGACTATACCAGGTCAAGTTGGGTCAGACCGTTGACCTGGGTCAGGTCAATTGAATTTGACCTGGCATAGCAATATTATATATCATTCGATTCGTATTGACGAGAGGATTGCAATGGTGCATCAACTATGACTGTATCTTGTTTGCCTTGGAAGTTATTAGCGAAATAAGGAAACGCCCTTATGCATGGGTGGCTATGGACATTCCCAAGAATATGCCTAATATTCAGTGACCTGTAACTCCCTAGGCTTTGACCGGACACGAAAATGAATGCCACTGTAATGAAAGAGCAACTCAACAGCTTTCGAATGGTGTTGGAAAAATGTTTCTAGCTATCATAGTTTCTGAGATATATGAGGTTTTCTTAGTAGACCTCATATTAGCGATTTTGACCTACTTTGACCGTTGCTGACCTTGATATTGACCTGAGAAGAACAAATGACGGAGGTATTTTCGATATCATTTTTGAAGAGCTTTCGATTGCCGTTTTGCGCTTTTTCTAGCTCTCTTAGTTTTTGAGATCGTGGGAGTCTTTTCTTTAGCTCCCCACCAGGGCGAAGGTGGCTCGTACCCGCCACCGGGGCAAGGGTTAAAAACTAATTGACTCAAAAATTGACTTCCCGCAATATTCTTAACACAATACCCATTAATAATAATTGTTTGGGTTTAACGACGCACCAACTGCCAGGGTTACACGGCGTCGCCAACTCTCACCCTGTTGGAAGGGATTTTGGGGATCAGATCAACTTATTCAGAGGCTCCGCCGGGACTTGAACCCGGGACCAGTGGCTTAGAAGACAAGGGTGCTATCCACTAAGCCACCTCATCCCCCACTACCCATTTAATAGAAAGCCAGGAGTGCCCTTCCGATCCCGCGAGGCCAACAAATGATTTTATCCACATAACCAGAACATTTGTTAGCATCATCAATTGGCTTGGCCGCACATCTTCCCGCTTACATTTAATATTTTTTCCTGTTTTTCAAGCTGTGCATTTTTTCCCCTTGAGCAGTGGCGGATCTAGGATTTTGATAAGTGGGGGAGGGCGGAGTCACAAGGCCGCACTTTGCCATTACCTTTTCACCCAAAGGGCGCCTTTATTATCGCATTCTTCGCGTCCGGTGTTCGGCGGCTGGCATTTTTGTGGATCGTGGTTTTAACAAAGCCCTTCCCTCCCTTCCACCGCCATAACAGTTTTTCTGCTGCTCTGTTGCTTTTTTGTTGTCACAGCATCCTATTCAAGAGCGGAAAATGCCACAGGAAGTCATAATTACACAAGGGACAAACCAGCTGCCAGAAAAAGGGTCAATAAAGGTCAGATTCCCAGAAAAAGCCAACCGAAAAAATCGCGGGGGCCAAGCACGACATGAAGGCTATATTTGATATAATTGATCACAAATTGGCCAACCTGGCATCCCTCATGCTGCCACAATGAATTCAAATGAATACACTCTTTTCTCATTTTTCTTTATGAGCGTGGCAAGGTAAGTACATTCCTAAAGTATCGAATACAAGTGGTTTACAGTCTATATCGAGACAAGTTTTTAGGTACATACATACATACCTACTAAGATGTGTGGCTGGGGGGGGGGGGGGGGGTAAATGGCCCCCAGTTAACATGTTAGAAAATGACCTGATTCTGTACCAATGTAGTACAGCGCCGTGCCTATATTGCCGTGATACCATAGGCAGATCCAGGGGGAGGGGCAAAGGGTGGCGCACGTGTCCCCTCGATCGACCCTCGGCACCCCCTGAAAAGTCGATGGCTCCCCATGAAATGTCGGTTCCAACCCCCCCCAGGATGCGAAAATCGGCTTCCACCGATAGGATTTTCCACCCACCTGATAGGCTTTGCCAGTCAAAAGTGGCGCCCCCGGGAAGGTCCCCCTCGATCGGCAATCTTGGATCAGCCTATGCGTGATTCAACGTTGACAATATCAGTGCGGTGTGCACCAGATGTCGTGCGGACAAATTCTGGTAAAAATGGGCATAACAGTGCTCACTAAAAGTGGTAAAATAATGGAACAAGCACTGAGTAGTATTCCAGACTGTACCTATATTTCGACGACAAAACGTCTAACTGCAAAAGTTTGGATAAAATATTTGGACGGCAAAATATTTTCACACCGGAGATATGGCACTGACTACGGTGTTGCATAAAAATTGTTTCCATTTAGATCATCCCAGAGAGCCTACATCTGAAAAAGTACATCAAATGTATCCATGTAAATCTAATCCATCCAAATCGAATATATTCAAAACCCAGGTACGTAAATATAATTAAAACTTTTTATTCGCATTGCTCAAGGGAGGAATTTTGCATTTTTCTCATCAGTCCAAACACTTTAGGGAGTGCGCGGCAGAGAAAACCTTACACCTTCAAAGAAGTACTTTCGGAGAAGAGAAAGTGCTGAAATTATTATTTGTGGACATGTTCTCCCCAGTTATTTCTTTATGCAAAACTAACTTTTTTGAAGGGTTAAGAAGGCATTTGCCCTCTTATTCGTTTTTGGGGCATGACCAGATTGCCTTCTGTAGGTATCTGTCCTTAGGGGCAGGGTAGAAGCTGCGATGGGGATTTGCTTGCTCCATGGAGATCTTCAAATAGGTAGGTATCTAGTAATCTAGCAGTTTTATAATGCATAATAGTTGACTAACACTGTGCCTACACAGTGAAATTCTTTGCACATTTCGAGCATATTTATTCACTTAACCATGAACTCTTGTTTATTTGACCCAAGATTCCTCTCAGGGGTCGTATATTTCCAAATTATATTGATTCAATTCTTAAGAATCGAGCTTTCCTCGATAAACGGAAATCGAACGAGAATTTAAAAAAATGTATTTGAAGTATTTGAAACCATTCTTTGTAATGGGCTTGTTCCAAAACTTTATCCTACCCGAAGAAGGAGAAATTAATCGTAACACCCAACTTCATGGATTGAGCGCAATGCCCCCACGTCCATGAAGTTGTGGGAGGGGGGGCAGCTGCCCACAACCCACTGCGCCTGTTCTCACACCTCGGGCACCGATATCAAATTTTTAAACCGTTACCGCTACTTCCACTGCCTCGGTTATCTGAAACCGCTGCCGCTACCAGCGCTACTTTTTGAAAACTTCAGACCCACTAACTGCTACCGCTACGTTTTAAAGAAAGCGCTACTAAATGCTACCGCAAATTGGCTCTGGCTCTGTATGGCTCTGTTTAGATATGTTTCAAGGAAAACTACTGTTTTTTTCTATTCCTTGTACAATTAACCATTTTATTATGAGGTTTGGAAATACAATTCACCTCACAGAACTGTAATCCAATATACTTCTGTTGGTCCCAAGAAGAAAAACATTTCTCTCAATCTTGAACTCAAAATCTTCTTAGATGGCGGCATAAGCGTCAACACCGGAAAAAGTGTGGAGCCAGCAAATTTTAAACTACTGCTGACAGGAAACTTCCCACGCTACAACAAAAAAGTCATCAGGTTGGCACTCATAATGGCTTCCGCACTGGCTGAAATGTTTAGGTTTCCTCCCAACTGGGCTGAAATGGGACATTTTCGGGAAGAAAAGTGAGGGCGGCCCCCTGTGGCTCAATATGTTTTCCCATCTTACACAGCTATAGATCAGAAAAATGTTTTAGTGCCTAGGATAGGTACTTCACACACTTAAGGAGTTAAACATATCAGCATTGGTATAAATATTTTTTTGCAGGATTTTACCGATACCCGCTGCCAAGCATATGCAGATGTGAATTGTCGGTGTTTGCAAACAATAATTTCCTTACGCATGATGCTGGATAGTTTGGAAATAGTAGTATCAATTTGCTCGGCGTTTCCTGAATCACTCATTACACACATCAGTCCACCGATCAAAATTTACAGCTTTTAGTATTTCACAATCCATGTTGAACTGTACATATCAAACAAACGGTTCATCACAACATAGTCCTTTATTACCTAATTTTATCTTGCCCAAATTTTTTTACAACACATACATCAACAGGTCTCAATATTCAATAAAAAATTAGTGTATGGGGCTTGTTAGTGTAGTGGCTTGTTATTAGTGTATAGGCTTATTGATGTGTGTCGTGGAAAAATTTGGGCAAAATAAGATTAGGCATTAAAGTACGATGTTGTAATGAAATGTTTGCTTAAAATGTACAGTTCAACATGGATTTTGAAATGCTAAAAACTTGAAATTTTGATCGGTGGACTGATGTGGGTAATAGTGATTCGGGAAACGCCCAGCAAATTGATACTGCTATTTCCAGACTATCCAGAATCATATGTAAATGCAGCCAGTGTTCCCTAGGTTCTCCAAACCTGTGGAACCGGCTGGCAGTAGCAAAGCTGAGGTTTTTTGGCAAGACATTATTGCCTGGCTTTACATGGAGACCGTAGCCATCGGTGGACGTCATTGTCGGACAAAAAAAGTGACCAAGACGGGCGTGAGGGCTGGGATGTTACCTGAATGTGAGCCGATGACGAATATGCTGAGCAGCATTACCACTCCTTGGGATTTGTCCCAAGATCTTGGGATACCGGCCTGTGCCTTGGGATCTTGGGATTTGAGGTGCTGATCGTGGGATCCCGGGCGCTGTGACTCAAATTTCTAGTCTTAATGTGCCCAAGGACAAATCATAAAAGTTTAGGATATTTGCCAATTTATAAGATTAAGAAATTAAAAATAGCATCATAAAAGGTACCCTTAACAATGCGTAATTCAATACACCTACAAATTTATCATGTCCGTTCGACCTGACGGCACTTCCCCACTCGACGACATCTGTGGAAAGGCTATTCACTCAGTCAGGTCAGTTATCCATTTGTTGTTGCAATCGAGAGGTTTCTTTAACACTGCCGCTGTTCTAGGATATTCAGTAAAACTTTTTCTGGGCTACCAACGCACCGATTCGCAGGGTCATATATGACATCTCAAACATTTTCCTTTTGGAAGGGCTTGCCGAGAGTCAGCTTGTTCCCTGTTCAGCAAAGCCGCCTGGACTTGAACCCAGGTTGGCCGCTTAGAAAGCAGGCGTGCTATCCTTTACACCCATATTGAGGCTAATCATACGCGGATCCAGGGGGCGAAGGGGGCACGTGCCCCCAACCCCCCCTCGATTGCCCCTCGGCGCCTCCTTAAATGGTCACGGCGTACCCCTGAGAGATCGATGGCGGGGATGAGGTGGCTTAGTGAATAGCACCCTTGTCTTCTAAGCCACCGGTCCCGGGTTCAAGTCCCGGCGGAGCTCTGAATAAGTCGATCTGATCCCCAAAATCCCTTCCAACAGGGTGAGAGTTGGCGACGCCGTATGACCCTGGCAGTTGGTGCGTCGTTAAACCCCAACAATTATTAGAGATCGATGGCGCCCCCTGAAATGTCGTTTCTCACCCCCTCCTCTCCCAGGATGCGAAAATCGGCGCCCACCGATAGGATTTTGCGCCCACTTTGTAGGTTTTGCCGGTCAAAAGAGTACCCCCTGATTTGGATGGTTTCCCCCGGGAAGGTGCCTCGCTGATTGGAAATCCTGGATATGCCTTTAAGACTATTCATTCCTAACTCGGCAGCAATAGTCAGCCTCCTTGCTGATGAAAGGATCATAACAAATGCGATGCCGAATCCTTCTGAAGACTTATCAAGACTAGGCAATTATCTATTCTCTGAGTTGAACACTAGCTCATGGATCTGCATTAGGTAAACCGGGTGAAGACATTACACACCAACCGCCTGAAGGTGGAGATAACGAGGGCCGCCGCCTTCGAGGCGGAAAGGGTAGGGGTATCCGAGCTGCTCAAGTTCGAGCCATAGGAGGCGCGGTGCTAGACTGGTCCATTTGCGTACCTAAAACTTCAACAAGCGCCCTGCTGGGTCCCTGGCATGACTCGCCCCAATGGTGGGGGCTATTTCCTCCTCCATATCTCTTTCCCAGAAAATTTAAATGAAATTACGAACCGCGTTTGAAGCTCTTGAAGAGACGAAGTGCACTTATAGGAGTATTTTTATCTCGGTATATTGAGGTCGCATAGGTCAAGAAGTTCCATAGGCTTACAACAGGGCATTGTCGTTTCCTTAGATTTTTACTCAATAGAGTAGAACAATATTTTGCATCTTGGATTCCTCCTATCGTGGCGAACCGAATGATGTTAATATGACCTAGCTGGGTCAATTGTAAAGTGACCTGACATCGGCTAGGTGGGTCCGTGGTGACCTGGTATGGTCATGTTGCATATCAATCGACTCTCCGTGACAATATAGCACATGAGCAAATCGAACCTTTATCTCATTCAGTGAAGTTATTGCCAAATAATTACTGTAGGCTCCTGTTACCTAACACGATCTTTCAGAGGTCCATTGTCAAAACTTAAATTTGTGGTCAGATCGTGGTAAGAATAACGGGTTGAGGATTTACAGCTTTATCTATCAATATTTACAGAACGAGCCCTTTCTATTTTTCCATAGACTTAGGTGGGGAGACCGGGCGAAACGAACACTCTAGTGTTTTTCTAACATGAGCTCAATAGCGGGCCGAACTTTTTAGTATACACCCTGATGTAGCCTATTAATTGTGTCTCTAATGTAAGGTATCAACTTAAAAACAATCTTTGGAAAACATGGCAGTACAATATATAGCTATGTTTTTGCCGTTTTGTCCCAACCCTGGGGCATAATGGTTTTCGGAAGAGACAAGACGGACGAATGACCTGTTTCATTGAACTTTGCCCGAGCATCCCCAAGATATATAAATCCACACCCTGGTAGCCCTGATTATATGGAAAACATCTATTTTCGTTAAAGCGTCACATCTACTAACCCGTGAAGGTTTAACCTGCTTTCTTTTGCACAAGACTGCCCCCAAATCTGGACCCGCCTCTGCCTTGCTTTCTGCGTTCCTTTGACCTTAAAACAATAAAACTACTAGAACATCATCCTAGTTTGGGTTACCGGACCATCAAAGACCATTTTACACCTTGCCCCTTCCGTTTTGCCCCACAGCTACTGTGATTCAAGTTTTTACGTGTCGGAAAAAATAGCAGGTTTTGATATTTGAAATTACCCTTACCCTAAGCCTACACTGCCACTTATTCAGACATATCACCATCAGAACTGAACTCAGTTGGTCACTCAAAACACGAAAATTTAAAAGTTGTAAATATCGTAATACTTACAGAAAATCCTTTCCAGCCAGCCTGCATCGAAATGATGCCGCTAACTGACGATATACACGCTATATTCTGACGTCCTTTGTCTAAAGCAGTAGTTCATTTTCTAAAATACTAGATGGAAACGCCAGTAGCATACCGAAATAGCTAAAATCCGTTTTGCACCGGTCTCCCCTTTTATGGGTGACCAAAAAATTGATCCCACCTTAGGTCTACTATATCAAAATTCCGAGCAGATTTGTAGACCCTAATGACCTCATCATATTTTGAAAGTTTCAAACTGATTGGTTGGCTGATGTTTCTTATAAGAAACATCAGCCAAGCGGCATCTATAGGCGCCGCTTCAAGCTTGTGATTTTAGGTTTTGAGGTCGGGTCGCTTGACCCTGGATAGCTCCTTTACCTGACATGACCTGACCTAAAAAATTTGGTCAGATGCGTAAAATTGATCAGGGATAAGGTACTGCAAATTCCGTTGTTCTTCATCTCTTCGTTTTTGCATTATCCTTTTCCTTTGGGTACCGAACCACGTTGGCATTTCAGGCAATGAACAAGTTGATAAGGTCACTAAAGACGCGTGCCAGTTGCCACCCTCGCGCCGGCTTAAATTTCCAGGCACAGCTCTGAAATCATCGTGTAAAATGTTGGTAGATACCGAGTGGCAGACCAGGTGGACTGCAGAGCCAGATTGTTTTCTGAAACGTAGGCGTCCATCGATTATACCCTGGAAGTCTAGCAGCAGGCGAAGCAGAAGAGAGGGGATGAGCCTTACAAGGCTTCGAATTGGACACTGCCATGCGACGCATGCCCATTATCTAAAGAGCGCCGCACCTAGCACATGTCCTCACTGTGGCAGCCGCCTCACTGTGCAGCATGTTTTATCTGTTACTGACAGCTGCGACCAGCTGAGGCGAAGTCAGCGCCGATTCTTCCCACCGGTTCCGCTGGGACAGACCCTAGGTAAAATAACGCACTAGTCGATATTGGGAAGGTTTTTATCGTACCTGAGAGGAGTTCGTTTTGACGTAATATACAGCCCCATTAGCGATTCTTAAAATATCACACCCTCTGTATATGCCAGTCTAGCTAATAAAGACAAACTTGGAATGAAGGAATGATGTAAATCGGTACAGACGCACATATAGCCTCTGCAGCTGCAGTGCCCTAAAACTCCAATTATCATCATCATTATCACCGTGTTTGCATTATCTGGGAAAAACCTGGAGGGGGCGAATTTCGCCCCTCCCCAACGGGGTGCGTGTTAATTTCTGTATTTTTTACCGCAAATTAAACTGTTTCTCCTCCCGTGCACTGAAGTTTATGTCAGCCACGTTAATAAAACTCAATAAATTTATGGCGTGATACTGCCCAGAAATAAATACACCAGCCAGTGCTGAAAAATCCGATTTCCATTTTTTGTGGAAAAAATCTTGGGAAATAAGGCACCAATCTTGGGATATAGTTTCCGCCGTCCTGGGACTGCAGTAAAAGCTCAGTGTTAACGCTGATGATGAGGGAGCTGTGCTGCTACCTCTTGTTGCGAGGCGTCACCTTGGAGGCATGGTATTAAACTTCGCTGCCACCTCTCTTAGAGGTTCTTTGAAGCTTGCCTTCGCTTCCCCAAAGATCGGAGGATTCTTAGCAGTCGATAGCACAGATGCGGCGTTGCCTCGTATAATAGCTATCGGCAGCCATTGTCAAAGCCAAGTGGACTGGCGCTTGTCGCCCCTTATGATTGTAGGCGTGTCGCGAGGCTTTTAATGAAGCTCTTTATGGACGGACTAGGTTCTCACGAACGGATCAGGTTCTCTCGACAGACCACAGAGTCCGCCGGTCTCAACTGTAACGGGTTTGAACTGGAACCGCCCCGCGATATCCGCATATTTCTGTCTCTATCTGTCCTCTGCCATCCGCGCCGCGGCTCCGCCATCTGCGGCTGCCTCTCTGATGTTTGTTGCAGCATAGATGTTTACGGATGTCTTGTCCCACACCAGGCTCTTACCATGGACAAACGGGTATATGGTCATTCCGTCAGGCCCCTTTCCGTCTCAACTATCCGTCCCAGTTGGCTCGAGAATAGACGGGAGACTGGCCGACTGTGAGGCCCGTCTAATGACGTCATTCAAAGCTGCATGGGGAAGGTGTCTGTCAGTGCTAAATCGACAAAGTGAGGGGGTGATATCACTTTCTGTCAGAAAAGGACCAACACCTGCATAGGTGGGTCACGCAAATATCGGCACCGATTCGCAGGGCTACCGACACTTTTAAGAGTATCTTGAACTGTGCCGAGGCTGGCAGAGGGAGAGCATGAAGCCAGGCATCGTTCTCAGATCAAGGGGGGCACAACAGCCGGGCTTTCGAAAACTGGTTTGCGCTCTTCACAAGTTTCTGCAAGCGTAGCTCAGATAGTATTTCATCCCCTTTGAGCTGGGATGACCCGGTGACGACCCTTGAATGTTTTTAAAGATATAGGTTTTATTCCAAGTGTGATGTGATTGGAGGTGCCATTTGCCTAGTTATGTTGTGTATATTTTAGCCCCAATTAATCTAAAACCGAGACGTTGTACTAGTTAGTCATTTATTGGTTAAAGGGAGATACGCGAAAAAATTATTATTGTGGTTTCTTGCTATTTGAAAAATCCTGATTACGAAACTGTCAGTTATTTTTGTATCTTCGGCAAAATTTTGGGAGGCCACTCACTTATTAATGAAATAGGTTAACAGTTCCAATAAAATGCTGAAACCTTCACCCATCACTTACTTTTCGAAAACGATTTAAAGTTGAAAAGTGTCGTTTTTTTGTAATACAAATGCCTGTTCTCCTATATTTGCATTTGAATTAATTTTAAAAAAACTTTTAAAATACAACATGAATTAGTTTGCCCTAAAAACGGAAAAAACCATTACTCAAGTCTTCGGCCGTTTCGTACATCGGGTCTTGAGTCATTTTCTGCTTTAGCCCCAGGATGACAAAACTTTTGCGTCAGAAAGGTCACGTGACCCCCTATGAGGTGGCTGTACGTTCTGATTGGTCAATTGCGATTTCTTAAAAGTCCTATATTTTTGTTTTTATATTATTTTTGGCTGTAGCTTTTTAAAATAACTTTTATTTAATAGTTTTAAAATTTCAAATCACTGCTTAGGAAAAATGGGACCAGTTTTTTTAGAGAATCTGATAGCATTAGCCGGGGGTACGTCATTTACATCGATCAGAAGTGTACCGGTAAAGTCGTCTAGAAATGTTGAATTTGAGGGCAATTTTAAGGCATTTGCAGGCCGAATTCGCAAAAATGAGAATAGGAATTCTGAAACAACTTTTTGTAACCTTTTAATCTAGCCAATACATTTTTTCGCGTATCTCCCTTTAAAGCACTGTAATCGATTATAACGTAATTTGCCCAGCACTTACGCGCGTTTATCTGTTGCATTTATATGGAAATAATCAGTGGCGGCGCTGCCATAGAGGCACATTAGGCACTGCCTAGCGACTTTTAAATGTCAAAGTAGAGATATATTTTGTTTGGCATTAATCTAATTTGACTTGATGCTTTAGTTACAGAGAATATTCCTTTTTCGGATTACTGGGTCAAAGAGCCGATGATTTGCATCCCAACAATCCACGTTCGCAGCTCCTACTGTCAATAAATGCGAAGTAAGGCATTTCACCATTCGGCTGAATTTGCCCAAGCCCGTGACGAATATAACGTGTGCTTTTGACTGGCATCCCTAGACTAATTAGTGTATTAGTGTACATACATAATTTAAAATGCACGCTAAGATAGACGCACTTTTATCGTGTTGTGACAGAAATATGACATACTCAGAATGCCTTACCTCACCTTACCTTACCTAAAGTTATCGGAGCTTTGGAGACACTTTGGCCCGCTGGATCCAGTCTCCGACGAGCTCAAGGAAACTTAAACTTGACTCTGCCCTGCTCGATACTGCATATGATGGCTAACTGCATCCAAGGCAACAACATTTGATACGCAATTTGAAACACAGAAGCTGTTCCTATCAAAACACCGCGACTACCTAACAAATACAGCGAATAGCGCATGGAAAAGCACACTTGGGCAATATTGAGTTCCGCCTGGGGCACCGGCTCTCGCCAACTTTCCGCAATTAGAGCTGCAACTTACCGAGTTGAGAAAGTTTCCGACTTGCAGCACTAAGATGAGGAACTGCCTGAGACTCTCGGAAGTGAGAATCTGTTCACAGGAGGTGATGAGCGCCTTAAACTGGGGTCGCAGCGTCTCCAGGGCGGGCGTCAGCTCAGCCTCCTGTGGCACAGCAGCGGTACTGGTCTGAGAAACAGCTGGGCCAATTTCACTGTGCTGTGGAACAGGTTCAATTCAACCCACTGCAGACTAAGGGAACAGGTCACACCTAACCAGTATTTATCTGCCAGGTCCATTTCCAGATTTTTATCACTGAGGAACGCACGGACGGACGGACGGATTAACTAGCTATAAGAGATGGATTTTTTTGAGGGGTACATACTATGGGTACGGGTTGTTGAATAAGTATAAACAAATTTGATAATGTTTTCTGCAGCCAGACGTATACTAATTCGACGCTTAACGTTGGGCCAGAGGTACAGGCTGGGGAAAGGGGTTTATCAATTATTAACCATATTAACTAATATTATGCAATGAATTGAGTTTAGGGATGGGCTGACCCTGATCACTAAGAACAATCTTAATCAAATAATTCGAACGAGGCATAAGTAATAAAAGATAGCATTAGCCTGAATTAAATGGGAAAGTTTGCAGTCATTGCACCGATCTAGCATCGCGTGTACTAGTGCTGAATAAGTAGTTATTGTTAACATTTTAGCTGTAGTCAACAACGAAGATAAAATAAATAGTAAGAACAGAAATATACAAATAACCGATTAAAATACTTCAGCAAGTTTTTCATTATCAATGAAAAGCTGGTGTGTGACTGAAATAATAGAAGAGTCTGTCACATAAATACTGGTTTAGTTTTGGTGTATTGTGGACATAACCCTTAAGTTAGAGGTACCAAGATCGTTGTTATGATTATGTTATATGAAATTAACCGATAATCGCTCATAATCTAAAGTAATTGAAAACGCCAAAGAGTATATCAATATTTCGACACCGTGTCTTCATCAGAAAAAAATTGAATTTGAAAGTCATTGATGGCAATGATTTTTAAATTCAATTTGAGTTTTAGGCGAACAGCAAGCAGGTACCTTCAAACTCTTAAAACAGGACTGTTGTTGTCACGACATCCAATTTTTTTAAAGAATTCATTCTAAAAGACATTTGTATGAAGCTCAATTCGAGGTCTGGCTACACTATGACTGAGAATTTGTGGTATTACCTACATGATTCAGATGAAGGCCTGTGCCTGAATACACAATCTAAGTGTTTTTTACATCCGGATTCGAGGAGATAGTCCACTCTGCACCTTATCAACGAATAATTATTAGATTAATTTGGAAAATGATTCTGTGACACTTTAGGACCCCTCCTCTGCACGTGTTCAGTCAAAATTTGAGTACAGTGTGAAATGTTGTCATGTTATCACTAGTTACCGGGTTCCAAGCCAAATTAATAAAATTCACCCATGTATTCCGTCGTTAGGAATAAATTCCGGCTATAAGTGGAAAAGTTCCCACTGTGCAGTGGTCTGTGAGGCCGCTCCCATGACCCAGCCACATGACTCGGACGTGCAGTGGTCTGTGAGGCCGCTCCCATGACCCAGCCACATGACTCGGACGTGCAGTGGTCTGTGAGGCCGCTCCCATGACCCAGCCACATGACTCGGACGTGCAGTGGTCTGTGAGGCCGCTCCCATGACCCAGCCACATGACTCGGACGTACAGTGGTCTGTGAGGCCGCTCCCATGACCCAGCCACATGACTCGGACGTACAGTGGTCTGTGAGGCCACTCCCATGCACTCGACACGTCACTTGGAAAGTGGTGGGTATGAAGCAACAGAGTGACTGCCTGTCGTGGAGGGGCTCTTTGTTTCAAGCGCAGTTATGGTTTAGAGGGGTGAGATGAACAATTAATATTGAATATCCCGCACTGTCAGTTATCAAATATATCTATAATTAATAAAGGCTAAAATTATCATTATCACAACACCGAACAGAAATCGATTTTGAAGTCTTCTTCCACCCTAACCTGAGGAAATAAGACAATGTGATACAGCTGTTACTGAAAGTATTTAGCAGTGAACAGGGAGGCCACCTTGCACCAGATTCCATCCACGCCAGAACAACACGGTTCGTTGGAAGGCAATGTGTGCCCCAATGAGTAAAATCTACATCATTGGAAAGCTGAGAGCGTACTGATTCCAAATATGTGAAAATTTATACATGTTCCTCGAGGGCTTTTTGAGCAATTTTCGATTTTGTGTTGTTAAAATTCACACAAGAATCTCTCTAACTTCCTCGTCACTGACATATGTAGTGTTGATGGATACCAAATAAAAGCTTAATCTGGGAAGAAAATAGCAGTTCTTAAATCCACGCGCCGCGTTTGTATTTTGAGTATTTACCCTTTCAACGATTAGAAGCATGGATATTGCGCGCAAGGCGCAGAGTCGGCTTCTCGGCGCTGGAGGTTAGCCCTTACTGAAGTGCCGGTCACCTCGTGGCAAATGTTCTTCCCGTACTCTCACTCAAAATACGCCAAATGTATCATCGTGCTGTGCTAATGACTTAGAAACAATACATTTACACATACCAACAATTCAGAATTCTCCCATTTCATGTTAGTATCAACATTGCACATATCTCAAACTCATCAATTTATGTTGCCCTCAATCGAGAAAGCAGACTGACACTCGCTCTCCAGAGCCATGCCACACTGTCAGGGGCTGTACGGAAACGCACGCAAACTCCGCCTTCCAGCCAGCCATGCCAGGCCCCGACCCGGCCTTGTCCTGTGGCGCAGGGCGGACGGGGCGGTCGCGAGCCGCGACCGCCCCGTCCGCCCTGGGTACGCATGGATCGTCAGGAGCGGGGATAAAATTTGTAATAAGATAGGTCAAAAGCCAAATAATAAGACTAACGTTACAAAGCATGTGATTAATTAACTAAAGGAATACCAGGTATATTTCGACTTATGTAGTTTCAGTACTTCAATACAGTTAGTTGTATTATTCAGTGTTGGGACGACTATTTCCTAAATAAATACTGAGCGGATGAATTATTAGGCAAAGAAAACAATCCAGCGAAATGAATATTTTTAGGTCCTACGTGAAGGACGGTGCAGAAAACGTACATAACATAGCAAATTCGAGGGGGCTTTCATTCATCAAAACTTTACTCCAATTACCATGCGCGCTGTATCCATAAGAAAGTCTTCGCATTTTGCACAACCAAAAGACTGGTGTGTTTGTAGATTGAAGAGTTCCAAAATGCTTCCTGGAGATGCCAGCATGTAAGCATTTTTACGTCCTTATTATTTCGCCCCAACTATACGTCCTTATTATTTCGCCCCAACTATACGTCCTTATTATTTCGCCCCAACTAATCACATTCCATTCCGTCCCGGAGTATCTCCAAGGAGTCTGCGACTTCTTCTCTCTTCACTTCTGCCCATCGGTTTGGTTTTCTTTTGGAGTTTTGACAATGTTGTTTCCGTATGGGATAAAATCAGGACAATTTCATCCAGTCCCATCTTATTTTTCCCGCTCAGTAAGCCCATACAACTGAGCGTTCCACATAGGATATATTTTTTTGTTTTAGGAATGTGTAAAAGTTGCACAGAGGAAATGCCACATCCATGTCTTCCCATTGATGTCCCAATACCTATCGTATTATCTGAGCCGTGAATCATAGAACCATGGTTTTTAACGCCATAATCATCTGTCCCAAAGGACTGTCAACATTTCCCGAAGCATAGAACGCTGCATACGCATTACCACATTGTGGCATTTCCTTTTTGGAACACAATTGTTTGCACTCTCTGAGACGTGTTCTCTCGTAGCACCACGATTGTAATTTGTTCTTCTCTTGAGATGAGTTTTTTCATCAGATTTCAACAGTTTTCGGCACCAAGAACAGATCCCTCCAGGTAGGTGTGTATCCTTTGCCGAACACTGAGCTCTGTCTGGTATCTGTTTTAGTTGCTCCAATAGTGCTGGTGAAAGATAATCCGAAGATTTGTTAAGGCAAATAGTGCAAATACGTAATAATACCTTGCCTGATCGTGCGTAGCAGTGACGTGGGTCATTACCATGCTTCCCTAGCCGTGACCTGACACGACATGCACTTGTAATGATTGCTTCCCCTGGTTTATATCTGCAGTTCTGTTTCACTTTTAATCGGCTCGCCAGTGTTGTGCCTGTTCAGGTTTCTTTCTTTCAGATGGCTTTCCTGTCATTGTGTGTCACGTCCAATATCAGTGGGCCGCGACCAGCATACAAACGTCAATATTACTTACCATTGCGATTTACAACCTATTGCCACGGGTATGTGATCAGGAGGTCATCCCATGCAGGCGTGTCACGGTACGTCTTGGTACCATGGTACAAAGTACTATGTGCTGGGTACATACTGGTGTACGACGATGTGGTAGCTGGACCGCCATCGATCCATGATCTGTTTGTCTGAACAAAGCGACCAAACTCCACCCCTGGGGGACACTTCTGACTCAACTGCCCGCGCGGACGCATCTCCTGTGGTCTCTTGGCCACTGAAGACTGACAATGACTTAAGAACCTTGATTCAGGCACAGAATGGATCGGCATCGTTTCGGCCTTGCACGTTTTGCCTGGTGTGTGCTGTTTTGTCTTCATACAGACAGCATGGGCATAAATTTAAATATCCATTCTAAATTCGATACAATACAACGCCGATTAGTGAACCGAAAAGTGTTTGGCCCACGCTGGTAAAGCAGACCACCAGACAGAGGAAAACGGCACCGTACTCCGGGAAGAGGAGAATAAAAAAACACAACGCGAGTAAGGTCGACTAGAACAAACCAAAACTAACACCAACCAGTACCCACTAACCGACTAGGACCGTTACACACTGAAGTGGCCCGAACCCTGCATCACCCGTAACCGGTCGCGGCCCGTGGCTGGTACAGTGTCTGACACAGCTGGACCACCGCTCAGCGCCCACCTGAGTGGATTTTTACAATTGTATAGAACAAAGGTTGACTATTTGAGATGCAAAATTCTGAATAGTCAATGTTTCGAAAATTGTTGTGGCTAAGCCATTAGCACAGCACAATGATACATTTGGCGTATTTTGAGTTAGAGTACGGAAAGAACATTTGACACGAGTTGACCGGCACTTCAGTAAGGGCTAACCTCCAGCGCCGAGAAGCCGACTCTGCGCCTTGCGCTTAATATCCGTGCTTCGAATCATTGAAAGGGTAAATATTCAAAATCCAAACGCGACACGTGGATTTAAGAACTGTTATTTTCTTCACAGATTATTAGGCTTTCATTTGGTATCCAACAATACTATGTTAGTGACGAGGAAGTTAAAGAGATTCTTGTGTGCATTTGAGCAACACAAAATAAAAAATTGCTCAAAAAGCCCTCGAGGAACATATATAGATTGTCATATATCTGTAATCAGCATGCTCTCAACTTTCCAATGATGTAGATTTTACTCATTGGGCACACATTGCCTTCCAACGAACCGTGACAAGTGAATCGCTATGAAATGTTGATAACATAATCTAGTACCGCTCTCAGTCCAATCGTCTACGAATTGTAGGCGTGAATGCAATCTATAGTACCGAGAGCTCACCATCAGCATCAGCTCCACCCTCAGCTGGAAGGCGGGCACCTCCGAGATGGCCAGGAAGTAGCGCTCGGCGTCCGCCAGCTGCTCGGCAGGGCCGCGGTGCGCGCGGATCTGCGCTATCTGCCAACACACACGGCGCACCCTCAAACGCGTGGATCTGGCAACATAAGGCTTAATCGGAAACCCAGATGTGCTTACGACAGCGTCTCAGACTCTGTTTGTACAATATCTAAATATTCATATAGGTTCATGGGTATATATATTAGGGTGCGCGTTACAATATTGTTTTTGAAATCAAAACTTTTTCACGCGATTTTGGACGGTAGACACAAATATAAGGATAATCCTGTAAAAGTCATCAACGACTGCACGTCGCTGCTCACAGTTCAAATATTCATCTTTGAAAATTAGATTGATTAGAATGAGCTAAAAAACTAGGACACTTCCATGAGGCAATGGCAAGCGTTAACAAGTCACAATGGAATCATACAAAAATAATGCTTTAAACAATAATTTACTAAATAGGTACTAGTCATTTTAAGTCAGACATTTCATACAAGACACTATGTTTTACTCAGCTATACATGAAGCATTTTAAGTAGATTAACAACACAATTAACACTGACGATGCATAAATACAATACAAATCACAGTATACATTGCTTGCAATATCAAATTCAATGCGATGCTATCAATTTACCCCCACAATGTGAGTGCTTGATGCGTGTAAATCTGCATGTTTAGTGAGGGCTTATGTTCGTGTATGTGGAGTGCCTCGAGAACCACTAGTTTGCGTGTGTCATCTGTGGTTGTGATAATGCATGTGTTCTGGACTAGTATTTTGCGTGTTAGTTCAGTGTTGTGTTCAACATGCATGTGTTGTTTGATTGCTCCGTGTTGTAGATGCATAGTGAGCCGTCGAGACAGAGTCTGTGTGTGTGTGTGTGTGTGTGTGTGTGTGTGTGTGTGTGTGTGTGTGTGTGTGTGTGTGTGTTGGAGTTGTTGTTGTGACGCCAATGTAGTAATCTGCTTGAGGTCTGCAACCCTCAAGTGGGCATGTGAATTTATATACTACATTGGTGTACTTCAACGGCTCCGCCTCGACTGGCTTGTTGGACATGGCTAGGTTGTGTGTCTTTTTGTCGTGTAGTAGATGTGGAGTTCTAGACGTTCGCCTTCTAAGCATTTAATGTTTCGGCGTACCATGCCCTGTAGAACTCTCTCGTCAGTTTTGTATGCGTCACTCATGTGGTTCCTGTAGAAGATGAGATGTGCTGTCTTACTAGAGGGTTTTGCTGTTTCTGTACGGTCTAGTTGGTGTTTGATTTCGTGGTCTACCTCATGATTTGTGCATCCGTTGTTGATAAGCATTTGTTTTGGGCGGTTGAACTCTGCGTGCATTTTGTCGTGTGTTGAGCAGTGGCGGACAGCCCTACTTATGAAGAATATTCCTAGTAGGACAATATTCCCCAGGTTACATTTACGGTACGGTTAAGACCTACAAAAATAACAACCCCTTGCGACCCATCATTTCCCAGATAGGAACTCCTACTTATAAGTTAGCTAAAAGATTAAACAGCCTCTTAAAACCATATGTGCCAGCTGGATACTCAGTACAATCATCAGATGAATTTTTAGATTTATTGCGAACCAAACAACCCCAGGGCACCCTTGCATCCATCGATGTATGTAGCCTTTTCACAAATGTTCCCACAGAGAATACCATAGATATCATAATAGACGAGGTTTTCAACACACACACTAATGGACTTCCACCCCTTAAAATATCACAGAAACTACTCCATGATCTGTTAAAAGCTTGCACGTCTGAATCTCCTTTTCGCGCACCTGATGGAAAACTCTATCTTCAAAAGGACGGGGTTGCGGTGGGCTCACCCCTCGGGCCGTTATTTGCCAATTTTTATATGGCTCACTTGAAAAACAAGATACTCAAGGATACAGACACCTCACCATTCTGGATCACATGATATGTAGATGACATATGCCTGGAAATCAGGGACATTAACCAACTAAAGCGTCTCATTGAAAAGCTTGAAACCAACTCCGTTCTGAAGTTCACGTATGAACTTAGTCGTAACAACTCGCTGTCATTTTTTGACATTGTTGTAGAGGCCTCAGAGTCAAAGTTTGAGACATCAGTGTACCGGAAACCCACAAAAAACCGGCACAACTATGAACGCCATCAGTGAATGCCCTGACCGCTACAAACATGGAGTGGTCAGGGCATTCATACGTAGGGCTATCCGCCACTGCTCAACACAAGACAAAATGCACGAAGAGTTCAACCGCTCAAAACAAATACTTATCAACAATGGATACACAAATCAT
This sequence comes from Lepas anatifera, assembly GCA_034440635.1. NCBI lineage: Eukaryota > Metazoa > Arthropoda > Thecostraca > Lepadidae > Lepas > Lepas anatifera. The sequence goes on from JAOTON010001328.1 coordinate 782,034, forward strand.
GAGGTAGACCACGAAATCAAACGCCAACTAGACCGCACAGAAACAGCAAAACCCACTAGTAAGACTACACACCTCATCTTCTACAGGAACCACATGAGCGACGCATACAAAACTGACGAGAGAGTTCTACCGGACATGGTACGCCGAAACATAAAATGCTTAGAAGGCGAACGTCTAGAACTCCACATCTACTACACGACAAAAAGACACGCAACCTAGTCATGTCCAACAAGCCAGTCGAGGCGGAGCCGTTGAAGTGCACCCATGTAGTATATAAATTTACATGCCCACTTGAGGGTTGCAGACCTCAAGCAGATTACTACATTGGCGTCACAACAACGACTCTGTCTCGACGGCTCACTACGCATCTACAACACGGAGCAATCAAACAACATATGCATGAGAACACAACACTGTGTTAACACGCAAAATATTAGTCCAGAACACATGCATTATCACATCCACAGATGACACACGCAAACTAGTGGTTCTCGAGGCACTCCACATACACGAACATAAGCCCTCATTAAACATGCAGATTAACACGCATCAAGCACTCACATTGTGGGGGTAAATTGATAGCATCGCATTGAATTTGATATTGCAAGCAATGTATACTTGATTTGTATTGTATTTATGCATAGCCAGTGTTAATTGTGTTGTTAATCTACTTAAAATGCTTCATGTATAGCTGAGTAAAACATAGTGTCTTGTATGAAATGTCTGACTTAAAATGACTATTACCTATTTAGTAAATTATTGTTTAAAGCATTATTTTTGTATGATTCCATTGTGACTTGTTAACGCTTGCCATTGCCTCATGGAAGTGTCCTAATTTTTTTAGCTCATTCTAATCAATCTAATTTTCAAAGATGAATATTTGAACTGTGAGCAGCGACGTGCAGTCCTTGAAAATAATTGTTTGAATACAGTTGAAACTAGTCGGAATTGCATGAATTTTGGATCATTGATTTACCAAACACCACCTGATATAAGACTCCTGATACGAAAAATAGAAAAACAACGAAAGAAGCTCTCAAAATGTGACTCATCTATCAATTTTAATCGTCATTTTCTAAACGAATACACACACACACACACACACACACAGATATATATATATATATATATATATATATAAGTACTTCGGGAGCAGGTTTTCTTTGATGCAATATTCGTTGATTATGACGGTGAAATGGGCATTTGTTACTTTTCGGCTAAGTGATTCTATGGTCCTAATAAGCTTCTTGTTCTCGCGACTGAATTCTTTTAAAATAACACCAAAGGGGATGAGGTGGCTTAGTGAATAACACTCTTGTCTTCTAAGCCACCGGTCCCGGGTTCAAGTCTCGGTGGAGTCTCTGAATAAGTCGATCTGATCCCCAAAGTCCCTTTCCCTTCCAACAGGGTGTGAGTTGGCGACGCCGTATGACCCTGGCAGTTGACGCGTCGTTAAACCCCAACAATTATTATTATTAAAATAACACCAAACTACTCTGGGCTTTGCAACGTTTCGATATTTCTAATATCATCCTCGGGCATAATTAAACATATTGAATACACAGCAAAATCGATCTAGTGTTCGTAAATATTCGCGTCGGACTCCATACCTTCTAAAATGAGCGAACATTATTTCATAGCATAGGCAAGTAAAAAACAATCACAAGAGATGCGTTATTCGTGCGGGCACTTCTTTTTCAAAGTTTGCACGTTACCAATATCCTTAAAATCTAAGACATGATCAATCATAAACACACACGGATTCACAATGATATTTGAATTGCGTTAAACTAACATATTTTAGTACGGGTTCGCACTTTAACAGCTAGATGTTCTGGGTTTTAGCTATGTACTCTCAGCGGGGCGCTTTCATACAACGCTAGTTTAGCCACAAGATTGATGGTCGGGTTCATTTCACGGATGTAAACCACTTCCAGGGCTTGCAGTTTTCTTTTGTCGTGGCAGCGCGTCAGTATGGTGGTGTTCTCCACAATATCGCTCCTGATGAGTTCTTTGTTGTGGGAGAGGCGCACTTGGCTCACCAGTGCTCCTTGCTGTAGGTGGTTCGTCAGTCGTCTGGAAAGTGTAGTTGTTGTGTAGCCGATGTAGGAACAGTTTGTTTGATGCGCACAGTCGCCATGTTTCCATTGAAATCTGTACACTACATCTGTGGCTTTCAGGTCTGAGTGGTCTTGTGAAGGGTTGTTTTTCAATACGAGATTTGCTGTCCTAGGGCTCTTATAACATATCACTAGCTCGATAGAGTCGCCGAGCTGCTTTGGCGAGCAGTTCTTACTGATGATAGCTTGAATGACCTTTTCATCTTTGAGGTATCGTGATGACATTGAGTTCTGATAGAATATTTTGTGGGTTGTACCGGTCTCAGTTGTTAGTGTCTTGTTTTGACAGTATTTGTTCATTTGTTTTCTGATAATGTTTTCTATATCTTCGGTGCTGTACTCATTGTTGACGAGGATGTTCTTCACTCTGTCCAGCTCTTGATGAGCAAGCTCCCATGTAGAACAGTGGGTGAGGGCACGGTGTACATATGCCCGGATAACACTTTCTTTATATCGTTTTGGGCATTCACTGCGCCCGTTCATGCACTGACCGGTGTTGGTAGGCTTTCTGAACACGTTTGCCTCGATGTGTTTAGTTGAGCCGTTTACATGGACATCCAGGAAAGATATCTTGTTGTCGATGCTTTCTTCCGTTGCACTGTGCGGCCGATTACAGTTTTTCAGGACAAAAGTCTGGGGCCGCTCAAAATTATTGGGAATGACCCAAAGATCGTCACCTAATGCTTTAATACCTTTTTCGCTTTTATCCTTTACCAGTTTTACTAAGATTGTTTTGCTTTACCACGACAGTAAAGTTGCCTCCAGGTTAAAATGAACAATTCCTACGTCATTTCTGTGAGAGATTGAAAGCTCGGCAGGAATCATCTGCAGAATTTTGTTTGCGTCCCCTACACAGGCATGAAAGAAAACATCACCTTCAAGTAGAAGGCGATTTCATGAAGTAGGCCTATCGTGGAATTATCACTATCCTCTTTGCAAGGACAGGGCGAATTTTTTGGGACATAACTGTCCCCAATTCGCCCAGTTTGCTGGTCTTTAAAATCTCCTAACGCCGTCCGTACGCGAATTTGACTTCCGAAAGAAGTACAGATAAAAAGTCCTTTTCATTGGTATTTGCTTGTTTGCTTGAACATAGACACTGAGAAGTTCAACCGTTTTTTCAAGCCAGCGCTGTTACGGCATCGACAAAAACAGGCAAATTAGTGTCACAAAAGCGCCCTTTTACCAAGGGCCGCCCCCAGTTGGTATATTGACCGCCCCCTAGCGAAATCCTGGATCCGTCCCTGACTGGCCGCGACTCGTACTCACCTCTCCGTCCTCCGGCATGATCCTCTTCAGCGCTCGCAGGTGATCGGCGCCCACTTCCGCCGACTTGCCGCGCCTGATCATCTCCACTATCTGTTCGTTAGTCTTTCGGAGCTGCTTCAGGCAGATGTTAATGTTGAGAGATCGCTTGCCGTCGAGAATGTTGATCTCTTCCACCTGTTTTTTCTTCTTCTCACTGCCAGTTTCTTTGGCAGCACTGCGCTGTCGAATGTTCTGGGAAAAGAGCGATTCGAGATTCTCGTAGTCGACGGGCAGTGGAGACACGAGCTCGCTTGTGACACTCTCCCATACCGAGTTGCCTGCGGAGAAAGCAAGTCAAGTCAGGCTCGGCTTATAGACGTGCTTATACACAACATAGGTACCACATAGTAAGCAAGTCACTTCTTGGGGTGAAAAATTGACATGATATGCATCGGTATAACCGCAAGGTATACATTAGACCACTCACACAAACACTAAAACACTAACACAAACACTAGAACGCTAGCACAAACACCAGGACGCTAGCACAAACACTAGAACGCTAACACAAACACTAGAACGCCAACACAAACACTAGAACGCTAACACAAAGAGCTAAAATATTAGGGATTGTTTTTTTTCTGCCCATCCCAACGATATTGTACAGCTGAACTTTCCGTCAAAAATAGAAGCTATTTGTAAGGTTTTAAATCTATGGAGACTGAGAAATATCAGTCTGTTTGGGAAAATAACAGCTCTAAAGACACTAGCATTGCCAGAAATCGTCCACTTGTTAATATCGATACCATCGCCGAATTCCAAATATTAGATCAATGCTATTAAGTTTCCTGCGAAAAAATATGGCTGACAAGGTTAGCCAAACAAAAATAGGACAACCATACGAGCGAGACAGGTTGAAAATGATCGACATTGAAAGTTTCGTGCCGACCCTAAACTGTGATTGGATAAAATGGATGCATAATAATACAGATTTCGAAAGGAAGTGGAGTATCTTAGCGCAAACAGCATTGGGCCACGCACTTTGAAAATGTAACCTGATATGGACATTCTTTATCAAAATGGCTTACAACACAATTATGATTTTTTTCTGGGCTCGGGTAGTTCAAAGCTGGGCCAGATTTACAAAGTGCCCTAAGACAAGCCCCAAAGACTATCTTAACGAAATAATTTGGTGCAATAACTTGTGTGAATTACAAATGCACACTAAAAGAACATTGCAGACGCAAAGGTAGGACCTATGCTGTTTGTTCGAGATTTGATAAAACGGTAATAGCTTATCGACCCGTGATTATTTAGAGAAAATATAATATACAAATGAACTTAATTGTATACAACTCTATCATTATTAAATTGAAACCGGTTTTACCAGAGAGACATACCATAACCAGAGAGGACAACCTGTACAAAACGACAATACTCCGACGTCAAAATTGCAAGTTTTCTTAGTACAAATCTTGGCCAGGTTAATTGGAGAACCCCGTGATAATTTCAAAGAGAGGATTTAGCTCACAATTTTGCAGAGAGTCATTATTCATTGCGAGGATTCGTGGTTTAATAGATCGTTGACATGACAACCTTTTGCTGAATTGTGTGAAGTGAATTAAATTGAGTACGATTAGCAGAGATGTTTTTCAGTAAATATTCACGAGCTTCCCCACAGAGGTCCAGATTTGTACTAACAAGACGTTCAATTTTGACGTCCATACAGGCGTGCTGTCTTCTATAGTTATAGTAGATCTTTATGGTTTTACAATATTAGGAGACACGTAAAATAGAACAAGACACGCACCCAGGACACCTGTTATACTGGAAGAGGAAGATTTTATACCATTCATATGTTTTAGGAATTACATAAGAGCAATTACGAACATTAACACGCGCATTGACACGCGCATTGTCTGAGCCACCTTCGCTTTGACGAGGGGGGGCGGGTACCGCCCCCCCCTAGATCTCGAGAACCACGGTAGGTAGCGAAAAACGGTAAACGGCGTTGAGTAGCCCATCCACTTCTCCATCGAAAATATTTGAACCATTTTTTGTCAGGTCACATTTCAGGTCACGAGAGGTCAAAACATGCCGTAATAGGGATAAAATGTAAATTACGTTTTTCGGCCATTACATCTGAACAAATAAAGATAGAGCAAAACGACTTGAGCTGCATGAATCCTCGCAGCAAGCCGAATCGAATGTTATATAATTTGACCTTGCTAGGTTAAATCAAGGATTTGACCTGACCTGAGGTCAGGTCAAACTCAAATTGTATAAAATGCATATCATTAGAACCCCAAAGCCAAGGCGAGTCTAATGCAGCTAAAATAAACGCTCTATCGCTATCCGTTACTGAGGTATACAGTAAAAAACATTTTTCCCATGTATTTCCAGTGGAGAGGTCATGTCTCGTCCCTGACCCCAGGTCATCGATATCAAAAATACCGGAACATATTTTAGAGAACTCGGTGGGCCCAGTATGTGATATAAGTTCCAATCGGATTTACACCGCACATACGGAACTCAGGTGTCTCGCGGAGAAGACCAGAACAGGGGTTAGCGCAAATCTGCAAAGTGCATTAGAGAGCTCGCGTGAATTCAGTAAGAAATTACTTCGCATGTTAAAGCGCTCAGGTCAATGGTTTAAACCTCGAGAGGTCAAGTTAGGTCAAGATGGCTATTTTCCTCTCAAATATGCAATGCCTAAGCAAACTGGTCATAACTCTTATGCCATTAGAGCTATTGAGATCTGGTAAAGTACATTTGATAGGAAAATGCCAGATCTTTTTCCGATATGTGGAACGTAATAACCTCCCGCCGGTGGTTTGACCTTCAGAGGTCACCTCGTGACCTAATATGACCTAAGGTTACGAAAGTTCAGAGAGTGACCTTGCCGTTTATCGAATGAAGCTCAGTGACGAGACATACACGATGGTGTTTGATTCAGCGCTCCAGCTTAATTAGGTCAAAGTTATTGTCAAAATATTGCTTTTGACCCCTGGTGACCTTGGATGACCTCGGAGAGGTCAAAGGGAAAATATAGCCCCTGGGATCCGTGAAAGGGTGTCCAAGAGCGCTTTTCTGAGTAAGCCGAGCATTTACAATCGTTTTTGTGACTTTTAGCTCATACGACAGCTTTTCCCATGCTTTTTCAATGGGAGAGGTCACCTCGTGACTTGACCTCAGGTCACGAAATCGAAAAATCCTGGATATAATCTCGTAAGCCCTGGACGGGTCTTGAAGTGTAGGAAGTTTCAAATCGATCGACTTAGAAATGTAGCTCTTATAGAGCTCAAAATTTGAAGTGAGGTGACCTTGGTTGACCTCACCTGGTGACCTGACCTCTGGTGACCCCGGCAAAAAACATTCAGGATGGTGAGAAAATGATGGGGTGAGAGGTAGACGCCTCAACCGCGGTGCTGCGCCTCGTCGTTTTTCTGCTATCCCAAAAAAACCTTAGGGGACCATCGATGGCCCCGGTGGAGCGAGGGTTAAATCGTTTGTTCTCGGCACTGAGAGCAAAAAAGCTAGGTCGCTGTGAGATTGTGGTGGTTAAGGAGCGTAGCCCTAGACCTTCCAGAAATTATGTTTAGAACTTTTAAGAACTACCGTAATAAAAATTCCCTCTTTAATAGCAAAAAACGTGAATATATTAATTTCGTCTTTCACCTGGTAAAAGTCGATCAGTGATAACTTAGGCATGTCTAATTGTCTAGACTTTAAGCAAAGCCGTGTGTGCAGAGAATCTAAAATATGTCAGGGCAATATCTTTTTAGTGCAAGAAGGGTAAAATTGTCGATATAAGTGATCAGTTTCATTAGTTGTTCATCATTTGTTTACCGATTGATAAATTAACACAGGCATTGACGGAGGCTGGGTACCCGCCCCTCTCGGGTTTTTGAAGACAGAGTAAACACGGCGACGCGTAGCGCCGCCGTACTTGGTCCACATTTTTGTAATTATTTTTAAAACTTAAGTCAAATTTTTTAAGGTTGTATTTTTAAAACTTAAGGCAAATTTTTAAGGTTGGGTCACTTCAGGTCAGGTCACCAGTGCAGGTCAAGTGTCCTTACCCAAGTGACCTTGCAACAACGGTGATATTACGAAAAATTATCCATACTTAGAAGGAAATACCCAGGTTTTATTCTTGGTTTAATAGTTTGGGACGTGCTCTTTTACGTGCTACTGCCAGTTTTTAAAATCACGCTGAAGAACACGTTTTCAAAACGTCTTGAATTTTTGGAATAAGTGCAACTCTTTTAGGAAAAGAAATCAAAATACGTCCCAATGGTCTTTATTAGCTCATTCAAAATATATGGATATATAATTGTACCCACTTATAATTATCCTCAATGGATCAAATAGCTTTAGAAGAAATTGCTGCGCGGGCAAAGTGTAAAATTGCCGGAGGCAATAAGTCCCGAACCATTTCACCTAGAGACTAAAAAAATGTCAAAGGCGTGTTCTAGCCTACTTATAACCTTATACAAAAGGCTTCAATAAAATCTGGGGTGTAAGGCCTGTGCTGAAATGTCGTGGAGGGTCCCAGGTACTTCTTTGAGGGTGAAAACTTTCCTCTGCCGGGCAATGTTGTTTTATCCACTTGAACCCCAAAAACAAGCCAGCTGAATCCCCCCCCGCTCCCCCCTCATGGAACGTGGTTCCATTCGCGGCGGTGTCCACCGCTGTAGAACAGGCGGTAGTATCTAGCTACGCTTGCTCGCACATGACAAAATACAAAATTTGCCATGTGTAGTGAATATTCGTTACATATAAAAAGTGCAATCCTCAAAAGGGATATGAATGCAAATCCGCGATTCTCAGTCTAAAACGTCTAAAAAGGGCCGATCCAAAACTCTCCTCATAAAAAGGATTGCAAATAAATACAATCTTCAAGGTTGATGCAAAAGCCAGGATTTTGCAATCCTCCAATTCAATCCTGCCGATTCCTGGTAATTACCCGTCGACAACTCGCCCAAATCACACACGACCACCCACCGGAAACTCACCCAGTGTCCTGTTGGGCACCTTGGCCCAGTTGAGAGTCTTCATCTTTGACTTGGGCTTGGGCAGTGTGGCGAAGGGGCTGGGGGGCGGCGGTGCCGCTCCCGCCTGGAAGGCTGAGTAAGCCCGGATCATTCCAGGCGGCGGTGGTGGCGGTGGGGGACCACTGCCTGGTAGAGGAGGTGGCGGTGGGGGACCACTGCCTGGTAGAGGAGGTGGAGGAGGGGGCCGCCGCCTGGTAGAGGCGGCGGTGGGGGAGGAGAAGGTATTCCTGAGCCGGGAGGAGGTGGGGGTGGTGGGATACCTGAGCCTGGTGGAGGTGGGGGGAGGAGGCGGAACGGGTATCGACTGTCCCGGTAGTGGCGGTGGCGGTGGGATGTTCTGTCCCGGTAGTGGCGGTGGCGGTGGGATGTTCTGTCCCGGTAGTGGCGATGGCGGTGGGATGTTCTGTCCCGGTAGTGGCGGTGGCGGTGGGATGTTCTGTCCCGGTAGTGGCGGTGGCGGTGGGACGCCCAGCCTGGGCTCCAGACTCGATTGCGGCCCAGAGAGCAATGACGATGATATGGAGCAGTCGGTGGCGATCGACGTCAGCGACGGTGTCACGGACGACAGGCCGGAGGTATCGTCATCGGGCCGGCGGCTGGCCGGCTCCGGCGAGGACGTGCCGGACGCGCCAGGTCTCTGCGGCGGCGGCGACCGCTCTGCCAGCAGCCGGCCCTTCGACTTGTGTGTCGGCTGCACGGGGATGATGAACGTCCCCTCCGGGTTGGACAGCGACGACTGCGGGAAGGGCCGCGGTTTGCGGAAGCGCGCGATCTCTTCGTCGGTAAGGTCGAAGTCGGGATCAGACATGACGCTGAGCAGGTCGATGTCGTCACTGGAGCGCGGCAAATCAGTGGTGAGGTCGCCGTCGCTGCCGCGGAACAGATCCAGAGTGCTGCGGCTCAAGTTGTACTGCTTCGGCGCGCGGCTGTTTTTCCTGCCGCGCAACTGAGCCAGAAAGTCGGTCTGCGTGTGGCGCGACTTAAGGTTGCCCATGGTTGCCTGTGTCTGACACTGCTCTTCAGAACCACTCTTTGCGGCTAACTCTGTGCAGCCACCACTCACTGACTCTTTGTCATGCGTCAACTGCTCCTTGGTGACAGCTTGCTGACCGTTCACCTCTGTTTCCTCCACAGCCTGAGGCCCCACGCTCAGCGTCACACCACCAGCGCATATCTGCCCCTCCAAGTCCAGAAGGGCGTCAGAGGTTAGTTCTGTTGGTGTACTGGCTTTGTCGTCTGTCCTACACTCTGCTGTGCAGATCGGTGTACCGAAGCTGGCGCCTCGCTGAGCAAGCGACACGCCCGCGACAGCAGGAGCGTCAGCAGGGGCGTCACTGCCGCTCTCGCTGGAGTCGTCGCCAAGTAGAGAGCCGCGCACACAGCTCCAGAATCGTTCACTGCAACAGCCAAGTCAGGCCAAGTCACGGCACCCGGTCATTATATGCAGGTCACACTCTCAATGGTTTCGGCTCGGGGCAGGTGGGTTCACACAGGGGCCGACAAGGGATAGCCGATACAGTAGGGCCTGTTGCCGTAGGTGTGAACCAACGAACCGACGGCGGGGTCGAGCGCTGCGACCACATGTCGATACCGGGGAGCTCAGGTGTTGTCACAGCTGCCGACGGGCGGGCGTCAGCTGCCAGAGGCCGCAGTCCACCGGCCCAGCCCGGTGTAGGCCACCAGCGGACCACCGCCGCCTCCTACAGTCGTGCAAGTCCACAGAAGGCCTGCTCGCTTGAAAACAATTTGGCTGTGGTGTTGAGAGTTAGCGGCAGACGATTGTAATGTGGGCTATGGTTGCGCGTGTGACCCGGCTTGTCACAGCCGGTGCCAGTTGGCCTGGACGTGCTGCTGAACTGAGGCTGACTCACCCTCGCAGCCTTCAGCAGCAATCGATCTCTGGTACTGACGTCAATACGGTACATAGCTGCTCACTTCCAGGGTGAGCTCTCTGCTCACACGCATATTCCTCGCCCTCCCCCCGCAGTGCTCACGCCAACTACCTTTTCCTTTCTTCAAACAACTCCCCTTTGAAGGAAGGACAACCTAAACTCACACCAACTTCCTTTCCCTTTATACCAAAAACACCCCTCTGAAGTAAGTACAACTTTAAAGATAACTTTTATGGCCATGACCAGCATAAGTGACAATCTGAAAATGTCCTCCTAAGGCTAAATACAAAAAGGCACAGAAAGTGCATGCCACTTACCTGTTTAAATCGTTGTTGTCCATCTGTATAAGAGCATCCAAAAACGTCTGAAGATTCTCTTGAAGCTTTCCATTGACGTCCTGCAAAGGTTTTCCGGTTATACCACTGCCATACTGTCATATGAGCGTAACAACAGTCTTCTAAAGAAAGCTCAAAATTCATATGCATCGCATCGCATCGAAGTTGGGTGGATTTTAAATCACTCATAACAGGTTCACCAAATCAAAACAAAATAAAACAATTCTGTTATGAAACGATCATATTGGGCAATCTACAATGATAGCCAGGACCGCTTGGTGTCTTTTGTCTGCTGTTTTTCTTTCACGTCCCATGTGTACCGCATACAGCGGCGGGTCCGGGACTTCATTTGGGGGAGCGGGGTTCGTGGGGCTCGAGCCTCCTGCCATTGTCTCGGATCAGCCTCCAGCCGTGCATTTACTAAAGGGGCTGAGCATCCTAGCACCCTTGTATCCCCCCCTGATCACAGACATTTATGTTGGCAATTAGGATTAGCCAGGTTTCTTTTTCCGTCTTCTACCATCTTCTGGGGCCTCCCACCTCGGAGCCTATTTGCGCAGTGGGCGAGCTTCGTCACCGTAGCGCAGTTTACACGGCAATGTCAAAGGTACAGCACAGCAAGGCACAGCACCCCACATGTGCCGCCAATGTCACGCATTAGTGTTTTTGGGGCAAGCGTAAAAATAGGGCCATAGCGCTAAAAAAACTGCAAATTCACTCTTGACAATAAGGCCGTTCCGACACAGCTGGACCAGACCCGTATATAGCATAGACTCAGATTTCGATCCAATTTCGTCCACTGGCCTGTCAGGAGCATGGAATCATGATCTGAGATTGTTTCTTTCCTCAGACGTACGGTTTTGGAGCTATAGGACTCAAACCATCTCATTTCGGAGTCTCAACACGGTTTCCGCCGCTTCCACTCAACCGAGACCGCTCTTCTGACAGTAACAGACCATATTCTGGAGGCTATGGATGACGGCAAAATTACTCTTTTGGTGCTGTTAGATTTAAGCAAATGTTTTAATGTTGTTGATCACAAAAAAACTAGTAAAAAACTTGAACTATACGGTATAGACAGTGAATGGTTCCGCAACTATCTTTCCGGCCACTACCAGCAGGTTCGGTTACCATGTAGGAAAAATCAACCATCTGGGCTTCAAGATAACCAGGGTTTTCACCTCCAGGCCACAAATTCGAGCACCAAAAACCTTTCCGGAAGACTTCCAAATTCTATAGGCGTATATCAGGGACATGCCTTGGGCCCCTGCTCTACAACATCTTCTCCAACGATTTAGGAATCTATCTTGAAAGCGGTGCTCATATTATCAATACGCAGATGACACCCAAATTCTCATCTCTAGCCAAAAGCTCAACTTACCGAAATGATCACGAACATGGAATCTGCTTTGCAGACCCTACACCATTGGTTTAGTCAAAATCACATGAAACTTAACACTGCAAAAACACAGCTTCTCCTCTTAGGAACCCCCAAATTTTGAGAAATCTGCCAAAAATTACACTCAGCATGCAAGGAACCGTCATCAGGAGTCAGACGCTGTGAAGAATCTGGGTCTTGTCATGGATCGCCATTTAAGCTACGAATATCATATAGGTCATCTCTCCAGAAAATGCACGGGTCTCCTTGTTGGACTGAGCCACGCGAGACATTGTTTGCCACGCCAGCTGATAGCAGCAATAGTTAACGGTCTGGTCGTGTCCCATGTGCGGTACTGTATCAGTGTGTACGGCAGCTGCTCTATGCAGCGCATGTACCGTGTCCAGAAGATTCTGAACTTTTGCGCGAGAGTCATTTCTGGAAAGAGGAGACGAGACCACATAAGAAGTGTTATACATGAGCTGGGTTGGCTGTCTGCGCGAGATCTCGGCATGTACCACGCGGTGGGCCTTTTGAGACGTGCGATTGAAAGCGGCAAACCACGCGTCATCTCTCGAAGGCTGACTAAGAGGCGTGATGTGCGACAAACCGTTACGCGTCAGGATAGCGCCTACAACCTGCCACGAATCAGAACAGAGGCGGGAGGAGGCAGTTCTTTACCGCGTTGTAAAGTACTACAACCAACTTCCCGGACGTGTGCTTGGTGGCCGTGCAGGCTCATTTAGCGACGACTGCAGGCACACATGCACAACCCCTAACCAGTGACCACTTGTATCGATTATTGTATATGCAAATGTGTGAAAGATGTGTCTGTGGGTGTGTGGGTGTATTTTTCCCACTTTATTCACATCTATCTACTGTGACACGAGCCATGAAAAACCAAAATTGATTGGATGTGCTCAAGAATGATACAAATACAAATACAAATAGTTTGAAGAAAATTGCCGATTTCGTCAAAACATGGTGATTAAAAACTATTATTTTCAGCCCTAACTTTCATTTCTTAGCTTAAAATGACACAGGATTAGATTGAGCATGTGACAACCAAAGTTACAATATCTCGTTTTTTTCGAAGTTTTCAAAATTGTTAGGGATGTTTTGACCATTTTTTCCAACGATTTTGTTAAAGTGTGGACATAAATTCACGTCAACGGTATCCGTAGCAAAGATGCGCACCCATATCTCCTCTCTTTAGTAAAGTCAATAATATTTTGCGTTCTAGACTTTATCAAGGTGTAACTAGCCATAGAATGACGCCATGCGCGCAAAAATCGGCCGCCCGGCGCGCCCGGCCGTCGTCGGCGCGGCCACCCGTGCGTGGGCACGGGCCGTAGATCGACTCGGGAGCGTATGAACTCTTGCAATCTTGATTAAAGGTGGGAAATAAAAGCAGAAAACACGTGTTCAACAAAAGGTTGAAATCGGTGCAATTTTAATTCGGTTAAGGGTGAACGACTCGCCATATCTTAACGTTGCCCATAAAATCGATTACGGATTTGAGTCATACATTTGGATTTTGAAAATGAGGAGACTTGTGCATTTGGCCGCAGCTGTGCGGTCCTCACCCCGGTTTGTGCGTCAGTGCCTTTAGGACACGCGCGAGGTGTCAGATGTCCAGTGCGCAGCTCATGAAGCTGGGAGCACATCCTCCACAGCTATTATGACAGTTACTTGGGCAGTTGGGTGTCAAATGGAGATAATGCACAGCTTCGAGGTGGCTGCTTTGTTTCACACGCCATCTTTCTGCTTTCGGTGTTGGTGTTCACACTTGTGTGCGACATGGGAGTGGTAGAATGCCGCGGGATAAGAGGGCTTATTGTGCGGAATAAAGGATCTTCTTTTTCTAGATTCTTCGTCCCGGCGCCGGCAGGCCTCGAGTGGTGCCGGCAAGACCCAACGTGGTCTCGGCATCGGTCCCGGCAAAAAAATTGAGGTTAATAGGAAACAATTTGCAGCCTTGTCTTATACGTTTCAACCAGTGACTTCGACTTTCTATTTCAGCCATGAATCATGTGTAATTGTTATTTCATTTCATTTTCGAATGGCGCTTATTACAACTAATTTCGGGTTTCTATTGCCGTGCCAGCGTTAACCCACCCAAAAACCCCTGCATCGAGAAGAGATCTCCAGCCCTGGCCATATTATGTCACTTTTCGGCCCGACACCCCCCTCCCCTCCCGTGACATCATTTATCAACAGCCCCATATAGGTTTAAGTAAGACAATTTATGTGTGCCGTAGTTAGCCATATTAGGTTAGTTATTCGTCAAATGCTAAGAGAAAACTAACTTAATTGGTTCAAAATTAACTAATCTCAATCTGATATAGGCCCCAAGGAACACATGTCCTAGTTAAGACTATTAGGCTCTCCAATCCTCAGGGGTCTCGGAACGGTCCTGGTACAGACCCAGTTGATCCCGGCAAAGTCCCGGCCGGGCCCAGCATCCGGTCCCGGCTCCGGAAAGCCGGGATCAACAATAGAACCTCTGGTGCTGACCCCGTCGAGTGTTCTCCGCAAAAGACGTCTACTTAAAAGACAGAGTAAATTTAAATTCGGACAATGTCACAACTGCTCAAGAAGGACCAGACAGCAGCCAGAGGCAGTTACTGAGGAGCTGCTCGCTGCGGAGACACAATCATCATTGACTGACTCACTGGGCGCTTTTTTCTTTAACAGTTTTAGTCGAAGTCGATGTTTCCCATGTATTGCCGCTGCTGGACGGGACTACCGCCAGAACAGATAGGCTTTTGGTTGAACTGATTGCTTGGGTTTTGCCATTTTATTTCAGAACCAAAGTGGGAAACGTGAAGTCAAGAGGGAACGTCCATCGAAACTGTGAACCAGAGTAGGTCACTTTCATGCCTCAATATAAATTAAAACTGTCTTTTGGTACATTGATTCAGCCTCCTCTGCTGGTGAACCGAACCGGGGGGGGGGCTCAAAGTTTTTCCTAGTAAAAGGCTGGCATTTTCGACTAGTCCATATGAAACAGATGTCAAATGATTGCAATCTAGAGCCTCGGGAGAGGGTCTACGACACCACGGCGGTTCATAAAAAGTCATTCAAATGAAAGCCAAAACATTTTTATTTTCATTTTCTGGGTCAAAACCGCCAGCCGTGATATTGGTCCCGGCACCAGTCCCGGCCCCGGGAGGCCTTGTCTTATACGTTTCAACCAGCGACTTCGATTTTCTATTTCAGCTATTAATTATGTGTTACTGTGTTTTTTAATTTAATTTTCGAATGGAGCTTATTATAACTATATTAGGGCTTTTATTGCCATGCCAGCGTTAACCCCACTCCCAAAACCCTTTGGATTGAGAAAGAGATCTCCAGACCTGGATATGGTATCTCACTTTTTCGGCCCGACACCCCCCCGCGACGTTATTTAAGAACAGCCCCATATGGGTCTAAGTAAGACAATTTGTGTGCATTGTTAGCCACATTAGGTTATTTATTCATCAAATGCTAAGGGAAAACTAACTTAATTGGTTAAAAATTAACTAATCTAAATTTGATATGGCCCCAAAGGAACACAGGTCCTAGTTAAGGGGGCGTTCCAGGACACATTGGCCAGGCATCACCTGGATTGTACATACATAGCATAGTCTCAGATTTCGTTCCAACTTGGTACACAGGGTTATCAGTGGCGTAGAATTCAGATTTGAGAATATTTATTTTATCAAAAGACGGGTTTTGGAGTTACAGCTTGCTGAAAATCGCGAAAATCCGGGTTTTTTGGCAAAACATCGTGGCATGCAATCATGATTTTCTGTGTAGTCCTTCGTTATGGATGTTCATTTGAAACGTGATTGTATTTAGAATTATATTTTCCAGCTTTGAAAATTAAGTTTTTCAAAATTAATTATTAAGTTTTTTTTAATCTGTATTCAATTTTTTGAACAATTTTTCTCTAAGTGTGGCCATTGATTCACCGTAAAATGATCTACAGTAAAAATGTTTCCCTGTGCATGTGCTTTCTAATAACATCAATTAAATTTTGCGTTCTTGACTTTATCGATGTCTAATCAGCCAAAGAGTGACGCCATGCGCGCGAAAATGGGCCGCCCGGCACGCCTCACCGATAGCCGACCGGCACTTCGGTCAACCGACGACACGCACGCGTGTGGTGCTCAGCGGAGACTATCGGTTAGAATTTGTTGCTTAGGTAACATGCGTCTATATAAGCACGTGGCATTGTGGAAATTTTCATAGGGTAGGGTGTGCCGTTGAGAAAAACATATTTTCTAATCTTCCGTTTTCTTTCATCTTATGTTTTCAGCTTCAGTAAGGTTTCATTGAGAGAAAGGAACGTAAACAACATACGTTATAAACTGTGTTTTGAGCAAGGTGGAATCAATATTATACAGGTCCTAGGTTGAAGCAAATTCTTAGCTAAAGGGCTTTGTTATGACAGTAGTGTATTATATTTAGTGGCATTTGGTTCGGCTTACCAGCAGTGGAGGCAGATGAGGCTGAATCAATGTACCAAGAGATAGTTTTAATTTTTATTGAGGCATAAAGTGACCTACTTTGGTTCACAGTTTAGATAAACCTTTCCCTTGATGTTTACCACTTCGCTTCTGAAATAAAATGATAAACCTCAAGCACATCCTATTATGTTTCGAAATAGGTAATAAGAAATTGAAAGCACACAGCGAAGAATAGACAAAATTAAAAGGATCAGTTCAACCAAAAGCCTGTCTGCTCCGACGGTAGCCCCGTACCAGCAGCGGCAATACATGGGAAACATCGACTTCAGCTGAAACTGTTGGAGCACCCAGGTGTCAGTCGATGATGATTGTGTCTCCGCAGCGAGCAGCTCTTCAGTAACTGCCTCCGGCTATTAGTAACTGCTGCGACATTTTGTGAATTTAAATTTACTCTGTCTGTTAAGTTGGCGTCTTTTGCAGAGAACACTCTATGAGGTGAGCACCAGAGGTTCTATTTTTGGTCCCGGCGTCCCAGAGCCGGGACCAGATGCTGGGCCCGGCTGGGACTTTGCCGGGATCAACTGGGTCTGTACCGGGACCGTGCCGGGACCTCTGAAGATTGGAGAGCGTAATAGTCTTAACTAGGACTTGTGTTCCTTGGGTCCCATATCAGATTGAGATAAGTTAATTTTTAACCAATTAAGTTAGTTGCCCTCAACATTTGACGAATAAATTACCTAAAATGACAAACTACACACACATAAATTGTCTTACTTAAACCTATACGGCGCTGTTCATAAATTACGTAACGGGAGGGGGCATCCGGCCAAAAGTAAGATACCATGGCCAAGGCTGGAGATCTCTTCTCGATCCAGGGAGTTTTGGGTGGGTTAATGCTGGCACGGCAATACAAGCCATAAATTATGGAATAAGCTTCATTCAAAAATAAGATGAAATAACTACACATAATTCATGGCTGAAATAGAACATCAAAGTCAATGATTGAAATGTATAAGACAAGGCTGAAAATTGTTTCCTATTAACTCGACTTTTTCGGGACCAATGCCAGGACCACGTTGGGTCTTGCCGGGACCAGTCAAGGCTTGCCGACGCCGGGACTGGCGCTGGGACCAAGAATCTAGAAAAGTAAATCCTCTGGTCAGCACAGTAAGTCAGCACAGTAATCCCGTGGCATTCTACCACTCCTATGACGCGCAAAAGTTTGAACACCAACACCGACAGCAGAAAACTGGCATCCTGACACACAATTGCCCAAGCAATACTGGCATACTAACTGTGGAGGATGTGCTCCCAGCTTCATGAACTGCGCACTAGACATCTGACACCTTGCGCATGTCATAAAGGCTCTGACGCACAAACCGTGGTGGAGACCGCACAACTGCAGCCAAGGTTCATCCGTGATGGATACGATGTCGTTTCAACACGCAAAACAGACCGAGCTTGCACAGATGCACAAGTCTTTTCTTTTTCAGAATCCAAACGTATGATTAAAATCCGCAATCGATTTTATGGGCAACGTTATGATATGGCGAGTCGTACACCCTTCACCGAAATAAAATTGAATTGACTTCACCTTTTGTTGAACACATGTTTTCTGTTTTTATTTCCCACCTTTAATCACGATTACAAAAGTTCATACGCTCCCGAGTCAATCTACTGCTCGTGCACACGCACCGTCGGCCGCGCCGACGACGGCCGGGCGCGCCCGGCGACCCGTTTTGCGCGCATGGCGTCATTCTATGGTTAATTACACATTGATAAAGTCTAGAACGAAAAAATATTGACTTCGCTAAACAGGGAAGATACAGGTGCACACTTTTGCTAGTGGTACCTTTTAACGTGAATTACTGGCCACACTTCAAAAATCGTTGGAAAAAATGGTCAAAACATCTCTAAAAATTGAAAATTTCAAATAAAAATTGAGACGCTTTAACTTTGGTTGTTACATGCTCAATCTAATCCCGTGTCTTGGGAGACCAAATTGGGCGTCTGTACCCACAGCCATGTATCGGAAAGACATTTTGGTTATCATTGGTGTGTTTGCAGGAGGCCCGCTCTTTTTATTCGCTATCATGACTTCAGTACTTGGGGCAACGTGATGGGACCCTGCGCGAAAAAGGTGGGGAATTTTTCCTTAAAACTTTAAGGGGAAAATCATAAGAGTGAGTGAGAGAGGAGGAGAAAGACCGTAGACAATGTGCCAGTTTTGCGGAAACAGCATACTGGACCTAGTTATCGCCATATCGTAGCAGGGCTCAGAATTTATTGGTGGTTCATTCATATCATCAGAATATTTACATTATAATAATTGTTTTGGGCTATAACGATGCACCAAATGCTGGGGCCATATGACTTCTCCGAGGAGGAATACGCTAGACTTGAGCACTGAGAAGTGTTTTTTATTTCACACGCTGATGTTGTCTGTTGCTAACACGCTTTCATTGAGGACCAGATTAAAAAGTGCTCTGTACGTTATGATCGTTATCCTTTCAAAGACCGAGCAACGGTAGAGGTTTGGATCCGTATCTCATTTTGAGTTGCCGGAAAAATCTGATTGAATGCTCAAAGTGAGTTGAAATGTGCATGTCGGTGTTACCTCCCGAGGAAGTCATGATCCGGCTCGTGTAAAAATCCTACCATCATAGGGTTTCATACGGTATCTATACGCATTGTCCGAATTTTGGTGTCTTCAGTTTCTTAAGAAAAGCATCCACTCCTGCGGCCCTGACCGGACCGCCCCCTCCCCCTGGTTTAAAAAAGAGATCTCCAGCCCTGCACAGTGTACAGACATGGACCGGAGTGTTACAGGAAACTAGGCCATCTACAGGTTGCCGGCACTGTCGGTTCCTAAACAGGGTTGCCGGATCCCTCCAGAAGCTTTCTTACCAGATCCTAATGGATTCAAGCGTCCCACCTGTCCCACTCACAGCAACAGATGGTTACAACAAGGTACTCAGCTACTTCCCAATTGGACCTCAGGTTGCCTCATCCTCCACAGTATGAAACTACGCCAGAAAAAAACTACAATTAACAGAAAAATCGAGCACTGGAAAGCTATCAGCACATTCGCAAAACACACAAATCCGTAAGGCAGGCAGGAGCGTTGCCACATAATTTTTACTGGGGAGGGGGAGTACGGATCCTGGACCGGGGGCGATGACCGGGCTGGACCGATGACCGGGGGGCAGATGGGAGGCAAACTCTGAGAATTTGGTGCAGCATATGAAACACTAACGGCGATGCACCTCCCCAACACATGATGTAGATTCACGCAGGTAACAGAGAGAAAACACAAAAAAATACGGCGATTTCCAAAATTTTGGGGATGGGGACGTGCTCCTGATTTGAGAGTAGAGGGGACGCGTCCTCCCTCCCCGCTTTCGACAACCATGCCCTGTTGGACGCAGAGATGGCCAAGGGGCCATGCCCCCAAAATGGCGAAATTTAGGCCAATATTCTTAAAAAACACTGTTTTTACGATTTCTTCCGAGTAACCCCCTCCCCCAATAGCGCTCCTGCGTCCGCCCCTGCGCCCATGTCTGCAGGTATCACTAGACGCACAAACCAGCAAAAGGAAGAATAATTAGTGTAAAAACGCTTAATAAAAACAATAGATAGATGCAATGTCAGAATAATGAGTTTAGAAAAGCTTTAAATAAAAATCGCCCCAAGGAGATGCAAGAACCTAGATACAATAAAGCTGAAACAGTCCTTAAATGTTTCACAAAATGAGAACATATACACTATAAAATGGAGAAAAAATGGAGTTGGTACACTGATACCATTGCAAGTCACGTGTATCCTTCTGCCTGCTGCACACCACAGCCAGCTCCGCCTCGGCGTAACCGAACATCTCTACAGCCAGCTCCGCCGCCTCGGCCTAACCGGACATCTCTACAGCCAGCTCCGCCGTCGTGGCCTAACCGGGCAGCTCTACAGCCAGCTCCGCCGTCTGGCCTAACCGGGCAGCTCTACAGCCAGCCGGTGTCATGAATGGGCCCAGGCTACTTGGCGCGCCTGCACCTGCTGATGCTGCTGCTACCGCGTTGATGATGATAATTGGAGTTTTAGGGCACTGCGGCTGCTGAGGCTATTTGTGCCCACTGCTGCTACCGCGTCTGCGGATCGCTACAGTAGGAGCAGCAGGGGCGCACTCAGGCGACGTGGCCGGCGGGGTGGCGTCAGCCGCCGGCGGAGCCGCCATGGCGACACCGGCGCTGGTCGACTTATCATCGGACGCTTGAACATACAGTCGCGGAAGCCCAAGCTGCCTGAGCTGCGCACTGATATCTACGGGCGTATGGTTTTGACATTTTGGCCCTCTGAACTGTGGCTGACAGACATCTAAACATCGATGGCTTCCAGTTTTGCCGTGACCGTCCAACGGAGTTAGTTATCGTTTGGGTGATGATTCTTTCAACCTTCGGCTTAGTGGGGGTGATTCTGGACCTCCTTAGGTTTACCAGGCTGGCCGGAAAACGGGGCGCGCGCACCGCCATACTTTGCATACGTATTTAGTGTTCTTTTTGACATTTCCTGAAAATGTTACGTCCAGGTCATGTTAGGGCAAACCACCAGGTCAGGTCAAGTGCCCATACCTTCAAAATATTCAAAGTGGTACCAGTGAGAATTTGTTTAGTTTGTTAATCTGAGATTCATGGCACATAAAGAGGTAACCGAGTACGACAAAATGTAGAACGCGATTTTCGAAATCGGTGACCTGGGTCTTATTTTGTTTTATTTTATTTCAACATCACGGAACTCATCCATTACTACGGCTATTAGTGAGCCCAGGTCGGTAGGAGACAACATAAAATTCACCCGGGACACATGCATCCACTTATAACAAAGAAAGATATTAGACGCTGGGTCATGTACAGGTTATGTGCATCTCACATTGTAAGCCCATGAAAGAATTTGGAAATGCCTGCATTTCAGTCACACGGCTCAGATCACCTTAAACTTTCAGGAGCATGTGTTCATAGCCCATTTCTAGGATGACTTTGAAAATTTGGAGCCGTAACCCTGTAGAGGCCATGAGGGCAAATAACTAATTTTGAATAAGTTTTTTAACAGTTCACTTTTTTGATATGTTGTCCTATTTCAAATGTTGTCCTCACAATTACATATTTTATTTTACCTCTTTGTGTTTGTTTTGTACTGCAGTCCAATGACGTACATCTGACATCAAGGTATTTGGTCATTCGTTGACCTAAGGTGTGAGTTGACCTAGTATCTGGTTTTACCTAACATGGTGAAATCATACATATTCGATTTGAATTAACAGGAATACAATGACCCTGATTTCGGCTGTATCGTGTTTTGTTGGAAGAATTCCTAAAAGCAAACACCCTAGTATGGGTAGCGTACATCCTTGTTCATGATGGTGTGCTACGGCATGAAACCTGGTAACCACAAAGTGGTTGCCTTCATATCAGGCCTTGTGCTTTATCACACATGCTTACGATAGCTTTAAATGGCCGCGGAGGCACTGTCCTACGGTCATCTCGCGACTAAATTGAGCATGCTTCATATTGCTCAATGGTATATACTACTTTGAAATTTCGTGACTCGCAGGCCTTCCCGTTGACCTGACAATAACAAGCGGATAGCACTGCAGTGAAAGAGATTTTCAAGCGCTTTTGAAAGGCGGTAAGCGTTTCTGGCTGTTTTGGTCATGAGATGTCGAGGTTTTGTAACTACCCTTTAATTCAGCACTTTTGACGTCATTTGACCTCTAGTGACCTTAATATTATCCTGACAGAAAAATAGGGAAGAAACTTCGACTCAGCTTTCTATCGCTTTTATCCGCCTCTTCCTAGCTTTTTATCTATTTGAGGAAGTCAAATATGACCCCCCCAGGACGAAGGTAGGTCATACCCGCCACCAGGGCAGGGGTTAACTGGCTGTCGGAAGAGGTAGCAGATTTGTATTATTTTGGGTCCGTTTCCCGCTACTCTGCTACTTTTTGGTGATAGAAACAGCCACCGCTCCTCTCCTATCATTTGGAATCTGCGAAGCACCGCAGTAGTGGATTGCCCTGCTCTGCAAGCTGATCATCCAAAACTGAGTGACTGCCCTTTTAAAAAACAGATTGACCACTTTTTTAAAGCGGGGTGCAGGACATTCAGAGGGATAGGAGTGGGGAGCTTGGCGCTGTAAAGATACTAACTCTGACTATTCTTGAAAAGAAATGGTGTGGAGTTCGGATGTCGTATATGATCGTTCGGAATTACTCCACAAAGAGTTTTTGGGGTCGGAGCTTTCGATCTGTATTACAGAGCTTCGTCAGCGAATCGGAATGATAATACCGATTCGTAATGATAATCCCGAGAAAATCAGATCCGCTGATGAAGCCCTGTAATACAGATCGAAAGCTCCGACCCCAAAAACTCTTTGTGGAGTAAGTCCGAACGATCATATACGAACTCTGACTATAGTAACGCCCATTGCAACGTGGCGGCTCCCAGCCATCCGTGGGTTATTCGAGGCGCCATTTCAACGGCCCGAGGTAAATTAGCCGGCTGCCGTCGTGCGAAGAGGACACGTGCCTGTCTGACAATCCAATTAGACTGTTGTTTCAGCCAACAGATAATGCGGCTGGCGAGCTGCATTAGGACGATTCAACTGCAGTGAAAATTAAGTCGCACTGGGATTTCTGTGCTGTGGTTTCACATTTTCGTTTCATGGGTGTTTTTACCAACAGCACGTTCCTGGGAATAACTCCAGCCTGACTTGATCACAAGAACCACGGTGGTTGCGATGGAGCTTTCAGTGGAAACCGGCTGCTGCCTGGAATACTGCTGTTGTCAGAAATGGTGGTTCCAGCCGTCCTCCAGAGCTGCCAACGGCCAATTACCCGCTGCCTGGTGCTTGTCCTGAGTGGCCACTCGAGCCACGCCGACCTTTTTAGACGCGACAGCAGCCGCCCGATCAAAGTGCCCCAGAAATGGGGAAAGAGAGCGACGGTGTTGACCAGCATCGGCCTTGGCCGCGACAGCTAAGCCCTATCGGGGGACATCGGCACTGATGACGATCAGCCATCAAAATGGCGGTGCCAGCCGGGTTTGTAAGGAAGCAATGTGTCGATGGCGCAGGACACATACCAATGTGTCGATGGCGCAGGACACGCCAATGTGTCGATGGCGCAGTGCACATACCAATGTGTCGATGGCGCAAGACACACACCAATGTGTCGATGGCGCAGTACACACACCAATGTGTCGATGGCGCAGTACACACACACACCAATGTGTCGATGGCGCAGGACACACACCAATGTGTCGATGGCACAGGACACGGACCAATGGGTCGATGGCGCAGGACACACACCAATGTGCAGATGGCGCAGGACACACACCAATGTGTCGATGGCGCAGGACACACACCAATGTGTCGATGGCGCAGTACACACACACACCAATGTGTCGATGGCGCAGGACACACACCAATGTGTCAATGGCACAGGACACGGACCAATGGGTCGATGGCGCAGTACACACACACCAATGTGTCGATGGCGCAGACACACACCAATGTGTCGATGGCGCAGGACACACATCAAAGTGTCGATGGCACAGGACACGGACCAATGGGTCGATGGCGCAGGACACACACCAATGTTTAGATGGCGCAGGACACACACCAATTGTCGATGGCGCAGGCACACACGAATGTGTCGATGGCGCAGTACACACACACCAATGTGTCGATGGCGCAGGACACACACCAATGTGTCGATGGCACAGGACACGGACCAATGGGTCGATGGCGCAAGACACACACCAATGTGTCAATGGCGCAGGACACACACCAATGTGCAGATGGCGCAGGACACACACACTGAGAGAATAACGCTTTTTAGGGATGCAGCGGTGCTGTGCTATCGCGTTGCAGTTCCATACTGCTGACCCAGTTTTGAATCCCGGGCGGGAATACTAAATAAGGTTCTGTCCTGGGCACCAATGCAACGTTCCAGACATATGAGCGTTGGCGATATCATACGACCTCAATAGTCAGTGCGTCGTAACGCCCCAGGACGGGGCCGAGACCAGGGGCGTAGCCAGGATTTTTCTCAAGGAGGGGGCGGCGGCCAAAAAGGGCCCCCTGAAATTCCGCCAAAAGGGCCCAAAAATATCAAGCCAAAAAAACGTTCAGCGCAATTTTTGCATTAATTAATCTAAACAACGTTGCTTTAAACCAGAGCGCCTCTAAGACATCGCCATAACAAGTAATATGTGTGCCTATCAAATTGCTTCAGAGCCAATCGTGCTCGAAAAGCGAAAACACCGTAAGTTTTTCGTCCTCTTCGGGAGAAACTTCTATCAAAGAAATATAGATGTCGGGGTGTTACACTGAGGAGCATAACTATGCGTAGAAAAACTGGTCATTAACCTATCTCCTCTAATCCGGGGTTCATAATAAAGCACAACCACAAAAATTATTCTGAAATTTGGAGAAATCTGAAATTTCAGGTCCCAGCTCACATCATGATCAAGAGCTTCTCCAATTACTACATTTCATCAAGATTCTGATAAAGGGCTGTGTTCGAATACATTTTCACTGTTTTTGCTATTTTATGCATCCAGGATTCGAGGAGACAGGCCAATTAAAGGGAATGTGGCACCTTCACAACGTGATTTTAACTGAGATAGCCAAGTTGTAAAGCAAGTCGAAAAACTCGGTACTCCATATTTCATTTGTCTTGGAACTCGATATTTCCGTAGAAAAAAGCTAAAACCTACCTGACACCAGCCCCCTCAGCCCCCGTCGCCGGCGGCCATTGTTGTGAGCTACTGGTGTGACGACATGTGCTGATGTCACGATGAGCATCAGCCAATCGAAGCCCTTGAAGCGTTTCAAGTATGGTAGTTGTTGCCAGATCGTGACATCATCTACAGGCTGATATTTGTTTCTTTTTCTAGAGGAGTATTTTTACAAACCAAATATTGAGCTTATTGTACATTTTTCAGAGAAATCGTGAGTGGTTTCATTATTTTTGACTAAAAGTACGCCTAATAACACTAAATTCCAGGATTCGACCAAGGTGCCACATTCCCTTTAACTGTATCGATTATTCCATACTCTTTATTCATCCTTCCACAACACAGCATAATATTATCTAACGTGACACATCACGTGCAAGGATATATAGTTATTCATCCTAACAGCCGATACATCCCCCTTACAAAGGGGTTGAGCAGGGCTTCACGTCACGTTGGTCTGCGCCTGTTCCTCAGAAGGTATGGAGATCTACCTGCTGCAGCGAGTGGGGTACCAGTGCTTGGGGCACCAGTGCTATCAGTGCCCACCTCTTCTTTGGGATATATGCGTAGATAGGCACTGGCGTCATCAGTTTGGAGAAACACTCGACTCTGTTCTCCAGTGGCAGCTGATGTTCCTCTCTCGGCTGACTTCAGTGCATGGTTTGTCTTCTCTTAGATGCCGTCTGTTCCTACGGTATTCAGCTCCATCCTCTGTTTTGACTAAATAGGACTGATTCCCGATTTGGTCCATGACAACTGCTCGTCGCCACTTCTCTTGTCCAGCTCTTGGAGCCACCAGAACTGGCATGTTTTGCCTTAGAGGGTTTAGATCCTTTGCTGACCTGTTGTAGAACTTACATTGCCTGTTCTTCCGCTTTTGCAACAGCATCGAGGTTCCGGTCGGTGTCTCCGGCACCAAAAGGCTGCTGTGAGTTGGTAGTTTTGTTCGTGTTCTTCTCCCCATTAGTCGCTGTACTGGGGAGCTGTTTATTCCTTCCGTTGGGATATTTCGTAGTTCTAGCAGTGCTACATATGGATCGGACTTAGTTTCGCCTGTTTTTTCCAATAGCCTTTTGATCTGTTTCACTGCATTCTCTGCCTTTCCATTCGACTGTGGGCACCCTGGTGAACTTGTTATATGTCCGAATTCGTAGTCGTCCGAAAATCTGCGGAACTCATGTGAGTTGAATGGTGGACCAGTATCGCTCATCAGCTGACTTGGAATGCCATAACGAGCCATCTGATTTTTTAAGTCTTATTATTTCTGGACTTTTTTGTCGTGGAGTCTGTCGCATTCTATGAAATCAGAGTAGTAGTCCACTGTGATAAAGTAAGAATGTCCCTTGAACTCCATGAGATCACACCCTATTTTCTCCCACGGTCTCTCCGGAACCTTGTGGGGCATTAGCGTTTCCTTCTGCTGCTGATCTTGAAAGCAGACACAGGCTGGGCATCTGCCAACGTATTCTTTTTATATCTTCATTCATCCCCGGCCAATACACCGACTCTCTTGCTCTTCTTATGCATCCCTGGGTTCCTGCATGCGAGCAGTGAATCCGATCCAATATATACCGCCGTGCAGCTACCGGCACGAAGATTCGATCGCCTTTATAAGCTACGCCGTCTTGTACGGACATATCATCCCTGATCTGAAAGTATTTCTTTGTTTTCACATGGCAGCTCCCGTTTGGTTCTTGGCCATCCGTCAGTAATGTGACCTGCCAATAAGGCTGTCTCGTGATCTTTCACAGATGCGTTTTTCAACATTTCAGCTGTTTTCTCTGAGACGGGCAGGTAATCTTGTATCCGCAGGTTTTCTAATTCATTCTCTTCTTCACACTTCTGTACATTTGTGCTGCATATTTGCTCGTCTAATGTTTGTGGAGAAGCGTCGGAGAGTTGGGCTCGACTTAGTGTATCGGCTAGGTGCATTTCGGTCCCTTTTTGTACACTATAACAAAGTCAAACTTCTGGACCGCAAGGAGCATTCTTTGGAGCCGTTTCGGTGTGTCCTCCAAACCTTTCTTTTGTATCTGTTCTAGAGGCTTGTGGTCGGACTCAAATACTAGGTTACGTCCCAGAGTGTATCTCTCGAACTTGTTCAAACCATAGAGGATTGCGAGCATTTCTTTTTCAATCTGGGCATAGTTCTGTTTGTGTTAGAGACCTAGATGCATAAGCCACTGGTTGGCCATTTTGTAGAAGGCAAGCACCGAGTCCGTCCTGTGATGCATCTACCTGAAGAGTGGTTTCGTCTTTGTGACAGAAATATTTCAGGACAGGTGCTTCTGTTATTAGCTTTTTGATATTTTTGATAGCCACACCATGAACGTTTTCGTCGAAATGGAATGGTACATCATCCTTAAGCAGATGTCGCAATGGAGCAGTGACAGTTGACAGGTTTGGTGAAAACTTTTGTAGGTAGTTTACTAGGCCCAATAGCCTTTGGACACCTTTTTTGTCCTTTGGTGGTGGCATCTCTTCTATAGCCCGTGTTTTCTCCGGATCCACATAGAGACCATGATCAGTGAAGAGATGTCCCATGTTGCTTACCTGGCTTTGCTTGTATTTCATTTTATCCAAGTTCAGCTTAAGTCCTCTTTCGCTACATCTGCGTAATAGTGTTCTTAGCTTGACATCATTATCTTCTTCTGCTGCTTCATATGTTTCCCCTTCACCGAAGATCAATATGTCATCAGCGATAGCTTGGATACCGCTTAGACCTTCCAGCACCTGATTAAGACGTCTCCGAAATTCTTCAGAAGCCACAGACAAACCAAACGGTAGTCTTTTCCAGCGGTACCGGCCCCATGGAGTACCAAATGTTGTCAAGAAACTACTCTCTTCATCGAGCTTGACATGCCAATACCCATTCTTGGCATCACACACAGAAAATATCTTGGCATTTGAGAGCCTACATGTGAGGTCATTCACTGTCGGTATGGGATAAGTGTTTCTCTGTAGCACCTTGTTTAAGGGTTTTGGATCAATGCATAATCTGAGACCACCATTTGATTTTTTACGACAAGAGCCGATATCCAACCCGTGGGTTTCGTCACAGGCGCGATTATATTCTCCTGAGTCAGGCGATCCAATTCCTTTCGTACGTCCTGTTCTAACGCCACAGGTAGTGATCTTGTAGCTATTTTGACAGGGTAGGCAGCTGGGTCAACTTCAAGTTTGAGCTCTTCTTCGAACAGTCCATTACCAGTGACATTCTGAAACTCTCTTGCCAGTTCTTTCTTCGTTCGGATTTCAGTAGTTGTTTGCCCTCTTGCCTTTCCCTCGTCTTGCTCGCTATTTTCGGTACCACCTGTCATTGTCATGATATTTTCCCGTTTCACGTGGATCAAATCCAACTCTTGCACAGCTGTCACACCCAGTAGTGCTGTGTAATCTTGAGTACCACCAAAAACTCTATCAGATGCTCTTTCATTGTTTTTGGATTCGTAACAATAATTTGGCGTTTTCCACTTACCTTGGTTGTTGTTCCGTTATACATTACGAGTAATATATCACATGGCTGCAGCATCCTTAGTCGGGGATCTTTTCTTATACAGATGTAAGGGCAGCACATTTACCCCTGCGCCGGTATCCAGCTGGAATCGTTCGATGTAATCTTTTCCTATGATCAAATGAGCGTAAAGTCAATTACTTTTTGGCTGCTTGGATACCGCACGCAAATCTATGTGCAGGACTGGATGCGTGTCGTGCTCCTCAGCCTCAGCCGACTGTTGAGGAAGGTACGAAGGCTCGGACTGGTCTACGCCCATCGGGTCCAGCATCCGTATGGAAGGGCGCAGCCAGAGCTTTGGTATGGGGGCACACCAACTTTGAGGGGCACCCCGGGGAAAAAGGGCACTTTTAACGTAACCTAAAAAACTTATTATATTTTTGTTTGTATCATTTTTTGGGCATCTTTGGTTCAATAAAAATGAAAATAAATCATTGACGGAGAAGGAAAACTCTATTAAAACCGAAAAAAGGAAAAAATATCACCAAAATGTCATGGAAGTAGCCAAAACACGACTGTTTTGGTAGATTTAATGCCATATGTCTTACTAATGTTGTGAATCTGTTACAATGTGCAGGTTAAGGCATATTGGAGTCGAAAATTCATTTGTTATGCCCACTGGGTTTGTCGTCGTCACGAGTGAGCCCTGGCTGAACGCGGATTAAGTTCCTTGCCTCCCACAATCGCCGTGGGACGAGGAGTAGCATAGTGTCTTTGGAAGAACACATTTTTGCTGCCGGAAAAATTTGGGAGATACCTTTTGAACGCGTTTATTAAGTTTCATATTCTCAAGGCTCGGTCCCAGTTAAGAGTAAATAAAAGGTGAACCGGCAGGTGGTTTGGATGGGGATGGTGTGACAGGGCTGAAAATTGTGAAAATTATTTCTTCATTTAAATTAATTAGTAGAAATCCTGGTTTAGGGGTCTGTGCTCTGACCTCAGGGGCACATGCCTTTTTATCATCCCTTCCCAGAAACCACCTGTATAATAAGCAATTCATGTAACCAGGGGTGCCTAGGTATCACAAGCCGTTTTAGAAATTCCTCATTCCTCGTTAGGTCCGTTTTACAAGGGGAGTTTCCATTATGTTCTTATTCCCCATCTATTCAAGACCAGTTTTGGGGCTCACAAGTGTGGATCAGAGGCCTCCAGAGCAGCTTCCCCCATCCCCCCCAGTTGTGCCTCCAGGGACTAGACTAGCTCAGTGACCCTGCCCCGAGATGATGGCAGTTGGCCTTGTGTTCTTATTATCTGTCTATTCAAGACCACCTCAGGGGCCCCTGATGTAGATCAGGGCCACAGAGCAGCTCATGCTTCACCCAGAGACTAGACTAGCTCATTGGTCCCAGAGATGAGGTCATCAGACTATCTCAATGGGCCACAGATAGGCTCATAGGGCCTTAAACCAGTTCAAGAAGTTCCAGAACAGTTTAAGGCGCCAGATCACCTCAGAGGGCCTCAAACCAACTTAAGGGGCTTTCACAAGCTCAGCGCCCAGACCAGCTCAGGGTACCCTCAGAACCTAGATCCACTCTTGGGCCCCAGATCAGGTCTGGGGCCCCAGATCAGTTCAGGGGCCTCAAGTCAGGTCAGGGGGCAAGATCAAGTCAGGGACACTAATTCACCTCGGGAATCCCTCATTAGCTCGGGGCCCAAGCAGTTCAAAAGCCCCAGAGCTGCTCAAGGGACACCAGATCGGCCCATAGGGCACCAGATTAGCCTCGGGGACAAACAATCAGATCAATGGTCCCCGACCAGCTCGGGGCCCATATCAGCTTGGGAATACCAGATCAAGTCAGGAGGCACTTAATCAGCTCAGGAGCCCCATACCATCTCAGGGGCCCTCACCAACCCCTGTGGGCCCAGCTCAGCTCAGGGCCTGGGAGCTGCTCAAGAAATCACGTAATCAACCCAGGAGGCCCGGGTCAGCTTAAAGGGCACCATATTAGCCATGGGACACCTGACTAGCTCAGAGGGAATAAGATGGGCTCAGGAGACACACTGATGATTCAGCAGGCACCAGATCGACTCAGGGGGCATTAGTTAAGTTCAGGAGGCAGTATATTTGCTCAGGGTGCACCAGATCGATCAGCGCAGGGGGCAAGTTCAAGTTAGGGGCACTAAATCAGCTCAATCATCCCTCACCAGCTCGGGGCCCAATCAGTTCAAAAGCCCCAGAGCTGCTCAGGGGACACCAGATGCCCATAAGGCACCAAATCAGCTTCGGGGACAAACAATCATATCAGTGGTCCCCAACCAGCTCGGGAACACCAGATTAAGTCAGGAGGCTCTTAATCAGCTCAGGAGCCCATTCATCTCAGGAGACTTCATCAGCCTCTGTGAGCCCAGCTCAGCTCAGGGCTTTAGAGCTGCTCATGAAATCACGTAAGGAGGCCCAGATCAGCTTAAAGGGCACCAGATTAGCTCATGGCTCACCAGACTAGCTCAGAGGGCATCAAATGGGCTCAGGAGGCACCAGATCGACTCAGGGACATTACTGCAGCTCAGGTGGCACAAGATCGATCCCTAGGGGGCCAGATCAGCTCCCAGCCCCCCCCAGACTATGGCAGGAGCCTAAATCAGCTCAGGGAGCAACATAGCAGCTCAGGGGACACAATATGGGCTCAGGGCCCACCAAACCAGCTCAGGGGGCACCAGACCATCTAAGGAGACATCAAATATCCGCTGAGGGGGCACCTAATCAGCTGAAGAGGCACCATATTGACTTAGGAGACAGTAGATTAACTTGGGGAGGCATGAGATCAGCTCGGGGGCCCGAATCAGCTCAAGGGGCACTAAATCAGCTTTTAGGGCACCAAGCAAGCTCGGAGGCATTAGACTAACTCAGAGGGCATTATATAGGTTCAGGAGGCACAATTATTTGCTCAGTGGGTCACTCAATTGACTCAGGGGCACCAGATCAGCTAAGAGGGCAAGTAATCAGCTCAAGGGGCCAAGACGAGATGAGAGGCCACGAGATGAGCTCAAGGAGCACCAGATTAGCTTCACCCGTACGATTGTTGGCGACGATGAGGCATTAGGACGACACATACTAAGCGCCCATACTCTTCCCGGGTGCTTGGGAAGGCGACAGAATGCCCTAGCTGACCGAAAAAGGCATTAAGTTGTCCAACAATAGTTTCAATCACTACATGCGGTCCAGTTATATCTAGGTTCAACGGCGTAGGGCACTAAATTTCGAACGGCACGGCCCAAATTGGGTACACCACCTGGCAATCAAAAGGGCACCCCGGCAGTGATGGGGGCACGTGCCTCCTGTGCCCCCCTGACTGCACCCCTGGACAGTAGATCAACTCCGGTAGGAATTAAATAAGCTCAGGGGCCCGGATCAGCTCAAGGGGCACTAAAATAGCTAAAAGGACACCAGGCAAGCTCGGAGGCATCAAACTAACTCAGTATTATACAGGCTCAGAAGGCACACTTATTTTCTCAGGGGGGCACCAGATTGACTACGAGGGAATCAGATCAGCTCAGAAGGCACATGATCAGCTCCAGGGGGCACCAGATGAACCCCACCCGTACGATTATTGGCGACGATGAGGCATTATCTGGAAACGGATTACGTGCCTATTCTCTTTCTGGGTGCTTGGAAAGGTGGCAGAATACTTTAGCTGTCCAAAAAGGCACTTAATTGTCAAACAATAGTTGAAATCGCTATATGCAGTCTAGTTCCATCTAGGTTTAACAGCGTAGGGCACTAAATTTCGAGCGGCACGGCCCAAAGGGGGTACACCACCTGGAAATCAAAAGGGCACCCGGCACCGATGGGGGCACGTGCCCCTGTGGCCCCTGGCTGCGGCCCTGGACAGTAGATAAACTACAGGAGGCATTTAATAAGTTCAGGGGACCCGGATCAGCTCAAGAGGCACTAAAACAGCTAATAGGGCACCAGGTAAGCTCGGAGGCATCAGACTAACTCAGAGAGCATTATATAGGTTCACAAGGCGCAATTATTTTCTCAGGGGGCACCAGATTGACTACGAGGGCATCAGATCAGCTCAGAGGGCACATGATCAGCTCCAGGGGCCAAGAACAGCGCTCAGGGGGCACCAGATTATCTCAAGGGGCACCAAATTAGCTCCGCCCGTACGATTATTGGCGATGATGACGCATTATCTGGAAACGGATTACGTGCCTTTACTCTTCCCGGGTGCTTGGCAAGGCGACAGAATGCCCCAACTGTCCAAAAAGGCACTTAATTGTCAAACAATAGTTTAAATCGCTAAATGCAGTCTAGTTCTATCTAGGCTCAACGGCGTAGGGCACTAAATTTCGAGCGGCACGGCCCAAAGAGGGTACACCAACTGGCAATCAAAGGGGCACCCCGGCACCGATGGGGGGCACGTGCCCCCTGTGCCCCCCCTGGCTGCGCCCCTGTCCGTATGCGTGCTTTCCTGGCATTTCTTTGTGAAGTGGTTGAGACCACCACACAGCTGATACACCTTTCCCCATGCAGGGCATAGGTGTTTTTTGAACACGTGCCTTGTGCCACAAAACTTGCACACGCCATAATTCTGGGCCGTTTTTTGGACTGGATCCCTCCTCGTTCTGCTCAGAGCGTGTACACCTGTGTCCTGTTCGGCCATGGCTAGCATTTGGTCCTTTGTTGTTTCGTGTGTTCGGATGACTTGAATCGCATCCGTCAATTTAAGTTCGTTCTCTTGCAGAAGTCGTCTCCGGACACCGCCGTCTTGTGCGCCCAGGACTATCCGGTTTCTTATCAGGCTCTCTTCCAGCGTGCTAAAGTTGCATGTTTTTGCCATCTGTCGCAGGCGGGCTACATATTCATCAATCTTTTCCCCTGCAGCTTGTTTACGAATATTGAACTCTGTATCGTTCGTATGTTTCGTTGGGTTTAACAACGCTGTGTGACTCAAACTTTCCGATTATAGACTCGACCGTGCTTTGGTCCTCTTCGTGTGTGCATAGACCGTCTAATATCATCACAGCGTCTGGTCCCATACACGTTAGTAGGGTTGCAACCTTTACGGCTTGTGGTTTTTCTTCTAATCCAGTTGCGACGGCATAGTTTCGCCATTGTCTGATCCAAAGTTTCCAGGCTGATTCTACATTACCGTTAGGATTAGATAGTTGCAATATTTCAAGAAGTGGTAGATTATTCATATTCAGTATTTCTACCGCAGCAAGTGATTATAGGAGATAAATCTGGTCGAATCTCACCACAACAAATACTTAGGAATTATTACATTATAGAGTATGGGTTAGTCACTTCAGACACCATGTATCGATTATTCCACACTCTTTATTCATCCTTCCACAACACAGCATAATATTATCTAACGTGACACATCACGTGCAAGGATATATAGCTATTCATCCTAACAGCCGACACATTAACAACTCAAGTTTGATGCCTGGCGCCTTCCGTATATAGTGATTATGCAACTTAAGCGTTTTACCTACAGCGGCAGCCCATCGCTCTAAGCCCTCGCTTACAACACTTTTCCCCTTAGCGACCTGGACCTCAGTTGAAACGCCCTTGGGCATCCGTAGATATCTGACACCATTGTGTTCGACCTGTATGGAGCAGTAGCACACCTTGACAGCCCCCAGACCAGCCAATACACTGAATTCTGCTGGAACCAGTCGGAGGCTGGTTGATGCCACATCAACGATGCCTGTGTCAAGAAAGTACCGACCGAGGAAGTGAAGAAGGCAACAGCGTACGTGCTTTGTTACGCCGCTAGAAATGATGTTTAGTTCTTCTTAAAGTGGTTTTCTTTCAATTTTTCAATGACAGAATGTGGAGTTAAATTAATTGAAATTTCGCAGTACAATGATAAGACTAAGGTATGGCATAACATAGGTTGGTAATAAACATATTTTTTAGGAGCTTCTTTTACCTTCAAAGCGGTTCCTTGCGGACAAAAAAAAACGCTTCGAGTGGCATTTAGTGGCGGACAAGGGGAGCTCAGCTGACCATTATGGGCCCAGCTGGTCAGAGAGAGAGAGCTCTGCTGGTTCTAGAGAGCCTAATGGTCACAAAGTTTTCTGCTGGTATCTGCGGGCCCTCTGTAACTAGTTACAGAGAACCATGCTGGATGCAGAGGGCCACCAGCTCGCTTCGAATCTGTTTACGAAGTTTCCAGCTGGTTAAAAAGGGCCCTCCCATTGACAGCGGGGTATACGATCAAGTGTGGGTCCAACTGGTTTCACAGAGTCCTATAGGTACATAAAGCTTCTTCTGATAGTCTCAGAAGGCCCTGCTGGCTACAAAGGGAGTTGAGTTATAACCACGGTGGCCGGTGGGCCTCCGAGCCACCTTCGTCCTGGTGAAGGGCTTCAAACACCACCTCGAACACGGCTCCTATGCGGGATAGCGAAAAAAGCGATCGCAGTTGGATGGTCCGTAAAAATTCATGAAGAAACTGCATTGGTCACTTTTTTGTGTCAAGTCAATATTGAGGTCCTGACAGGTCAAGAATGTGGCATGTTAAAGAAGAAATTCTGCACTGCCGCGTCTGATAGAGCTCAGTTATGTTCATTTTTTAGCACCATTTCGTTGATGCACCTCGGTATTGCCAGTCGAATTATGTATAATATGACTATACTAGGTCAAAACATAAAAATGACCCGACCTATGGTCAGTTCAAGGTCACCTAACAGTCAATATTCACCTAACAGTCAATATTCACATTTCAACCAACACAGCAGATGTTGAAATGGGAATACCTGTCAATCACGGTTATACAATAGTCAATATACATATCAGTCGATTCAAAATAACAATCCAAACGAAATGGTATCAAAATGTTAGCTTTATCATAATTTCCTGCAAAGTTATTGACCAAAATCTGAAAACCTGCTTAAGTAGCCCCAGATGATTTCTCATAGGTCACAGCACCAAACTTGCAACATGAACCAATAAAAGGGCCTAGGATACCATGATTTGGAGAATACGAATGTATTCCAAGCGGTATCTACAGAAATAGAACAATTTTCGGCCAATTGCCGTTTTTCCCATGCATTTTAAATGGAGAGGTCATGATCTGTGCCTGGCCCTAGGTCATCTATATGAAAAACGCCAGAATATATTTCGTAAACCTCGATGGACTCACTATGTGGATATGTTTCAATTGGATACATTCATCCTTTTCTTACTAATGTCACCTTAAGCATTTTTGGAAGTGAGGTCGATTGACCCGTACTGGTGTACTGACCCGAGATGATCCAACCTTAAAACTTTGGGGAAAGTTGCAGAATCGATCAAGAATAAGCTGTGTCAAGTTTGGCAGCGCTTCGCGCAGAAGTTTATTCGTGCTGCCGGAAAAAAACCGAGGTGTTGAAGCACCCCCACTGGGGCAAGAGTTAAAAGGAAGGACCAGCTGGTTCTGCTGGTTGTGGACAGCCATGTGGGTTACAATGGACCGTGCTGGCTATAGGTTATGGGTTATAGAGGCATTATAACCACAAAACATCTTGCGGGTCACAAATTGTCTAATGTTTTAAAGTAGCCTACAATCTACACAAGTTTTCGGTGGATTTAGAGGGCCGACTGGGCCCTCAGTATCGTCTATAGAAGGCCCAACTAACTAGAGAGACCCTTCTGACGATATAGAGCCCTACGGAGAACAGTCGGTCCTACTGGTTCAAAGGCTCCTCTGTTAACGAGGGTCTTGATAGTCAAGAGTGGGCCCTGCAGGCCACAATGGTATTCTTATTTAAAGAGGGCCCAGCTGTTCAGACAGTCCTGCTAGTTCAAAAGCCTTTGTAGTTAAAGAGAGTCCTGATAGTCAGAGTGGGCGCTGTGGACGAGTGACCACAATGCCACTGGTTGGACTGGTTCCTGCTAGCCACAATGGACCAGCTGGTCCGACAGGGCCCTGACGGTTTTAGCTGGCCCTGGGACTCGTAATGGGTCCCGCGGCCCAAAAAATCTGCTAGCCATTGGTCTTATTGGTTAAAAAGGGTCCACCTGACCAGACAGGACCCTAATGTTGACACAGGACCCTGGGGACAACAGTGGTTCAGAGACCCTTCCTTTTTAAAGAATTTCGAAGACCAAAGGGGCCTTTCTTGTCACAGAATCGGGTGCTGTGGAGGGGTTGAGATGGCTCCCCGTCTGACATGGAGTTCCACGTCAGGTCACAAAGCATGATGCGGTAGGGGCAGTGTGTCATCGAGGGGGCCCTCAGGTGGGCTACCGTCCCAATCGCCTCTTCTTGGCTACGCCTTTGGAGGGGCCCAGCTGACAAGCGAGGGCCCTGCTGGCGATAGAGAGCCTGCGGAAAATAATCGGTTTTACTAGTTCAGAGGCTTCGCAAGTTAAAGACGGTCCTCACAGCCAAAGGGCTAAAACGATCCCTACAAGCCGCCGTGACCTCCGTACTTAAAGAGGGCCCAGCTGGTCCGACAGGGCCCAGAAGGTTTTAGCTGATACTGCGACTCTTAGTGGGCCCCGTGGCCCATAAAGCCCTGCTGGCCATAGCGGTCTTATCGGTCGGAGAGGGCCTAGCTGACCAGAGAAGGGCCTACTGTCGACGAGGGCCTTGGCGGGTGACATTGGTTTAGAGGACAACCCTGCTTGTCACAGAAATGGAGTACTGGAGAGGGCGTAAGAGGGCCCTGTTGGGCATGAAGTTCCACGGCGGGTCACAGAGTATAATACGGGCGGGCCGCACTTCGCGCTATCCTCTAAGGGCCCTCCGGGCCCTCAAGGAGCCCACCGCACCTGCCGCTTCTACTTGGTTACTCCTATGTACAGGGCCCAGCTGACCAGAGGACCCTGCGGAAAATATAACTTTGGGGCTTATCGACGCACCAACTGCCAGGGTCACATGGCGTAGCTATCTCTTTCTCTGTTGGAAGGGTTTCTCGGGAGCAAGCTTGCTCCTTGTTCAGGAAAGCCGCCGGGCCTTGAACCCGGGTCGGCTGCGTGGAAGCCAGTAGCACTGACCGCTCCACTACCGCCCCCCTCCCCCTGCGGAAAATAGACAGCTACACTAATTCAGAGGCTTCTCGAGTTAAATAGTGTACTGACTGTCAGTCTGGGCCCTGTGGGCTGAAATGGTCCCAACTAGCCACTCAGCCTCCTCATTGAAAGAGGACCCAGCTGGTCAGACAGGTCCCTGGCGGCTATAGACCGGGCTCACAGCCTGCGAGTTGGACTGGGCCCTGTTACCCAATTAGTCCCGCTGGCCATCGTGGCTTTATCGATTAAAGAGGGCCCAGTTGACCAAAGTGGGCCCTACTTTGAATGGGGGCCCTGGCCACCAGTGGTTCAAAGGGCACCTTTTTACAGACGGTTTTGATGGGTAAAAAAGCCCTGATTGTCATAGAATAGAGTGCTGGAGAGGGCTTAAGAGGGCCCTGCCTGGTATGAAGTCCCACATTCGGCCCCAGAGCATAGTGCGAAAGGGGAGCGCTACGCGCGCTCCGCATCCTCAGGAGGGCCCTCCGGGGCCCCAGGGGGAAACGACCGCCCTAGCCGCCCCCTTGGCTACGCCCCTGGCCGAGACTGGCCTCTCTGGACACTGCGCCGAAGAGTCCTCGGCGGAGTTGAGGGTCAGCCATAGGGGGCGGCACTGGTGATCGCGAGTTCTCGAGATACTCGGCATTTGGAGATTACCTTTCGAGGATAACGGAACTATACCAAAATGTGCATAAAGACTCCTGTTCTATGTTCTATTTTGCACGATTTCCTTGCAGGTCGGTCGTCAACGGAGCATCATTAGTCCGACACGATTCACATTTAACTGGGGTTTAGAAGTCAATCAAGACCCAGGTATGGTAATACAATCCTCAGCAGAAGTTCGTGACCATCCGTGACCATCCGGTCAGCTCTGATCTCTCTAGCCCTCTAGAGCCTTCTGAACACGCGCATTAGGTCTTAAAGTACCCTGCCCTATCTATTTTTCCGAGGTGACTGGAGAAGCGTTTGCCGCCGGAAAACGCTAATTAACCACTTTTGGGAGAATTAATGAGCGCTTTGATGGTAAAAGAACTTTTGTTTTTTTAACATAGGCTTTCAAAGTCAGACCTATGTTTTAAGACCGTCGCAATCGCGCGGTCGCACCAGTTTGCCTGCTCTGTAGACCAAGAGGTGACGTCATAACGTCATATAATCAGGTTATACAACAAGGTCAACCCACATGAAGATCAAATCCAAAGGTCACAGGCAAGGTCATGTGCCCCAGTTTTTAGGTCAGATGGCAAGGTAAAAGGTTTTTTTCAAGGCTAAACCCCCAATTTCCGCCCAAAGGCTGCTCATACTCATACTCATACTCATTTATTTCTTCTTTTACAGAACATCATTACATGTGCAACCCCAATTGGTGCAAAAGCGCCGAAGCGCTTAGATCTGATGATGATTGGGGTTTTAGGGCACTGCAGCTGTAGAGGCTATACGTGCCCGGAAGCGCTTAGATCGTGGCACCGCTCGGGTGTCATAGCTACATTCACGGTAGCGCCGCCGTAGGTCTCACCGCCCATGCCCCGCCCCGCACGGGCCACGCACCACGCCGGGCCGGCTGAACGGTCGGCCGCGCACGACCGCCAGTTACCAGTTCAGGCAAACCTCCGGCTGTTGCTTATAAAGCGGAAAACCTCCCGAGCTACTGCGCGCTCATTGCTTGGGTGAAGAGAAAAGCCAGAAAGAATAACGTCGATTTTAAGCTTACGGTGTAGGTTTTCAAATGGTCTGTTAATTATTGAGCTAATGTTGTTCATCATAATTTGTCTCTGTATAATAAACTTTGGACATTGTAGAAAAATATGTTCCGTTCCCTCCAGCTATAACCGCAGTCGCAGCAAGGTGATTCAACGATTTGGACTTGGTACAAATGACCGTTTAATTTGGACATGCCTACTCTTAGCCGAGCTAAAAGACAATTCTCGATTTTGGAGCCGAAATTAAAGTACTTAGGTGGGTCGTATTTTTTGTAGTGTTTTTCTAGTTGTTGTTTGAATGTGTTGTGAGACAGTAATTCTGAAAGGTGTCTAGGTAGCTTGTTGATAAGTTTTATTGCGCTGGGTAGGAATGAAGACTTATAGTGTGATGTTCTAAATGATATTTCCGTCCTGCTTCTGGCGTTTCGAAGTGAACGGTAAACTGTGTTTGCCCGTATGTCTGGTAGGATTCTTTGGATATAGTTGGGGGTTGTACCATGGATAAGTCGGTGGAAAAACTTCAATTTGTGCTGCTCACGCCTAATTTTCAATGGGGACCACCCAAGGTCGTGTCTTAGATTGTCTGTAGAAGTTCTTTGTAGTGTCGATGTCACTAGTCTGGCAGCCCGGTTCTGAAGTCGCTCGAGTCGCTGTGCGTCGTCCACTGTCAGGAGTCCGTCGTATATTATGTCGGCATAATCAAAGTGGGGCAGCACGTATGTCTTGTAAATTTGAGCAAGGACTTCTCTGGGTAGGTATGGGGCTATCGGGTAAAGTGGACCGAGTGTAGTAATTACTTTTTGACAATGTGGTTAACGTGGTCGTGGAATCTTAGGTCAGTTGAAGGACTAGTCCCAGGTGTTTGTGCTGGCTGGCCACGGGGATAGCCTGGGAGTCAAAACAAGGTTTGGAACTACTTTATTTCTTCGGTATGAAAATGTCTGCTGGATTGTTTTCAATGCGTTAAATTTAATTAGCCACTCCTTTCCGTAGTTTTGAATTTGGGTGATGTCGTCTTGGAGGGATTGTTGTACATGTTGGATATTTTCTGGCTTGTGGCTTGTAATAAGGCAAGCGTCATCTGCGAAAACATCATTTCGTTTTCAGTTTTGCCAGACAAGGCATTTAGGTACAGTAAGGCAAGCAAAGGGCCCAGGACAGATCCTGTGGACAGCCGGCGTTCAATGGAAGCAGGAAGATTTAACATTGTTGATTTGAACTGTCTGTTGTCTGTCAGTCAAGTATGAGTGTAACCAGGGCAAATGTCAGTCAGTCCGAACTCGTGCCTGCATTTTTCTAGAAGTCCTTTGTGCCATATCTTCTCAAAATAGCGAGATATGTCGAAGAAGAGCACATACGGAAATCCATTGTCCGCAATTCGTCAAGTTGTGGTCATGTAAAACAGTTGAAGTCTAGAGCTAGAGCGCCAGTTAAATTGTACATTGTTGTGATTATGTCATATTGTTACGCCACAAGTAATTGACCTTGAATGTCCTTGACGTTAAAATTTCAGAGAACATTGCGTGGTACTTGCCCTCTATGACTTTAGTCCGCTTTTGGTGTATTTCCTTTTTCCAGCAAAATCACGGCATTTCCCCATAGGTCTCCAGCACGACCCAGATTTGACCTTTACGTCCTGATTTAACCTTGAAGATATTAACCTTGGTTAATGAAACCTAGTAATAATTTAGATCACCATCGCCCAAACGCAACCCTCAACGGGCGTTTCTGTAATCTCCTTGGTTTCCGAGATTTCAGGGCGGAAACTTTAGGACTCCTCCACTGCGCGTTGACACCAGACCCCTCTCCACTGCGCGTGTTAAGCAGACAACTCTCCCCTCCCCTCATCATATCCGTGGTATATCCTGGGGTTGATGATGCACCCTGAGATTGCGACAGTTTATCAACCTCAATTAGCCAATAGCCCACCCTGTGCAGTCGACGCCTCACACAGAGGCAGTCGCTGACGCACCCTGAGCAGATCACTGACCCACCCTGAGCAGATCCGACCCACCCTGAGCAGATCACTGACCCTTAGCAGGAGGGCGCTGACGGCGCCGCTGATGACGCCGCTCTGCCTCGGCACGTGAATGTTGAAGAGCACGTCACGTTGAACCAGCAGCTCCGTCTCCGTCAGGTCCGGGTCCAGCTCCTCCAGACACTGCAGAAGACCGCTGTCTGTACAACAAAGACTCAGGTCAGATCAGGTCAGGGTCCAGCTCCTTCAGACAACGCAGCAGCCCGCTGCCATGTACAACAAAGACTCAGGTCAGATCAGGTCAGGACCAGCTCCTTCCAGACAATGCAGCAGCCCGCTGCCATGTACAACAAAGACTCAGGTCAGATCAGGTCAGGGATCCAGCTCCTTCAGACAACGCAGCAGCCCGCTGCCTGTACAACAAAGACTCAGGTTAGATCAGGTCAGGACCAGCTCCTTCAGACAATGCAGCAGCCCGCTGTCTGTACAACAAAGACTCAGGTCAGATCAGGTCAGGGTCCAGCTCCTTCAGACAACGCAGCAGCCCGCTGTCTGTACAACAAAGACTCAGGTCAGATCAGGTCAGGGTCCAGCTCCTTCAGACAACGCAGCAGCCCGCTGATGTACAACAAAGACTCAGGTCAGATCAGGTCAGGGTCCAGCTCCTTCAGACAACGCAGCGGCCCGCTGTCTGCGCTACAGTGGCACAGACCATGTCACATGCTTATCGAAAATAACCGGACAGATCAGGTCAGGTCAGAACACTACAGAGACCTAAATCTGCGCAACGATAGATTCTATTTCGTCCAGTTACACAACGTCATTCGTGTAAAAAATAAAAGGGTCATCCGTGTAAAAATCAACCCATGAGGCAGGGCCAGACCACGGGACCGATATAAGCTACGCTGGCTAAAGTCAAGGTAGATCAGAAGGGGGGGGGTTGGTTGTCTGTAGAACTG
Source organism: Lepas anatifera (assembly GCA_034440635.1). Lineage (NCBI taxonomy): Eukaryota > Metazoa > Arthropoda > Thecostraca > Lepadidae > Lepas > Lepas anatifera. The sequence goes on from JAOTON010001328.1 coordinate 824,405, forward strand.
TCGATATATTACTACCAACTGGCCCAACCAGTTGGGCCTGGATTAATACTGATTGGCTTCTCATTCCACGCCAGCCTGGGGTATCCTGGCTCCCTCAACCATAGCGTATCGATAGTGATATTATGAACAACATATGTTCTATTTCTCCCCGGCATAGCGGTTTAACAAGAACTAATAAGTGCAGCCCCTCGGCGACCATCAACGCGGTTGGCGATCGCTTCCTACGTGAGGCGACGAATCGACAACGCCTCGCATATCGGGGCGCCTCGCATATCTGGCAAGCACTCACTTCCCCCTCTAACAGCCGCGCCAGTAACAGCCGGGGCAGCACAAAGAGAGTCCGTGTTGCTGCGCTGGTGAGAAGCAGCCACACATCGATCATAACGGCTGAACAATCCACCCGGGGCATGGCTTATTCCAGGACAAATCGTCTAGGTAGGCACCAACAAGTTCACCATGACCCCTTAGATTTCCACAAAGTTTTGTTGCCACGGTCCCCCATACAAAATAAAAAATTTGGACCATTTTCAGGTCCCAAGATCAAAGACGTTACCAAATGGATGTAATCAAGTTTCGAGCCCAACGCAGACATTGAAGAAGAATAAAATTTTGTTTCTCTCAAAAGTGGCTGATCGAAATTAATCCAAATTCATAGAATACAACGGATAAAAGTTCACTGTGAAAAAGTTAAGCAGGTTTTTAGGCTAAAAACGATGGGTGCTAAATGCAAAAAAACTTTTTCAGATATAGTTTTAGGCAGTTTAGAGGGTAATGATCACAGGTGCTAGTTTCAAGCAGGTAAAATAGGTGCTAAATGAGTACTAAGAAATAGCACTCGATGCTAAAAATTAGCAACTCTGATTTTTTGGGCTCGTAATTTAGATTTTGGATCCCTTTGCATTAGCTCCCTGGGGCGAAAAAATGAAAATTTAAGCTCCCGATTTGTACGATTTTCTAGCAGCTATTGCTAGTTATATAGCTATAGCAATATAATTAGCACCCATAAAATAGCTCTAAAACGCCTCTGGTGATATATTTTGAGTGATTCACGATCAACACCATTTACATAAGAGAAGTCGGCATGGTATTGCTACAGTTTATTAACAATCGTTGTTTTTGGCACAAGTAACACTTTGGCACAAGGAACACTTTGGCACAAGGAACACTTTGGCACAAGGTAGATGCCAGATGGTCATCTGGGATGGTCATCACAGAGGATGTTCTGAAAGGATTCGGATAACATGGTTGAACCTCAAACAGCCAAACAGAATGTGAAGTTGTTTATATTAAAGATTGATTATTATAGATAAAATAAAAGCCAGACGTTTCAAAGGCAGAGCCTATTCTTCAGCGGCTTAAAGAAACACAAGATATAATAACATCAGACACCTGCAAATACTGTAAACAATCACGCATAACCATATTATCAACATTTACGGGAGCAGCTTCCCTTCAACGAGGACAGTTAAAATATCTGAGCTAAACAAAACATTGAAAAAAACGAGCCACATGCCGCGGTCCCAAATCGGGGCACAGATACCCCAGCAAGACGAGTTACCCCAATGCTTACAGAAAACCTAATTTTCCTGGAACATTTTACGTGAGCTCTTTCTGAACTTTCAGAACCTTCTGAGGCACCTTAGTGCCATTGTCGATGCCCATGACATACAGCAGAAAATACAGGAGCCCCTTTAATGTAGCTGGGAGGCTGAAGTTCAGGACAGAAAACGCCAATAGGAGGCATACGATATTCTCCTCACTTTTGCACTCCAACATCGTCACATCTCCGGCACGCATTCTATCCTGTCAGGTGGGGATGCGTGGCCGCGTGACCCCCCCTCCAGCTGCGCTCTAACATGCCCAGCAGCGCGGGCAGCTGCTTCAGGGCCACTTCTATGACACAGAAAAAATAATGAGTAAGACATTTTTACTTGGGGCTTCACGTCGCACCAACCGCGGCCTGCGTGGACCCAAGGAACTGTGTTAGTAGCGTTCCGTGGGTGGCGGTTTTCAGATATCCAAAGTGCTAGAAAATCTTCCCTAACCCCCATCCCCTGGTCATCATCTGAGGTCTGTTCCCTTCCCCCTCCCTATAAAAATCCATGGTGACGTTCCTGGGTTCAGGTGGCAATTGGGCAAGTCCGTGACAAAATAACAGTGCCTGCCTGATCCAGGCACGCCAATAGTTTGGAGAGCAATAGGCCCAAAATCGTGAAAACATGTGGTTTTGGAATAAAATGGGTGAACATTGAAGCGTTGAGGTGGCATATTATCCCCCAACCTGGATCCACCTGTGCTTTGGGGTCCGTGCTTTAAATGCTGGCTTAGGTAGATAGCACTGGTCGACAGCAAAAATGGATCCGGCACGTGAGCACCTGTTCCTACCTATTTCGATACCGCTGATTTCAAATTTAGTAACCGTTTTATGCCATCGGACCTGGTTTCTTCTCCAGAGCATACGTAATGTATAGCCCTTACACTTTCCACACCCAGTCCTGAGCCTAGCCTTTTGTGGAAAATCTAGATCAAGGATGTCGAGAACCCGGGTTATCTGCACCCATACAATGCAGCTTTTCACTTAAACATGTGAATTTATTGCAACGGAAGACTATCTCGCATTAAAGTGCAAGAACATTGTACATTGAACAAGGCTTGCGCGCGGTCGCTCAAGCTCGCCGATACTGTAAGACCGAGTGGTGACGTCGCCACATTATATGATGAGGATCTTATGTCAGAGTCACCTGCCTTGCAGGTCAAGTCCAAGTAAAAAGTCACAGGTCAGGGTCATTGACCCTGGTGCCTTCGGTCAGATAACGTCGCTTAATATGACGTATATCATGTTATGACGTCATAGCTTAGGTCACCCAATCTTGATCTCAAGGTCGCAGATACAAGTCAAAGGTCATAGGTCAAGATCAAACCTGATTTCCCGCCCAACGGTTGCCATAGTGCTAGTTGCAGTATACGTTATACGCAACGTGCAATATTTTGACGTCAAAGGTCAATGGACGTGAACGACCTTGACCTAAAAGTTTCAGAGAACATTGCCTCAGACCTTTTCTCTGTTACTTTAGGTCACTTTCTTTCCATATCCGGCTTCTCATCGCATAATCACGGCATTTCCCAATGGCTACCCTGCACGGACAGAATTTGACCTATATGGCCTCGTTTTACCTTGAATATGTTGACCTAGGTCTATGAAAATCGGGTTTAGGGTAGAATACCCCAGCCTCCACAAGCACCCCAACGTTCATTTTCCTAGACCTCTTGGGTTTTACACTGGCAATGTCACTGATGCCAAGTAGGCTGAAACAAAGACGACATACAGAAAAACTGGATCTAAAAATTCTGGTCTGATACGGTAATTCTGCTGCCAGATTCGTATTCAGCGCCATAAATTACTCTAGAAACGGACTATTGGGTCATTCCACCATAAATCGACCAAGGCATAAAACCCTACTATTTTTAATTTCCTCCAAAATTGGTATATGGGGTCTCACAAGGGCGTAGAATCCACCCATGGTGCCCACAAAATTATTAAAAATTGGTTTGAGAGAAATGGCCTCCGCCAATTTCTGAAGGTCATTATACAGGCACTGATTAGAATGCCTATAGCTCCAAAAGTTTTCACGTGATTTCTGAAAATTTAATAGTTTTAGGATTTCAATTCTACAGGTACCATTTTAGCTATCTTCAATTTTGAAATTTAAACAAAAAATGTTTTATGACCTCATGACCTAGTTTTATAACGGTGACCTTGACCCGTAGTACATTGAAATTCAAAAATTCTCTTGAAAGTGTTTTGACATATGGTACTAGTCTTTCATATTAAATAAAGAAAAAATGGCTTTCGAAATGCATATACCACTTTTAGCTTCATATATATATAACACTAGTTGTCACTGTGGAGCTATGCTATCGTAACTCATGTTCTAATTGACTTGCAACTTTAAAATAAAAAAACATTTGAAGAATAAAAATCAAGCAGTCAACCTAGAGTTGAAGCATTTTAACACAAGCACAGGTTTAGGGGTTACCCTCCCCTATTTTGAATTCACATTATTGTCCCTTTGGGAATAAACTTAGCTGTTGTAAATGTCATGTATGGTTATTTGGATCATTGTACATCTTTCGAAAATAAATGTATTTCTGTCACATTGAATTCCCGAACTATGATGTCATTTCCGGAAGCATTTAACCCACGCCCCATAGGGGTCCGGCGCCACCTTTGCCGCAATGGGGGGGGCATCAATTCCCCTAACTACGAGAATATTGAAGTTAACGCAAAGCTGCAAAAGGCATTAGAAAGCTTATGTGAATTCAGTAAGATTTTACTAACACGTTTAAACGCTCAGGTCTATGTTTTGCCCTCCAGCGGTCAAGTTATGTCACGATAGACTATTTCCATTAAAACATGCAATCCTTAAGAAATCTGTGCATAGCTCTCACGCCATTGGAGCTATTGAGATCTAGCAAAAATCAGTTGATAAGAAAATGCCAGGACTTTCTCCATTATGGGGGAACATGATGGCCTCCCGTCAGTGGTTTGACCTCCAGAGGGTACCTCGTGAATTAATATGACCTGAGGTGTCAAAAGGTAAGAAAGTAACCGTGTTGTATATCAAATGAAAACTAGTGACGAGACATACACGATGACCTTTGTTTCAGTGTTGTAGCTTAATTAGGTCAAAAGTTATCGTCAAAATGCTGTTTTTGACCTCTGGTGGCCTCTGATGATCTCAGATAGGTCAAAGGGCAATATCGCCCCTGGGATCTATGAAAGGGTGTCCAAGAACGCTTGTCTGAGGAAATTGAGCATTTACGATTATTTTGTGACCTTTAGCTCATAAGACAGCTTTTCCCATGTCTTTTCTATGGAAGAGGTTACCTGGTGACCTGACTTCAGGTCACCAAATCGAAAAATCCCGAAGATAAATTTTGTAGACTCCGGAGGGGTCATGAAGTGTCGAAAGTTTTAAATCGATCGGCTTAGAAATGTAGCTATGGTAGAGCTCAAAAGTTAAAGTGAGGTGACCTTGGTTGACATCGCCTGGTGACCTGACCTAGGGTGACCCGGGGTAATAAATTTCAAGGATGATGGGAAAATAATGGGGTAAGAGGTAGAACCCTCAACCGCTGTGCCTCCCCTCGTTGTTTTTCTGTTATTACGACAAAACCTTAGGGGGACAATCGATTTCATTATTCTAGGTGGGGCGAGGGTTAAGGAAGATTTTTTTATTTTGAGGCTTTGAGTCGCGTTCCCCCGGACGTAGCTTGAATTTAAAACATTTTATGACCTCAGTTCGAATTTTATAGCCTTTGGTACTCTTTTGTGGCATTTTTAAACGTGTTTAAACTTGACCTGCGGTAATCTCGTGGTGAATTTTGCTCAGCATGCTCATTATTTTAGCTCAAACAAATCATTGGTCACTTTTAGTGGTGCATTGCATTGCATGGAACTGGTTCAGAGCTCAAAAGTACTCCTTAGAAGTGAAAGTAACTAGTTCAGAGTCCACATCATTTAAATGGACTATTCACAAGCCATTCTGAATCACTTACGCCAATTTAGTGAGTTTCTAATCATCTGTCACTGCTTACACCCCCTTCAAGGACAAATCAGTTCAAAGGTTGAAAAAGGTCAAGTCCGTTTTGGAAGAAAAACGTCTTGTTCAGTGTCATTTTCATGCAAATTGACTATTCATAAGAAATTTTGCATCAGTTACGCCAAGTGCCTGCTTCATCATGTGTTATTGCTTACACCCCTTTCAAGGTAAAATAAGGTCAATATTCGAAAAAGGTCAAGTCCATGTAATATGCAAACCAACTAGTTTAGTGTCCATATCATTCAAATTGACTATTCATAAACCATTCTGCATAATTTACTCCAAGTAAGTTTGTTCTTCAATTGTTTTTGCTTACCTCCTTTCAAGGTAAAAAAGGTCACCGGTCGAAAAAGGTTAAGCTCGTATCGGACGCAAGTCAAATAATTCGGCGTTCATCTCATTTAGAAATACCGAATTGAAACACGCATCTGTAGTATTTATTCAACACAGAGTTATCACTAAGGTCACGCAAGGTCAAATAAAGGTCATTGAATGTCAAAAAAGGTCATAAAACGTCTAACCTGATAAAAATGAGCCTCGAAGGCTGGAATAAAATATTCTGGGACAGTTCATGAGCTAAATGATGCAAAAGAAAGATAAGAGTCTGAAGCATTCACGTAAAAACGGGTACAGGCGCCCAAATGACCTCAACATGCCTCCGCTTTTGAGGTCATAACTCCGTGACCTTGAAGGGTAAGAACAGTTTTTTGCAAGATGTCCGCAATGAGTGCGTCAGAGGCTATACAACATTTCAAGACTCTAACTTAAGAAGCTCGTTTTCAATTCTTGAAAAAGCTTAGGGGGTTGCAACACCCCCCTGTACGTGTAAGGGTTAACACCCCCTATGGTGTTGACGGGAAAGAAATTGGTTGAAAAGTCCATGGCGCCCCTCTTAAATTCGGACGTTCCGTCGTCACTGGCATTAACCATACCGTGAGTTATGATGGTACAGCTGCATAGTGACACCTAGTGTCATGGTTTGGAAGCAAGAAATAGTATATTTCGTGCGAAAGCCATATTTTTTATTACTTTGCCTAAAAGAATATTTCCAAAGGTAAAAATTCTTTTACACGAATTTATAAATTTCACTGTACTGCGGGTCAAGATCACCGTTCAAAAACTAGGTCACGAGGTCATGACATCAAATTTGCACAAATATAAAAATCAAAGATAGCCAAATTAAAATATGCTAAATGGTGACCAAAGATTGTAAAATATCGTTACAATCATTGAAAAAGTGGCACAAGTATAGGCTTTCAAAACAATGCCTACATAGTGACCCCCCGAAAAATGCCGGAGGCTATATCTGCCATTTCAAATTTTCAAATAATTTTTTAGTGGCATGTTTGGATTCTACACGTTTGGAACCACCTTGACACCAATTTCGGAGAGAATCAAAAATAGAAGGGTTTTATATTACAAAATTTTTTGTCGATTTATGGTGGAATGACCCTATTTTGTATTGGACCCATGACAAAAGTTAAATTTTGTTGACCAGTGTGGTCAGTCATTTTGGATCGAAAGCGAAATCAGTGGCTACCGGCAATATTTTCCACACATGCATTTTTATTTGCATTGCGACCTATTAGTCCAGTCAAGTTAGCATTTTTATAATGGGAACATGTCATAAAATTCGGACCCCGCCATAAGATACACCATTGTGTTCACAATTGGTAGGGGCGTAACATATAAAAAATCCGCAAAAATCTACCGAACGGATATTTTATAACAGGGGTGCAAAGTCCACGTGCCGGAGACAAAACAGAAATTTCAAAGTATAACATTGTGGTGTTTCGAGCCTGCAACATCGTCCCAATCACTATAATTTTTGGGAAGCAGGTACATATGATGCTGGGCAATTCAAACAACCTTAGCTGGCCGGTGGCCTACCCTCGGTTTGCACGTACTGCACGTGCAAAGTCAAAACTTTGCAATTTTGTCCTTATTTACATTGCTTCCGTTAGCTCTCTTATCGATTTTTATTGTCGGATTACTGTTTTTGTCATTTCATTATGCAACATGTGCTCAAGAGACAAACAAAAAATTACGTCTCTAGCTGTAACGGTTTGCTGCTGAGAAGCGTAACTGATGAGACATGTCGGGATCATTCATTTCGGGGATACTGCATACTACAAGGGCTTTTGGGCCAGCCAAAGCCGTAAAAATATGCATGGGATGGAAACCGGGATACACTTTTCAAAACAGCATAGAATTGGACGGGATGATATATATATATATATATATATATATATATATATATATATATATATATATATATATTCCATGTTTAATTCCGGACTGAGGCGGTTTTTAAAACTTTCGAGCTATAACGAAATGGAATGGGACGAAACTTCCTTTTAGGGTCATATTCTAGGGCAGTATAATGTTGGCCAATAAAATTGACGGAACGGACGAACTGGATGAAATAATGTGGATGCTAACATTTGGCGTATACTGACATGGCAAGTATATAAAACTTCATATTTTATTCGCTATAGGTGATGGGGCATTGCTTTCCCGCAGGGTTTTCATGTTTCATGTACTCTTCTTGAATTTGTTACTCATGAGCAAGGGTGAAGATTTCGTTTCAAACCCGGTCTGGGGGCCGCATGGGGTCCCGGTCTGGGGGCCGCGTGGGAGTGGATGTTTTTCGTAAAAAAATGAATACACTAAAATTCGGGCAATGCCCATAAATACCATATGAAACCGTATAATGGTAGGATTTTTCACGAGCCGGATCATGACCTCGGGAGGTAAAACCAACATACACATTTCAACACACTTTGAGCATTTATTCAGATTTTTTCCAGAAACTCAAAATGAGATACGGGTCTAAACCTATGCCGTTGACTCGGTCTTTGAAAGGGTAGTGCTTAACGCGCGCTTTTTAATATAGTTCTCAATGAAAACGTGTTAGCAGCAGACAACATTATCGCGTGAAATCAAAATACCTTTCAATGCTCAAGTCTAGCGTATTTCCCTTCTGAGAAGTCATGATCCCAGTAGTTGGCGCATCATTTTAGCCCAAAACGATCATTCAAATATAAATATTTTGAAGATATAAATAAATCACCCAAAAATTCTGAAGCATGCTACAGTATGGCGATAGCTAGGTCCTGTATGCTGTTTCCGTAAAATTGGGTCATTTCCTAAGCTCATTCTCCCCCTCCCTCTCTCACTCGATGATTTTCCCCTAAAATTCAAGACAAAAATTGCACCATACATCAAAGGGAATTTTATAAAAAGGAATCATGCCACTAAAATTCGTTCCTTGATCGTGCGAAAAATGCAATAGCTTTCATCAAACGACTTTCTTGATACTTCTTCGTGTATAGAATCATGGACCCCGCCGCTGGGGGACGGGGAGATGCGTCCCCCACTTGGGAGAGGACGGCAGGGGCGTATCCAGGATTTCGCTCAGGGGGGGGGCGGCGCCCCGAAAAGGGCCCCTGCGACAGCGCCAAATGAGCCGTGATGGGTAAAAAGAGCCCTGCTTGTTACACAATCGTGCCCTCAGGGGGACCTTCGGGCCCTCAGGGGGGGGCCGCTGTCCCTGCCGCCCCTCTTGGCTACGCCCCTGGAGGACGGAGCATGTGTTGTCCCCTCCGCCCACTACTTTTCACGCAGGGTTCCATCACGTTGTCCCGAGCACTAAAACCAAAGCGAATAACAAAGAGCCGGCCTCCTGCAAACAAACCAATTACAACCACAACGTCTTTCCAATACATATGGGTACAGACGCCAAATTTGGTGGTCTCTCAGGGGGCCCTTCACTGGCTAAGGGATCCCGAGATCAAGACAGAAACCTTCTGCAAAATATATTTTCAGTGAAAATATACTTTTCCTGACGCATAGTCGTGACGGGGAGCCGTGGCGTTGCCCCTGATCTCTAGTAACCCTCTACAAAGGAGATGCAAAGGGACAGAGGCCAAATTATGACTCAGCCGATCCACAAATGCCGCGAATAAAACTATCAGTACTCATAGATCAGAAAATATTTTTTTAAGAGCGGAAGGTGAAGGACCCGGGCTGAGCCCCCCAGGTTCTCTCGATTTTCAAATCAGGGGGTCCTGCCCCCCCGATCTCCACCCATGCTCATGAGCGTTTCTTGGAATAAGAGCTTTGCAAATGTAGAAGGTGCCGAGATCAGCAGTCATTACTGCGTAATATGTCTGCGAAAGTGTGTGTGATGGTTTTCCAGTAAATTTTTGTTTACAGTAGTCCGCAAGATTGTGAGTGCCGATTTTGATGTGTTTTAATCATATTGATGGTGCTTTGTCCGTTTTGCAGGGTAGCGTGTGACGAGTCGTTGGGTTTAGTAAAAATATATCGTACTACCGTATCAACATTTTGTTCACACATTCTTACCTTAACCCTCGCCCCGGTCAGGGGTGTTTGAACACTCCCTCGTGTTTTACTGGCGGCACGAAAAAACGGCGGCGCAAAGTGCTTGACATACCTTATCCTTGATTAATTCCGCAGTTTTCCCCCAAAATTTTAAGGTTGGGTCATCTCAAGTCAGGTCACCAGTGCAGGTTAAGTGACTTAACCTAAAAAAATGTTTAAGGTGTCATAAGTAAGAAAGAGGCGAATCTATCGGATTAAAACTGATACCACATAATCAGTGGCGGATCTAGCCGGTCGGTTTGGGAGGTGCAAACCAAAGTCGAAAAGCAAACAAAAAAAAAACGTCACACAGTGAAAACTTGCGCTATAATACGATCTGTCGGAAAATTTGGGGTATTAGAGTCGAAAAGCAAACGCAAAAAAAACGTCACAGGGTGAGAAATGTGTGCTCGAGATACTTTTTTCCTATCCATGCCCCAATATTTACATAGAACTTAACTGGTTCTGTTTGAAGTTGAGAGTTGAAGTACCAAAGTCTTGCTTATGAACTAAAAAGCAGTCGACGAGAAAATAAGGTCGATCGCTTTGGGGGGGCAAAAACATAGTTTTGCCCCGAGCTTTTTCCGTTTGGAGGGGGCAAATGCCTTTTCCCCCTTGGATCCGCCACTGCACATAATGGGCCTACCGAGTACTACAACATATATTCCGGGTTTTTTTCATATCGATGACCTAAGGTCAGGTACGGAGCATGACCTCTCCGTTGGAAATGCATGGGGAAAACAGAAATTGGGCTGTATTTGTGTAGATAAAGCTGAGAATACCTTCCTATTCCCCAAATCGTAGTATCCTGGACTGCTTTCTAGGTTCCTGTTGCAATGTTTCACTTGTGACCTCTGAGAGGTCATCTGGGCTACTTAAGCATATTTTCATACTTGGGCCAATAACTGTGCAGGAAATGACGATACAACTTTTATTTTGATACCATTACGTTGAGACTGCTACTACGAGTCGATTGATGTGCATATTTAATATGCTAGATTAGATAGTGACCTTGATCTGACTTGATGTGTGACCTGATGTGTGTGATCAATGGTCGGGAATTTGTGCCACCAGTTGAAAAAAGCAAATTTATAAATCAAAATCAAACGACTTCTAATTTTACAAGCCAAAAAATGTGACTGTGATTTACACTATCCACCAAAAGGTCCCAACCTTAATTGACAGCGATTCGATGAATTTATCGTGAAATTATTTTAAGTTTGTAATTTTGAAGTAATGTTTTGGTTGTTACTTTTTCAAATATTACCACTTCTATTTCAAATTTCAAATTAAAGCAAATCGTTACCAAGAATCCTTAGTACCACGATCGAGATCACGAGAAGGTATCCCACCTCACATCGTGGGACTCCAACTGCCTCGAACCGGACCACACCGGCACGTCAAATTCTACTACTTACTGCTACAAAATAATAATCCAGAGCTGATAAATCTCGGGGTTTTAGGGCGCTGCAGCTGCCAGGGCTACATAGCGAACTTATCAATCCCCATCCTGAAGATACCGTAAAAAATATATCTTCACATTGGAGCGATCATTACAGTAAACCAGGGACATGTTGGCCTAGCGGTTTTACTTCATTGCCAACCACTTTAGAATGAGACATGTGATAAATAAGCAGCCAACTCACCTAATTATGCAGCCGGATTAAACGTTTTTAAGGTTTAATTGGCCTCAAAATGGGTGTTGCATGCGCAATCCATAAAGTGAAGGATCCCGACATGTCCCAGCAAATAAGTTCTTCAGCAGCAAACCGTTACAGTTAGAGATCTAATTTGTTGTGTGTCCCTTTAGAACATATTGCATAATGACATGAAAAACAAAAACAGTAATCCGACAATAAACATGGATAAGAGAACTTACGAAAGAAATGTAAATAAGTACAAAATTGCAAAATTTGGACTTTGCACGTGCAGCACGTGCAAACCGAGGGTAGGCCACCGGCCGGCTAAGATTGTTTGAATTGACCGGTATCGTGTGTACCTGCTTCCCAAAAATTATAGCCATCAGGACGATGTTGCAGGCTCGACACACCACAACGTTATACTTTGAAACATCTGTTTTTTTCTGGCACGTGAACTTTGCACTCCTGTTATAAAATATCCGCTTGGTAGATTTTTTGCGGATTTTGGATATGTTACGCCCCTATCAATTGCGAACACAATTTTGTATATTATGGGGGCAAGAATTTTATGACATGAAAATGCTAACTTGACTGGACTATATAGATCTTAAAACAGATGGATCAAGGGGCAAGGAAGGATTTTTGCTTTTAAGGCTGGGTCCCAAAGGAAGTAAACCAAAATTTGGGAACACAAAACTGACCTTTGGTAAACGGACCTTTACTTTCAAGGTATTTCCACCCAATTTAAACAGATCCTGGTGAACATTGACAGGTCAAGGGGGGCAAACGGGGCAGGTGCTTGGCGCCTCCCTGAAATGGTCACGGCGGCGGGCACCCCTCTGAAAGGTCGATGGCACCCTCTGAAGTGTCAATTCTCACCCCCTCCCGAGGATGCAAAAATCAGCGCCGCGCGGTGAGAATTTGGAGCTCACCTGATATGTTTTGCCGGCCAAAAGTGGCAGCCCTTGGCGCGGATGGCGCCCCCCGGCAAAGCGCCCATCCCCGCTGAACAGCTATCCTGGATCAGTCTATGCTGGAGAAGCGTCAACATAGGTTTTTAGGAAATTTGAGTAGGTACTAGTGATCCGGAGGCATCGTAATCCAGCTTTCTTCCATTATATCCTCAACATTGATTTTTTACCATGTTCAAAGCAACGTCATCATTGCATTGTGTGAAAACCTTTTCCTGGGTTTGAAAATCAGCGGCAGCATGCAAGAGGAGTGGGAAATATGTTTTTTCCATTAAATCTAGTTTAAATTTTAGAGTATAAGTCTCCAAAAACACCCAAGCATGGAAACATTGCCTACCTCGTCCAGGGGGGGTGAATCCAACCATGTCCCCCAAAAGCAAAATGGAGCGGGGTTCTTGACTGAAGCAAAAGCATACGAGGCTGCTGCTATTACTTACAATTTTTGCATCATAAAACAGGATCATAACCCATGAGTTCACAATTTGTATCTGGTTTAAAGATTTTCGCTCTGGCATGTGGATCCCTTGGAAAGAGTAGGAATATATAACGGAAAGATCCGACATAAGGCATAACAATGTTTAAACGCATTTCAAACATCTGAGGGATATTCGCTTCTTCCACTCATCCTTTACTGTGAACTCACCTCCAGGCTGATGTTCCCGACGTCTTCGCGACACGAGTATGGCGATGTAAATGGCGGGAGACGCCCGCACTTCCGGTTATTGACACGGGAAAGATAGCCGCATTTGAATGCTCAACTCAAGCACTGCATACGCTGCGATTGAACCAAGAGGCTAGATTTTCACACTGTGCAGCATCCCAGTGTTACTCAAGAGCTAAACATTAAATGATCAGCACCAAACCGATTCTGCAAAAAAGCTAATGCCTGCGCATGCGCAATACGCACGCTCGGAATTCCTGCTGCCTCATTTCATGGTGCTTATGTCTAACGCTGATGATCTAATTAGCACCTGGAGCTATGGAACGCATATGTTTGATAAACGTGGGTAATCTGAGCATCTTGCAAGTACCATGGTACTTAGATACGAATGTCTTGAAGGCAGGAATACTAATTAGCATCCAATTTCAGGGCGTTTAGTACCCAGAGGAGCTTAACTTTTTTACATAGTTGTATGCAATGGGTAGAAGATGCAACGGGCTACATAAGAAAAAGAAAAACTTTGACCTCAGGTCAGGTTTGTACCTCGTGACCATGTGGCCTTCTTTTAAATTTAGATTTCTTTTAAAAGGCCTTTTAATTTTTTTCACTGGGTGGTCCTCAGGGTGTAAGCTAACTAGTGGTGGGTGATTTTTTGTAACTCAGGTTTAGTAACAGATCACAGAGTGCATCGCCTAGGGCAAAACGCTCATTAGAAGTACCTTTCGTGCCGATACACTACAACATGGTTAATATGGATGTCAAATGAAAGCCCATTACTTACCTACTACAGATTTCGTACCATTATTTTTGCCTTGGATCTGAAACGACCCTTGTAACCTGACTAAATGACCTAGCTTGACCTTAAATATACTTTAAAAGAAAAGTACGCTAATACCACATTACCGATTTAATTAACGGCTTGGCAGATTTAGTTAACGGCTTTAATCAACGGCTTGACAGGTTCATGGTGCTTCGTATATGTTGGAAACATTAGGTACTTGAAGTCTTACCAACCTTGCGTGATAAATATGTATTACCTTATTTGACTTGGTATGTTCTGCGTGATTTGGTTGGAGCTACGCTATTTCCAATTCTAGTTTTTCAGCGCACCGTATGGTTACCCCAGATATGAACTTATCAACCGTAATCTTTTTACCACCAAGGCAGTGTTTTTATGCTGCTTTAACACTGCTGATAACTGGAACAGCCGTAGTCGAGGAAATAATGGCACTGACGCGAAAACAAGGTGCCAACAGCTTCGTCCCCCTTCATGGCGCCTGGGTGCTTGCTGCCGCGGCGAGCCCCCACCGCGCAGTGCCGGCGGTGTTCGCACTGTGGTCTTATTGTTTGTTGCGGTGGGAGGATGGGGATTTTACGTGCTTTTTCTACTCCTCCTACTCGTAAATCAGGGGGTATCTGTCTCCCATTCCCCCTCCCATCACTGCCAGTCAGGAAATACGCACCCCCCCCTCCAGCAAAAATCCAATGGCGACGCACCTGGCCGTGACCCATACCAGACACATACAATTTCTGTACACGTCTCGAAAACATCCTAAACATGGCTCCAGGAAAGTAAGTGAAAGGGAGTCCCGTGATTCTTTTAGAAAACATTGCACCTTTTGCACAACATTCAACGTACGGTTTTCATTGGAATAGCCGTCAGTGCACCCTAACTTCATTCGTTCATCACACTCGTAAGAGCCAGCAGTCTGTAATAATTCCACACATCAGATACTCTCATCCGGCCGTCCAAAAACTACATTAATTCCCAGCTGGTGGCACCAAACAGTTTAAAAACCAGTACAACTTTCGGAGTATGTCACCGTCATCCGGATTATGGCATGGAGCGTGAGTGGTACTTTTGCACGACTAACACGGAAAAATACGTGTGACGGTACCGGTGGCTCTGAAGTGTGCCGTAAGCCGCGTGGGTCTTAGCATAATAGTGAATGAATGAATTTGATGTGCTTAATATTTTTTCTTACTGCAAAACGAGCCTCAGGGTTAAGATGAAGTTATTTTTGTGACGACTGCTGCTATAACCAGTAAGGCCAAGAATCTGAAAAAGTGCTTCCGTAGTACCAGACTGGTAAAAGGCACTGAAACATTTCACTGCATCGTTCCACTGGACATGACAACAGCTTCTGCGTATCTTATGTCGTCCTCTGACGAGCACTGTGTTCGGAAGTGTCCAGGGGTGAATTGTGCCTGGAAGTGAAAAATGATGAATGAAGCGATGAGCATATCAGATGTTGAAACAAACTGTTTTTGTCCCAATTTTTTTGTTTTTATAAACTTTGTCCTAGTTGTTGCAGGTTCGGTCTTTGGAGTCGGAGTCTCACTACAGTCATTAACGGACTTGTCACGGAGACACCGACCCCAACATTTGAACGAGCAACTCCCATAAGGAACGGTCAATTTTGAAGCCAAAGTTTAACGTCCCACAAAGCACAGGGACGGCCGTCTCTGTGCTTTGTGCACGGTCCACCTTCATGCACGCTCAGGTCAACCTCTCACCAGTCAGTTGCCAGCCGACCTATGTCGGGTAAATATTGAGCACCGGAGCGTTTCAAGGAAACCAATTCCCAGCCTGTGCATTAGCCTGTTGCGTCATCTTCAAAACTCGCTTAGAGAGTGTGCTCTATCCACATTTTGTCAAATTTCACTACGAATTCGACTTCGAGGCTTATTTTCAATCTCCACTTTTCTGCATGTTTGGGTGAAAACTGTTATTTTCCTTTCATAACTTTTGTGTTTATGCAGGAGCTTTCTTCAGGCAGTCACGTTACACCATACGTTAAGAACCTAAGATTCATGCAAAATTCAAAGCTTTAGATGAAAACTATGCCCACTACCTTAGCTTTTTAACGTCCATATTTTGGCAACGGCCATACCATGCTGAAAACACCAGCCTCCCCGCGTCGAAGATACTGCTCCGCAAAACACGAAGCAGTCGGCCCCGCAACCCCTCCGCCCGCCGCGGCTCCGTCTCGATGTCGCGCATCCTCTTCCACTGTGACGTTTCGTTTCCCTCTCTTCTGTTGCATTGTATGAAAAGCACGATAGTGAATTTTGAAGTGTTATTGCGGCCTCACTTCAAGCGATGACCGCCGATAAAAGCTTAAAGTGACCGGTGGCTATAACCTGCCAGAAATCGATTGGACTGGCTCATCGGAGAGCGCCGTTCCGGTTTTTCGCGGAATGTCCGGCCGAGCCATTAAATTTATTGAGGACAGTGATGTAGTTGGTCTCAAACAGTGGATAGCTGAACCTACCCGGGGTCCTAACATTCTGGACTTGATGTTCACGGAGGAATGGAGTGCATTAGCACATATGTTCGTGATAGTGTGTTCGACACCGACCATAGTGAAGTAATGTGTTGTTTCCGATCGCCCGTGCACCGTCCTTTGGTTGTAAATCGTCGCACTGTCTTAAACTATAAGGAAGCAGATTTCAATGGCCTTCGTAATAGTTTGTCTCTTATTCATTGGGGAATTTTGGATGATTTAAATATTGATGAAGCTGTTGACCTCTTTTATACTTTGCTTGAATCTGCTATTCGTGATCATGTGCCCACTGTCACGCTTCGTTGCAGATGCCCCCCATGGTTTGATGGTGCTGTGCGGGCGGCGCTCAGGCTGAAGGAAGCGGCTTTCAGACGAATGCGTAGAAATTGTTGTGAAGAGAGTATTTCGGACCTTGCAATCAAAAGAAGTCGCTTTAAATCTCTCGTAAACTCAAAATATTACCAATACCTTCGTGAGCTTTCCGACGACCTCAAAACCAACCCAATACCTTCGTAAGCTTTCCGGCGACCTCAAAACCAACCCAAAAAGATATTGGTCTTTCATAAAAACCGTCAGCAAGAAATCGGCCATCTCTAATGTTTTGCGCAAAGAAGACGGATCGCTGACATCCGATGACGCTGAAAAAGCAACCCTTCTCAACAACGCGTTTAGTGCTAAATTTTCAAACCATACCGTTTCAGTTCTTGCTGACGCACCAAATTATCAGATCGACCCCCTTTCCCAGTTTCATGTTTCGGAAGGGACAATTTTGACCGCATTAAAAACCCTAAAGCCGAACAAGCTGCGGAGCAGACGATATTAGCGCCAAAATCATCCTAGAATGTGCACGTGAATTAGCCGTACCTCTGACCAAAATTTGTAGCAAATCCGTTCAGACTGGAATCTTCCCGGCACGATGGAAATTAGCAAACATTATTCCTATCTACAAAAAGGGTGATAAAAAGGACCCTTCTGACTACCGCTCCGTTAGTCTTCTCCCTCTATTTGCCATAATTCTGGAACGTGTTGTTTATGACCAACTTTTCCGGCATGTTTCACCCTCGCTATGCTCAGAACAACACGGATTCATTCCAAAACGCTCCTGCTCCACTAACCTCGCCACCTTCCTCAGCTCGGCGTGGGAGGCTATATCGGGGGATATCAGACAGACGCAATTTATACAGATTATTCGGCTGCCTTTCAGAGTGTCAATCACGGCCTTATCATTCACAAACTCGAGAAATCTTATCACTTACATAGTTCTGCACTAAAATGGTTTGTCTCATATCTCTCCGATAGGCGCCAGAGGATCATAGTGAATGGCAAAACATCTGATTGGAAGCCAGTTCTCTCTGGGGTTCCGAAAGGATCACTGGTCTCTCCTCTCATCTTTTCTCTCTTCATCAACGACCTCCCTCGGGTGATAAAGTCTGGCTGTTTATTGTACGCTGATGATGTAAAAATTTTCCGCAAAATTGAGGTACCCTCTGATGCGCTGCTGCTGCAGGGTGACCTTGATCGTCTTCAGCAGTGGTCCACCCGATGGGCCCTCGCACTAAATCTCTCTAAATGCAAAACCTTTATAGTGACCCTCAGGCGCACCCCGCTCGGACAACATACCACATTGGCGATGTACCCCTGGAAGCAGTAGATGAAATACGGGACCTGGGAGTTATTCTAGACACTAAATTGACTTTTGCTCCACATATATCCAAAACTGTCAGTCAAGCCAACAGAGCACTTGGCCTTCTTCTGCGCTCATTTCAAACGGCTTCCAGGGGAGCTAAATTCGATAAAAAAATCCCTCCTGGTTGCTTATTTCGCCAACGTAAGATCTATACTTGAGTATGGAAGTGTTGTCTGGGCGGGAGTAGCCAAATCCCACGCTGAGCGCGTGGACAGAGTGCAACATAAATTTCTTATTTGGTTAAATAATCACTCTACTCAACAATGTGACTCTATATCTTATGACTCGCTTTTGAACCATTTCGGCCTCCCATCACTTGCTGCACGCAGGCTTCAGTTCGATCTCATTTTCCTAAAAAGTATCTTTTCAGGTAAGATTCACTCCATCGACCTACTAAATTGTTTCCCCTTGCATATCCCATCCCGGCTCACTCGCTCCTTTCGACTCTTCGCTGAGCGCCGCGGCCGTGTCAGCACTGTCAACGGGGGGATTTTCTGTAGGGTGCCGAGAAGCATGAACACATTTCTAGCCGCTTCCGGGGCCGACTTCTTTTGTGATGATTTTAATACTTTCAAGACATGTGTGGTTAGATTCGTAAATACTCGGTAGGAACTGCACTATCAGCTCTTATCTGTTTTTTATGTTTTGTGTTTTTCATATTTATATATTTTACCTTTTACCGTTTTTAGGAAGTACAGTGTCTCGATTCTTGTGATTTAGATAGCCTTTTTTAATGCTTTGACTTCGCCTGTGAGTGGATTTTATCTGTTGGCGATTATTTTGAATAAATAAATAAATAAAACCCAAGTCAGGATTCGGATGTCTGGATGAATGCCACAAACAGTAGCATTGCTGATGGTCGAGACGAGGAGAACTGTGCCGAGCCCACAGTAAGATGTTTCCGATTCGGCACAATACTCTAGCTTCTCTTTGCCACGGCGTATCGGTACACGCGACGGCAAAATAGCATGCAGCGCTCTCGTGGACTTTGGCTTTGAGTCTGCCAATGACACTGAAATGGCGGTTTATCTCGAAAGTTCAGAGTTCGGGATAAGATACTGAAAGAAATGTGGGATAATGGCGAGGTTGAGTTGCGTGAGAATGAAATATGCATAATCTTTGTTGAGAGGAAAGACGAAACCAAGGTTCACCTCACCATCGAAGGAAGTGAGAAACTCTAACCCTTCATAGTTAAAGAGGAACACTGCTCGGTCGGCACAAGATACATTTACTTAAAGGTACGCTCGAGAGGGATTCCTTCACGCCCGAGTGATGTCAAACGGGCGTGGAGGAATTCCTTCACCTTTGGGCCGTGTGGCAAACCGCTACTAATGGAAGTGCCCGCTTACGAATTTGTGAGAATACGCGGTAATCAAGTTTATCTCAAATGCAATAAATAAAGATTTTACATTCGATTCTGAGCCTCATTTTGCAAAGATTTGGATAATGAATCATGTAATTTTCCCATGTGATATGCTACACGGTTTGACGTCCCATCCAGTGATCTGCGCTTCAGGGCGGCTCACTGGATATGTTTCCCATGTGATATGCTACATGGTGTGACGTCCCATCCAGTGATCTGCGCTTCAGGGCGGCTCACTGGATATGTTTCCCATGTGATATGCTACATGGTGTGACGTCCCATTCAGTGATCTGCGCTTTAGGGCGGCTCACTGGATATGTTTCCCATGTGATATGCTACATGGTGTGACGTCCCATCCAGTGATCTGCGCTTCAGGGCGGCTCACTGGATATGTTTCCCATGTGATATGCTACATGGTGTGACGTCCCATCCAGTGATCTGCGCTTCAGGGCGGCTCACTGGATATGTTTCCCATGTGATATGCTTCATGGTGTGACGTCCCATTCAGTGATCTGCGCTGCAGGGCGGCTCCGGCCCTTCGCGACCGGGTAAACACAATCTGACATCTTGGATGGCTTTGTTCACCTGCGCTTCCAAATTACCTGGGTGGCCGTTGATCACAACGCCAGACAGGGATCACAGAACTGCGACAGGAGAAGTTTGCGGTGCAAGATCTTGTGCAGCGCGGTGCACTCCCAGCAGTGAGTCAGTCTCCAAAACGGGAGCTCCCACTTGAAAGCTCCGACCCGTGGGTCACGCCCCCCGCCCCACCCATGGCACACGGTATAACTGTCCTGGCAGCCAGTTGGGACTAGAAATAAGGATAAGAGGTAAAATACTCAGAATAAGTGCGCCTATATTGTAGAAGTTTCGATCATCTGGATCTGGAAGATTAGCCAGTGAATCTGATCTACTAAAAGGTTTTGCAAAGTCTTAAAAGTATGGCTTTTAAGCAAATCTTTTATTTTTATTCCCAAAAATGTCCTTTTCTTGCCTATCCGTCCAGCAATTGGCTTATTTTGCCCGATCCAAAACCGGCCTTTTTGGTGATGAAAAGGGAAATGTGGTGCTCACTTAACCAGAAAAGGAGAGCAGAAGGTAATTTAAATTTACGTTGAGAGAACACTGTGCTGTGATAGAATTTTGCATGATTTTCTTCTGAAAACACCATTTTTGTGGGGATTACATAGCTTTTGACAAACTCATTATTTCAATTTTCCGTTTTAATGTCCCTGTGCTGCTTTTGATTCTGCAGGGAAAACTGGGTAAACATATTTTGGGTGGGGTTTAATTCTTCTAGCGCACTCACTGCCTTCTGTTTTATTATCTGTTTAGGGGCCAAGGTCACTCCCACGACACTCTACTTGAATATTTTCTGTGTGCAGAGCAGCTCCCAGAGCGGCACATCACAAACCAATCATAAAGTCTATATCTGATCTGACTGCCATACCACGGCATCTAACACCGTTGGAAGCCGAAGTTCAACGCCGACGAAGCCGTAATTGGCGGTGCGCTACCGCTGGTGCTGCCTCTGAGGTTATTGGATGGCTGAGGGCCGCAGTTTACCTCCATTCCAATCGGACTGGACAGGCGCGCCATCATTTTTCATACTTATACCGACATATTTCCTTGTAGCCTTACGGCAATTTCTGGCTGAAAACCACTCAACGCTCTCCTTAAAAATGTATGGATGCCTTGCAAGCCTGGTGGCAGCTGGTAGTGCAATGCAGTCGCGGATATTTTGATAAATAATACACGATATTATTGCTGATAAAGCAAATATTTAACCAAAGATGGCCTACTCCACGTTACGTTACCGAATTACGCTACGTTACAGTTCGATCTTGGCCAAAACTACGCTACGGAATTACGCTACGTTATACTTCATCGACTACGGAATTATGGTACTTTAGCTACGGCTACGGTAAAAATATATCGTACTACGATATCAACATTTCGTTCACACATTCATACTTAAACCCTCTCCCCGGTGGGCGGGGGGGGTGTTTCAACACCCCCTCGGGTTTTACCGGCGGTGCAAAAAACGGCGGCACGAAGCGCTGCCGTACTTTGCACACCTTATCTTTGATCGATTTCGCAGCTTTCCTTAAAATTTTAACATTGGGTCATCGCAGGTCAGGTCACCAGTGCAGGTTAAGTGACTTCACCTCCAAAAATGTTTAAAGTGTCACAAGTAAGAAAGCGGTGAATCTATCGGATTGAAACTGATACCACATAATGGGCCTACCGAGTACTACAACATATATTCCAGGATTTTTCATATCGATGACCGAAGGTCAGGTACGGAGCATGACCTCTCTGTTGGAAATGCATGGATAACACAGAAATTGGGCTGTATTTGTGTAGATAAAGCTGAAAATACCTTCATATTTCCCCAAACCCTTTCTAGGTTCCTGTTGCAATGCTTTACCTGTGACCTCTGAGAGGTTATCTGGGCTACTTAAGCAGATTTTCAGACTTGGGTCAATAACTTGCAGGAAATTACGATAAAACTTCTATTTTGATACCATTACGTTGAGATTGCTACTACGAGTCGAGTGACGTGCATATTGACTATGCTGATTAGATAGTGACCTTGACCTGACCTGATGTGTGATCTGATGACATGATGTGTGATCTGATGACCTGATGTGTGTGACCTAATTGTGAGTGGTCAATGGTCGGGAATTATTGTCACCAGTTGAAAAAAAACAAATTTATAAATCGAAATAAACCGCCTTTTATTTTTTCAGGCCCAAAAATTTGTCCGTGATTTACACTATCCACGAAAAGGTCCCAATCTTAATTGACAGCGATTTGATGCATTTCTTGTGAAATTGTTTTAAGTTTATAATTTTAAAGTAATGGTTTGGTAATTACTTTTTCAAATATTCACTCTATTTCAAATTTCGAATTAAAGTAAACCGTTACCAAGAATCCTTAGTACCGCGATCGAGAGCACGAGAAGGTAATACACATGTGACGTAATTTGTTTCGTAGTACGCTACGTTACGATAAATTTTGGCGTAGCACGCTATAGAATTTGCCCAGCTACGGTAGTTTCATTTCCAGAGCTACGGCTCCGGAAAAAATAATTTCGAAACATAGCGTAGACCATCTGTGTATTCAACGCACTCATTTCGAAGCATATGCCTGTGGTAACAGTGTTTCATTTGAAGCTTAGCATGGTGATTATTGTTTTGGCTTGTAATTAAGCGAAATTAAACTGATCAACAATATTGAGGCACGTCGATCACAATAGAGAAGAGAGTGCCTATGTCACCAGGTGGGCCAGCTTTATTGCACACCGAGTCCCTATCACAAAACATTACCCAAGGCAGACTAAAAACAATGTTAAATTTGACATGGCTGGAACCCTCCCCCATTCTGAAAGCAGCATTTACATTGATGCTTTCCACACTCACCAGAAATTTCGCGACGAAGTTGAATCTTTTTGTTGACGTCATCGGTACCCATGACACCACAGTTGATGAACGTCAGAAGTGACGTCATATAGTTGACGTCATCAGTTTCACGCAGCTCGGAGAGCACAAACGACGCTAGACTGCCCTGGAAGAAACACAGCGTCGGAGTCAACCGCCGGAGGTGCTCAGACTGACGCACCCAAACCCCCAGTCTCACCAGCTGACACATTCAGGGCAGACCCAAACCCCCAGTCTTACCAGCTGACACATTCAGGGCGGACCCAAACCCCCAGTCTCACCAGCTGGCACATTCAGGTCAGACCCAAACCCCCAGTCTCACCAGCTGGCACATTCAGGGCAGACCCAAACCCCCAGTCTCACCAGCTGACACATTCAGGGCAGACCCAAACCCCCAGTCTCACCAGCTGGCACATTCAGGGCAGACCCAAAACCCCCAATCTCACCAGCTGTCACATTCAGGGCGGACCCAAACCCCCAGTCTCACCAGCTGGCACATTCAAGGCAGACCCAAACCCCCAGTCTCACCAGGTGGCACATTCAGGGCAGACCCAAACCCCAGTATCACCAGCTGGCAGACCAAACCCACCAGTCTCACCAGCTGGCACACTCAGGGCAGACCCAAACCCCCCAGTCTCACCAGCTGGCACATTCAGGGCAGACCCAAAAAACCCAACCTCACCAGCTGGCACATTCAGGGCAGACCCAAACCCCCAGTCTCACCAACTGGCACATTCAGGGCAGACCCAAACCCCCCAGTCTCACCAGCTGGCACATTCAGGGCATACCCAAACCCCCCAGTCTCACCAGCTGACACATTCAGGGCGGACCCAAACCCCCAGTATCACCAGCTGGCAGACCAAAACCCCCCAGTCTCACCAGCTGGCACACTCAGGGCAGACCCAAAACCCAGCTGGCACATTCAGGGCAGGCCCAAACCCCAGTCTCACCAGCTGGCACATTCAGGGCAGACCCAAACCCCCAGTCTCACCAGCTGGCACATTCAGGGCAGACCCAAACCTCCAGTCTCACCAGCTGGCACATTCAGGGCAAGCCAAACCTCCAGTCTCACCAGCTGACACATTCAGGGCAGACCCAAACCCCCAGTCTCACCAGCTGGCACACTCAGGGCAGACCCAAACCCCAGTTGGCACATTCAGGGCAGACCCAAACCCCCAGTCTCACCAGCTGGCACATTCAGGGCAGACCCAAACCCCCTGCCCGAATGACTGCTCTAGCCAGGGCCCGCGGGCTCCAGTTTGGGCTCGGGTTTTCAAAGCCGAATGCTGAGTTTTTGCAATGCTGTCAATGCAATAGCAGGGGCACTCTTCCAGGTGAATGAATTCACCTTTTTTTAGAAATAACGCCTCAAATGAGCCAAATGACACTCTGGTGTGCCTCCCTAATAGAGGCCGGGTGAGGTATCCAATTGTGGACTCCAATTCCCCTGAACAGGTGAGTGGCGCGCAGCTCGTGCCTGAGCTTGATTCGTCTCCCCAGCAGTATGATTGAGAGGAGAGGGCGGCGGCGGCCCGCGGATGGCGCTGCTGGCTACCGCCGAGGGCAGCGCCACCAATCTTTGTCAGGCAGCGGCACCTATCCCCCAGTCATCAAAACTTACGTCCCATTTGCCTTATATTCCGTTGGTCACGGGGCAGATCATAACTTTAACACCCGCACTGGAGGGGGTCTGGCACTAACGCGCACTGGAGGGGCCTGGTAGGCCCCTAAGATCTCGGAAACTAGAGGGTTAGAAAAACGCCACTTGGTAGGTGGGTGGGGGCTATAGTGATCTACATGATGACCAATTTTTTATTGACCTAGGTCAATATCTTCAATGTCAAACGAGGTCGTAAAGGTCAAATATTGGCCATGCTGGGATCGATTGGTAAATGCTGAGATTATGCAGGAAAATGGCGGGAATAAGCTAAAGGCGGACAAGGTTCATAGAAGAGGTCTCAAAAGGCTTCACCACAACTTTTGGGTCAAGGTCATTCAAGGTCATTGACCTTTAAGGTCACCATATGGTATACTACTTATTATTTACACTTTGACTAACACTGTAGCCACTGTTTGGCGGGAAATGAGGATTGACCTTTCCCAATGACCTTTGACCTTGACCTTTGACCTTGACCTTTGTATTGGGGTACCCTACCGATGACGTCAGCATAATATATGTCAGACGGGGTAACGTCATTTGGCCGGACGCACAGTGGTCATGACCTTAAAAGTGCAGATATGACCTTGACCTGTGACCTTTGACCTTGACCTTGACTTTCATGTGAAGTGACCTTGACATATAGTCCCGCTTATATGACGTTATGACGTCACCACTCGGTCTTCAATGCAAGCTAACTGGTCCGACCGCCCGTTTACGGCGATCTCAAAATGCAGGTCTGACTTTGAAAGCCTATAAGTCAAAATTTTCGGCCGATTTTCAAAAGTCTTCACCAATCGACGCGCTATTAAATTCTGTTAAATGTGGCCACGTTTCGTTTTTCGGCTACAAGCGGTTCTCCGGCCACCTTGGAAAACAGGTAGGGGCCTCCGACCCTCCTCGTGTTAAGAACCGGGCAAAGGTGCCTTGCACAGAACGCCTGATAAAAGAACCCTTCAAGAAGTAAGTAAGGGCAGAGCATAGATTTTCATGCAGAACGCAAACCAGCGTAATTTACAATAATATCCAAATGATCGTGAAATTTTCGGCCATAGTACTCGTGAAATTTTCGGCCATGAGTACTTATTAAGTATTTGGCCATGAGGTCAAATACTTAATAATCCAACCGTCCTTTATGGAAATAAATAAGCCAGACAAAAATGGGGAGCGGTCTGCGGTCCTGGCCTTAAGAGCAGGGCAAGCCACCCTCTGCCCGATGGCACTCTGGTCCTGGTCCTGACCTTTAGAGCGGGGCAGGCCGCCCTCTGCCCAATGGCAGTCTGGTCCTGGTCCTGACCTTAAGAGCGGGGCAAGCCGCCCTCTGCCCAATGGCAGTCTGGTCCTGGTCCTGCCTTTAGAGCGGGGCAGGCCGCCCTCTGCCCGATGGCAGTCTGGTCCTGGTCCTGACCTTAAGAGCGGGGCAGGCCGCCCTCTGCCCGATGGCAGTCTGGTGCCTCACCTGCTGCGGGGTGACCGAGTCCATGGCGAGCTGGTGGCCCGTCTCCGTCATGCAAACGGCTGACAGCAGGTCTAGGATCTGGCACTTCACCAGAGAGCTTCCCGAAGACATGGCTGCAAGCACAGGGTACCGACCACGTGAGACGGCGGGCGGACCATGCGGCGCCGCGTGCGATCGTCAGACAGGGCCTCTGCACTTGGCGGCAAGTATGGCGGCAGGGGACACGTTTATGAAGGTCATTTGACAGGACCTCTTCTCTTAATGGACCCCTTTTGAGTGGTGCATCGAGAGCTCGAGTTTTGGATATAATTTCAATTTCTGGGCATCCAAATGAGCTTCTATTCTGTCCAGTGGCAGATCTAGCTGGCCGGTTTGGAGCGGGGCAAACCAAAGAAGAAAAGCAAAAAAACGTCACGCAATGAAAAATTGTGCTACAGTATGGCTTGACGGTAGAATTTGAGGCATTTGAGGCCAAAAGCAGAAAAAAACGTCACGGGGTGAAAGACATATGCTCAAGATACTTTTTCCTATCCAAGGCGCAATAATTACTGAATTTAACTGGTTCTGTTTGAATTTGAGAGTTGAAGCAACAAAATCCTGCTTATAAACTAAAAAGGAGTCGGGGCAAAAGGAGGTCGACTGCCCTGGGGGAAACATGGTTTTCCCCGAGCTTTTCCGTTTGGGGGAATGTCTTTCTTGCCCCCTGGATCCGCCACTGATTCTGTCCCATGGACCTGCTTTATTCGTTTGTTGTCCAGGGCCGTTAAGTTCCGCTCCGCGTGCTGCGCAGACCTCTCTAAAACCCACGTGCTAAACATCGTTTTGGTACTGTCGTTTTAGTCTCATGGGACCTTTAGTTAGAAAGTCCCAAAAAAACTCGCGACAAAGGTTTTACCTTTTTATATCCTTAACGGGCCATTCATAAGTTACGTCACGCTCCAGGGGGAGGGGGTCATCCGAAACGTAACGTGCCGTGACTTGGGGGGTTGACCAAAGGGCTTTTACATAGCTTTTACATAGGCTTGTCTTTTCTTTTCTTTGGGGGTTTTGTTTTTACTGTCAAGTTGCGGTTTGGTAAATTATCCGCATTCATTTGAAAACAATTAGACGCACTGCACCTTTTGAATAGTAAAATACCCTAACACGCGCACTGGAGGGGGTCTCAAAGGCCCCTCACCTGTTTTTCCGAGGTGGCCGGAGAACCACTCGTAGTCAAAGCACAATACTAAGCCACATTTAACAGAAATTAATGGCGCGTCAATTGGTGATTTTTTTGAAAACCAGTTGAAAATTGTTAAACTTATCGCTATATAGCCCTGACAGCTGAAGCGCCCAAAAACCCCGAGATTTATAAGTTCTGGATTATTATTTTATAGCAGTAAATAGTAGACTTTGACGTGCCGGTGTGGTCCGGTTCGAGGCAGTTGGAGTCCCACGATGTGAGGTGGGATACCTTCTCGTGATCTCGATCGTGGTACTAAGGATTCTTGGTAACGATTTGAAATTCAAAATTGAAATAGAAGTGATAATATTTGAAAAAGTAACGACCAAAAAATTACTTCAAAATTACAAACTTAAAAGAATTTCACGAGAAATTCATGAAATAGCTGTCAATCAAAGTTGGGACCTTTCGGTGGATAGTCATTTGATGGATAAATGAACACATTTGATAAATACATAAATTTTGATAAATGGTGGACAGACCTTTTGATGGATAAATCACGGACACATTTTTGGGCCTGCAAAATTAGAAGTCGGTTGATTTTGATTCATAAATTTGTTTTTTTAACTGGTGACAATAATTCCCGACCATTGATCACACACATCAGGTCACACATCAGTCAGGTCAAGGTCACTATCTAATCTAGCATAGTCAATATGCACATCAATCGACTCATAGTAGCAATCTCAACGTAATGGTATCAAAATAAAAGTTGAATTGTCATTTCCTGCGCTGTTATTGACTCAAGTCTGAAAAATATGCTTAAGTAGCCCAGATGACCTCTCAGAGGTCACAGGTGAAACATTGCAACAGGAACCTAGAAAGGAGCCCAGGATACTACGATTTGGGGAATATGAAGGTATTCTCAGCTTTATCTACACAAATACAGTCCAATTTCTGTTTTCCCCCTGCATTTCCAACGGAGACCTTAGACCGTACCTGACATTAGGTCATCGATATGAAAAAACCCGGAATATATGTTGTAGTACTCGGTAGGCCCATTATGTGGTATCAGTTTCAATCCGATAGATTCGCCCTTTTCTTAGTTATGACACCTTAAACATTTTTTAGGTTAAGTCACTTAGCCTGCACTGGTGACCTGACCTGAGACGACCCAATAGGGTCGTTAAAAACATTTTTTTACTTTTCAGAGTCGAACCCACTTTTTCCCTTTATATATTGAATTCGGATTTCAATGAGCTACATTCCAAGCATCTAAGACAGTCTCCCCTTGTTAAATTGCAATGAAAGGGGTGCATAACCTACCAGTAAAGACGCGTGGCATGCGCGTGCGAATAAGAGCGGTAGATGGGATTTAGCATGCAGGCATTTACTTGTCAGATATATTTGTAGCGCAATACAAATACATGTTATTCCACAAAAGACCTGAAATTAAATGGTTCAGCACCCTAGTACTCTAAATCCCGACAGAACAGGAATGCCTTCCAGAGGTGAACCTTTTTCTGGTAACATTCGTTGGAGAACGTCGTTGGGGCAGGTGCTTCTCCCTCTTCTCCTGTGAACTATTTAGGAGCTCTGATACTGCTAGAAGAAGACCCTGCTGCATATTTTTACCCTTTGGATGACTCACGAAATCTTCCACCAGCTTCACATCACAACAAGGACATCGTTGCGTCTATGCCTTCTTGAATGGGAATACTACCATATAGGTTAACCACACCAAAGAAGAAAACAACACTTTTCGGGGGAGATGATGCGGAAACCTAATTCTAAGTCTGATTAGAAAGTCGTCTGTGTTTTCTAGATGTGCTGGAACAAATTTGAGGATTTGAGAGAGGATACATTGTAGCAGCCACGATAACTTGTCTAGGAGGTTACCACAGGCAGAGACTATAGGACGGAGTGGGTTACTAGACCACTACACTACTGCTAAACTAGAAGCGGAAACAAAAAGACTTATGAAGAAAACCCTAAACGACTGTCTTCCAGAGGAATTCCTTCGCCGCCTTCTACCCCAACATTGCCGGACGGCGGAGTTTTATGGGCTTCCAAAAACAGACAAGCCTTCGAACCCACTCCGTCCTATAGTCTCTGCCTGCGGTAACTCCTGCTACAATGTATCCTTTCTCAAATCCTCAAATATGTTCCAGCACATCTAGAAAACACAGACGACTCTCTAAACAGACTTAGAACTAGGTTTCCGCATCATCTCCCCCAAAAAGTGTTGTTTTCTCCTTTGATGTGGTTAACCTATATGCTAGTATTCCCATTCAAGAAGGCATAGACGCAACGATGTCCTTTATTGAAAGCAATGCAGACCAAATCAACTTTTTCGGCATATCAATCATCAATCTTCGCACACTAATAAGTCACGTACTTGAGAATAGTTTTGTACGATTTGGGGAGAAATATTATCAACAAACAGGACTAGCAATGGGTAACAGAATAGCACCTCCTGTGGCTGTTGCTTTCATGCATAAGCTAGAAACTACCTTCATGGCGGGACAGACTCTGAATCCAATCTTCTATGTCCGCTACATTGATGACATATGGGGAGTATGGACCCATGGGTTTGACACATTACAAAGCTTTTTCAATCAATGGAACTCCTACAATCCTGCTATAAAATTCACCATGGAACACGCACAAGACCCAGGCACTATAGCTTTTTTGGATACCCTTATCACAGTAAAACATACTTTTTATTCTACAGAACTCTACATGGAACCTATGACAGCACCAATAATCCTTCCTTTTGATTCCGCCCACCCTATGTCAACCAAAAGATCCATTCTACATACACAGATAACGAGAGCCATCCGCTGCTCATCCGACACAGTAACTAAAGAACGTGGCATAGAAAAAATAGCTAGACTTTTCTCGCTCAATGGTTACCCTCAAAAGCTCATCACCAGCACCATACGACCATGTACAAGGAATTCTGCATTGAATGATTATAAAACTCTTAAATCGCACAATAGCCCCTACAAGAACAAAACAAGCAGTACTGATGTCATTTACATGCGCCTCCCGTTCATTAATGATACACTGTCTAAGCGGATACAAGGAATCACCAGAGCCTCAAAATTACCCATCCGCATATCCTGGACTTCTGGAACACCCCTAAAACAAAAACTGATACGATCTGCTCTGATGCATCCTCCCTGTCCAGCTGGGAACAAACACTGTCATGCTTGTGAGTGTGGCCTTCGGGGCAAATGTATGACCCGGCTCGTTGTTTATAAGGCCACCTGCACTAAATGTGAGCATTTAGGGAATGTCCATTCATATGTAGGCGAGAGCACAAGACCCATTAGGTACCGTCTAAATGAACATTTAGGTGATGCTCGCCTACATAGAGTGGACACGCCCTTCGGTGACCATATATTACACTATCATAAAGACCTAAGTGATGATGAAATTAACTCCCTATTTCGGATCGAAATTTTAAGTGTTAACCGGGACGTCGCAGGAACGAAGATCAAAGAATCCATTTTTATACGTGATCTTGAACCGAAAATGAATACCATGTCAGCTTCTTGGCCTATCACTCACAAATCACCTTGGAATAAAAAATATATAATAAAAACAATAAAAAACATCTAGTTGGTCTTGTGATGCGTGATATATGTATAAATGTATATATATATATATATATATATATATATATATATATATATATAACTGTTTTAGGAAGAAAATGGAAAAAGAAATGTCTAAGATTGATACGTATACTGTGTGAAAATGCGTCTTTTTTCTACTGTTAACCGTTCCATATAATTCTGCAGGAAGAAGTGGTTGCTCCTAAGCGTGTGATAGTCTTTTTGAATCTTTGTGCTAAAAAAGTGTATCATAGCTGAGGATGACTTGAAGTCGAAAGCTCCGATTATTATTGTATCTATTCTTTCAACGTTAATTTAGGTCTAAAATAAATAAAAACATTGGCAGATAATGGTCATTTCAAACACCACTTTTAAGCTCATAATTATGCTCCTGCCAACAGTTCTTCACCTACTTTCTTCATGTTAAATGTTGCATTTGTCACATGTCACAAGACAGTCATATTCCTCGCCCCAGTGGGGTTTTTGACATTCCTCTCTGGATTTCCTGTCAACCTGACGCCTTATTTGACCTGTCGTGACCTCAATATTGACCTTAACAGAAAAGCGGCCTTATGTTTGGTCACCATTTTTTCATGGGCTATCTACCAGCGTTGGGTTTTCTCTTTACTATACCGCACAGGAGCCGAGATCGAGGGGGAGGGGGTATTGAAACACTAACGTAAGGTTGGGATAGTTTATTTATTTCCACTGATATGGCTGTGTTCCTAAATCTAGCAAACATTCAATTTTAGTTGTAAAACTTAATCCTTACATACAAACAACCGAAATAATGTTCCCGGAATCGCATGCAGCGATTTAGCTCTGGAATGTTTTGGGGAAGAGTGTTTGATTTGGCAACAATGGTCTTATTTTCGTGACATTAGTAAATGCATGGCCTGAATGCTCCTTAATAATCCATGTTCACCCGTCAAATGTTCCTACATGGCACATATTTAGAATGGTATTGATCCCGTCTTTGCGGTGGTGAAGGTGAAAAAATAATCGAGACATTTTGGGATACATTTCAGCTTCCTTCCACAAAACCTTCGGGGTTTTGCACGATTTCCGTGGTAGGTTCCCGGATATTTCTGCCAACCTTTAAATCCGACAATTTGAAGCCTTCATGACTTCCCATTGGCTCCTTTTAAACCAAATTCCAGGGAAAATACTAAATGCCCTAAAAGACAAGGCCGCATTATCAAAATGGGCAAAAGATGAGGCGAAAGTTGACTGAGTAAAAAAGTGATAAGCAAATAATTTTTTTTGTGATTTTGGGATTCTGAAATATCTTAAAACACGTTCCTTTTGCTCTAGCCCTGGTAGCCCTGGTAGCCCTGGCTCTAGCCCTAGCTCTGGTGCTATGTATCGTTAAAAGGCTGATGAAATGAAGAATATATTCGAATAAAACTATATTTTCTCTAAGTTTTCAGTAGGCTTCGAGGTGTTCGGGACAGCCGTGAGACAGAAATGTACTCTATATCTGAGAGCTTGTCGCATAGCTTGCTTTATTGACTGGTTTGAAACGTGAAAAACGTTGCAATAGATAAAAAAGTACAACAAATTGATAAATATTACTTTTGATCCTAATGGTAAACCTCTTTTAATTAAAAAACGTTTCATATATATTCGTATTCATTCCCTATTGATTCACATGAAATAGCACCTCAAAGTGACTGGCTTTTTCCATCGCTTTTTAGATTAAAATTATATCGAAAACAAAGCCGACGTTCTGCTTTCTTTGACGGCGATAGGGAAAATTTACTCTGTCCCACTAAAATACAATACATTTACGAATAATCCTCAGTATTAGCGTAATTATGAAGAATCTTCAAGAGACCTCTAGCAGTCAGGCCGTCCCAACTTGTGGTACGACTTTAACCTGAACAAAAATTATGGATTAAATCTGTCAATACGGGTTTTAACTTTTTGTTTTTATATAAAAATATTAATGTACGTTTTTCTGCTAAAAACCGTTGGGAACTGGTCTCTGAGTGTTTGAATGCACTAGTTCGCCTTCGTGCCACGAGAGGCGCTTCCAGCTCTCTTCACCTCGTCGCCTATGGGAGCCCTTAAACTATTTCAGGGACCGCAGACCAGCCTAACTCGACGGGATCCCAAAATTGATACAGGAGCCAGTTCAGAGGAGGGGCAACACCAATGCAGGGTTTCCGCGTCAATTCAGTGACCCAGCCCAGATAATGGGCCCTGAATCACCTTAAAGAGCGCAAAATCATTTCAGGGGGCCTAACACTATTCGGGGGTCTTAACACGTGCATTGACGGGGGTATGAGCCACCTTCGCCTTGACGGGGGAGGGGATAGAGCAAAACGATTTATACTACATGAGTCCTCGCAGCAAGCCGAATCGAATGAGATACAATATGACCTTGCTAGGTCGAATCAAGGATTTGAAGGTAAAATTTGGAAAAATGCATATCATTAGAACTGCAATGACGAGGCCAATATAATGCAGTTAAAATAAACACTCTATTGTTATCCATTACTAAGTTATTTAGTTAAAACCATTTTTCCTATATATTTCCAATGGAGAGGTCATGGCTCGTACCTGGCCTCAGGTCATCGATATAAAAATACTGGAACATATTTTAGGGAACTCGGTGGGCCCATTTGTGATATGACTTTCAATCGAATAAGTTCGCCCTGTTCCGACCTATACTATTTTAGACTTTTTTTGAGGTCAGGTCACTTGACCTGTACTGGTGACCTGACCTGAGATGACCTAAACTTAAAATCTTGAGAAAAAATTGTAAAAATGATAAGGGAAAATGTATGCCAAGTACAGCGGCGCTACGCGCCGCCGTTTTTATGCTATCTTTGAAAAACCCGAGGAGGGGCGGGTACCCGTCCCGCGTCAATGCGCGTGTTGACGTGCGCTTTGAAGGGGTCCTAAAGTGCCTTCACCTATTTTTCCAAGGTGGCCGGAGAGCTGTTCGCCGCCAGATTACGCCACTCGGCCACATTTGAGAGGATCTATGACCGCGTTGATTGGTGAAATAGTTTTGAAATAATATTGATAAGGTCAAGGTCACAGGTTAAGAGCATTAACCCCAGCGTTCCAGACGGATTTAATTACTCAGTATATCGTATGCTATGCTATGACTTCATACATAAGGTCACTCAATGTCAAGGCCAATGCCACTGGTCAATATCTAAGGCTTTTTTCAAGTTTAAGCCCTCACTTCCCGCCCAAAGGCTGCTACAGTGCCAATTATATTGTTCATAATTGGGAATATATCATGTTAATCATAGGTC
This sequence comes from Lepas anatifera, assembly GCA_034440635.1. NCBI lineage: Eukaryota > Metazoa > Arthropoda > Thecostraca > Lepadidae > Lepas > Lepas anatifera. The sequence goes on from JAOTON010001328.1 coordinate 858,619, forward strand.
AGTGACCTTGAATTAACTTGAACTAAAACTTTCAGAGAAAATCATGTGGGACGTTCCCTCTATGACCTTAGTCCACTTTCAGTGTATTCCCGACTTTTTCTGCATAATTACGGCATTTCCCAATACGTCTGTAGTATGGCCCATAAGTGACCTTCACCATCATCACCATCATCATCACCATCATCACCAGAATCACCATCATCCCCACACACCCCTCTACAGGCGATTTTCTAAACCTCTCGGTTTCCGAGATCTCGAAAGCCGTTTGAAATAAGTTTACTCGAAAGCCGTTCGAGATAAGTGGGTACTATATAGGAGTGAAATGACCGCAATTAAATTTCCTATTTAGCCATATCAAGTCTGAGGTTGTTAGTGACACGTGTTTGAAACCAGCAAGGTGCAAATATTTCTAGTTTTACTCAAATTTTATTTATACATATAAAACAAAGAAATGCAATACCACATTTTCCATCTCAAAATATTATCAGGCGGAAGCAATGTTCTTTCATTATGCGAAATGAAAAATCAAATTGGTAAATTAGATCACGAAATATTAAGGTTTGAATGAAATGTGAAAATACAGCCTACCGGAAGAACCACAAAACTGGATTAAAATTTAAAGCTTTGAGCTAAGAATAATGCCTAAGCACAAGAAAATTGACCTAGCTACCCCTATGTAACTGTCATTAAGCTAACTGAAGCGTGCCTTCTGACATTTGGAGCGTAAAGGTAGGGGGGATGATAATGATGGTGAAATAAATATATTTTTGGAATAGGCCAATTGCCACTCAGGGGGTGATTCTAGGGTTAAAATGGAGACTTTGAGTGCAGAAGATATTGTTCTACCTTGCAAAAAAACTTCGACCATGGGCAAGTGAAAATTTCGTCTCTGATGCTTGTTTTCCGGCACGTACTGAGTATTCCGTTTGACCTGCTACTCTCAGTTTCTCTTGGAAATAATTCCAAGAGTATTTGTATTAAGGCAGTGTCAGTATGCATATCTGTTACCTGACAAATTTTGCAACATTTTTGACAAAAAATACCTAGCTAGGTCAGGTCAGGTCACTGAGTTATGACGTCATTCCTATGTCCATGCAGTGATTTTTCGAAATGGAAATTTAGCTCGCTATTAGAAATGCAAGACGAAATTTCTGGATAACATTCAAAAGCTGTTGAATTGCAAAATGTGATATGTCACAAACAGATGTCCGGTTAGGTCCATAGCTATGTCAGCAGAGGTCACCAAGGGTATACAATATTATCTGAGAGTGTTAAAGAATTGCAATTAAACGCAGTATAACGATGATTTTGGTGTCATGGAGACCATTTGGCCCATACTAATCAGGGTTATGCATGCTATTGCTTTGTTGGGGTAATTTATGCCTTTGACCTTACACCAAGACCACCCTGCTACCTGAACTCTCGGCTTTGTTCCTCTCCCCCAGAAGGTGACGGGTACCGGGAGAGTCCTGATGGAGTTGGCATATTCTACATAAGAATGTTACTGCATTAATTTGACTTGATATAGGTGTTTGGGCACTAACTGTGTTTTTTGTCTCTGCAGGGGCTTTCAGAAGTAGTTATTTCCGTTTGATTTCACGTTTATTGCCACTGTAACAATGTGTCTATGCGTGAAAGGGGGAGCCTCATCTGGCCTCACCAAGGAAACAGACAGGGTTCATTTTTGCTCCAACGGCCCGGTGCGAAGATTTAGAAGATATCTGGCGACATTTATGTGTTTGTTCCAGCTCAACGAGACGAATGGCATGCAACATGTCCTTCTTAGGTAACATTATATCCTTATATTTCACCATGACCTGAGGTCAAGGACCTCGGGTCAGGGTCAAATAACGACATGTCAAGGTCATGTTGCATGCCATTTGAAATCCTGTGTCATGAAGCAAAAGGATTGTTGTATCTTTGTGTTCGAAAACATAAGCAAAATGTTCTTCATAATGGTGTATGTTGGTGACATTTGGTTTCCTCATTGTTGACCTGACCTCAAAATTATTGTCAGCAATTTCGATTACATATATTCCATGGGCTTTCTAATGATCGGCAAAATTGAACTCTAGCTCTTTTAACAGCCGAGTTGCACTCTGGTTTAGTCTTCCACTTTTAAGAATAACAAAATTGGCTTAAAGGGTTAACACGTGGACTGGAGGGTACCGCGGAGCCCCCCCCCCACCTATTTTCCAAGGTGTCCGGAGAACCGCTCGTAGCCGAAAGGTGATACTAGGCCACATTTGAGAGCATTTAATGGCTTGTCGATTAGCGAAGACATTTTTTCATCGGTTGAATCTCGTTTTACTCATAGGCTTTCAAAGTTAGACCTGCATTTTGAGATCGCCGGAATCGCGCCGTCGGACCAGTTCACTTGCATTGGAGACCGAGTGGTGACGTCATAACGCCATATAACCGGATGATATGTTAAGTTCGCCTCAAATGAAGGTCAATATCAATATCAGAGGTCACAGGTCAAGGCCATATCAACAATTTCAATGTCATTGACCCCAGTGCCTCCGGTTATATGGCGGTACCCGGTCTGACGTATATTATGTTATGACGTCATAGTAAAGGTACCTCAATGTAAAGGTCGAGGTCAAATGCCAGGGTCAAATGTCATTGGTAAAGGTCAATCATCATATCCCATCAAACAGTTGCTATAGCGTCCGTAATAGTGTACATTATAGGTAGTATACCACATTGTGACCTTATAGGTTAATGACCTTGAATGGCCTTGACCTCAAAATAGCAAGAAATATGATTTGCGATCTTCCATCTATGACCCTGGTCCGCCTTTAGCTTATTCCCGTCCTTTTCCCGCATTATCACATCATTTTCCAATAGGTACCCAGCATGACCAATATTTGACCTTTATGACCTCGTTTGACCTTGAAGAAATTGACCTAAGTAAATGAAAATAAGCCATGATTTAAACCAACATAGCTCCCACCCAACCCCCCAACCGGCGTTTTTCTACGCCTCTTAGTTTCCGAGATCTTAGGAGGGGGCTTACCAGTACCCTCCAGTGCGCGTTTGAGCCAGACCACTCTCCGGTGTAATTGTTAAATAATGACGTCATAAGTCAGTTACCTGACTTGACAAAATTTTTTTGGAAAAATTAAAACATTTTCAACTAGAAATTTTACCAATTTTTGTTTCTTTGGTGTAATTAAGCTCACAAATATTCGCGAAAAACTGAGAGGGACAGAGCCGATTGGACACTCGGGCGATACGGGAAATGACTGGCAGAAAGGAAAATTTTCAATTGCCCATGGTCGAAGTTTTTTTTGAAAGCTAGACCCATAACAAAACCACCAAAAGTTATGATTTTTCATACAGAATCATGTGTTAAGTGGCAACTGAGCAAAGATAACATTGAGATTTATCATCCCCCTAGTAAAGGGCCATCAATTTCCGGTAGGTTTTTTGCTCGCGTCCGAAATACCGCGTATTCGTGATATAAATATTGTCGGACCCGCTAAAAAATTTATTTAGCTGGCTCTTGTGACCTATTCAAAAGGACACAAATTTCAAATTCGTAGCTTAAGAGGTACAAATTACAAAACAATATAAAACCGAAAAAACTTGTTTCAAAATTTCGAAAAATAGATTTCGGATTTCGCTTCGGGGCCTTAGTTTGGGTGTTTGGCGTAGGAGGGCTATCGCCCTACAACATTGTAGCGCTCTGGTATTAATCATCAGACCCGCCAAGCAGCAAGAATAGAGCCTCTTGAGAAATCTCGATCCGCTTCGCTCCATGGATTTCGTCATGCGGCTCTGACAGACAGACAGACCACGCGCAGAGGCCGGTAAAGCGGCCAGATAAGAGCCCAGTGAGAAATGTATTACGCTGCGCTCCATGCATTTCGTCACGTGGTTCTGACTGCAGTTCAAACGAAACAAGTCCAAAACAAGACAAACCACAGACCAGCCTACCGCCCGTGGCGGGAAACAAATCTCTGGCGAGGTTGGTCATGGCCTCTGACCACGAGACAGACAAACCATCCGTGGCGGAACACACACCTTGGGCGAGATTGGCCACGGCTTCTGGGTTGTGAAGGAAGTGGCGCAGGCCCGCCTTGGAGTTGAGGACGGCCCGCACGGCACCCACGCACTCCAGCGGTACGATGACCTCCGAGAGACCGCTGAACTTGCGGTCGCACAGCAGGTCTAGCGAGGTGAGCAGCAGGTCCAGGCCGTCCCGCTCCAGAAACTCGTCCATCCAGGCACTGACGGCAACAGCAGAGCAGTGGTACAGAGGCCACGGGTGCGACCCCGGCTGGGATCAGTCATCGCCGACGGCTCTGTGGTCAATAGACGGCGCACCATTATTCAACCGCCAAAGAAAATAGTTTTGGGCTTGGAAATGTTATCTTTATTGATCATTTATTCCAAATTTATAACAGACAAAACCTCTAAGGATACATTTTTCTTTCCAAACATATGTCCACAGAGTGTCCTTGCCTGTCCACTGTCTGCGTGTTTCAGCCTGTCCACTATCTGGATGAACTCATGTGTTTGCTATCGAAGTGTCCTTACCTGTCAACTTTCTAGATGGTCTGATGTGTTTGCTATAAAAGTGTCCTTGCCCGTCGACTATCTGAATGGTCTGATGTAATTGCTATCGAAGTGTTCTTGCCTGTCGACTATCTGAATGGTCTGATGTGATTGCTATCGAAGTGTCCTCTCCTGTCGACTATCTGAATGGTCTGATGAGTTTGTGTGGACTGTTTGAGCAATTGACTATTTGAACATCGCGTGAATTCACATATCTGTAGTCCTTCTGCTTCATTATTTTCACTAGCTTTAGCACTAGTAAAAAACTTCTTTTAGCCATTCTAAACGAATCAGGAGCCTGGACAGATTTCGGGGGCTGTCGGGCCGGAGTCCCCGGGGACTATGGTTAAGTGAATCCGTTCGCATCCCGGTGGAGGCTGGTGCCACCCGGTGGACCCCGGCTGACAAGCTGGCGCAGGCGTTGCAAATTGTTATAGAGCACGATGCACAAAAGTTCGCCGGACTCGTCTATTTAGTTGTTTAGGTTGTGGATTTGAACCTCGCAGTGAAGATGTATATCACAGGAGCAAGGTAATAGTGCAAGGAAACTGGGACTGGTTGGGGGGGCATACTCGAACCGCCCACGCGCGGCACCCGGTCCATTAATATTGTGGTTGCATTGCTCGGACATTATCATGGGTGATTTTGTTGTTTAGCCTCGTTTTATTATCGTAACATCAGCAAGATGGTCATGAGCAAGGCAGGCTTAGATACCTAACCTCAGTACATTTTCGATGGCCAAGGACTTGGAATGTTAAATTGCAATCTACTGGAGAAGGTGAGACCAAGACGCCTGTACTTTGGAAACTTGGAAAGTGTGTGGGAAGACAGTCGACATATTGCTGACAAGGAACTTCCTTCTCTCGGAACAAGAGCTTGGTTGTTCTGGGTTCTTTTCACCTTTCCAACATACTGGTTTCATATAATTACAGTTATTTTTCCAGTTTGGCTGAGCTCGAAAACCTTTAAAAAGTGGGGCCTGGAGTGGACTATTTCAACTGGATATTGACTGCCCAATGCTCAACATGGGTGACAGGGGGAGCATGATAAAATGATTTATTAGATATTTTGTAACATCCCAATAAGGTAAGCAGGCATTACTACAGGTACCTACCTACTTTCCTGCGAGTAAGGCTCAAGTTGGCATTATTAACTTAAATGCTTCAATGGACACATTTGTAATTTTTACAGTCAGCACCTCATGCTGTGTTAGAAAGTACCTGCATAGTTAAATTTTCCTTGGTCTTTCACTCACCATATATCACCAAGCTGAAACCTGGCAAACTTTTAAACCAGCCAGTTTAGTTCATAATTTGGAAAAATAAACTTAACTTTGCAAATAAACAATATGTTTTAAAGAAATTAATTATTCACTCCTACTCTTGTCGGGACGACACATTTTATATACCTATTATTTTTAAACTTACATACAGATTTGAAAAAAGAACTTGGTGATTGAATTTGTTTTAAACTACCTTTGATATCCTTGGATCAAAATGAAATTTTGAAGAAGAAAAAAATTTCATCAAATTTTTTATCAATTCTTAAATGTCTTATCAAATTTGATTTCAAGCACAAAGTTTGAATGAAAATGTCCGAAAACATGTAAAAACAAACTTTGAAAACAATTTAACGTACACTTTGCAAGATATTGGGTTATACAGGAAGGCCTTTACGAGTGTGTCAAACATTTGTATGCCCATAACTTTTGAAATTGCCAACAGAATTCAATTTTTTGTCAATCAGTGTCCCAGGTTACTTAGGAATATGTATATCTAATTCAATTTATTTATATATAAAAATAAACGACCCCAAGGAATTTAAAAATATTACACAATTTTAGATTGTAATACACTTTAAAACCATTTTTCATGGCCTGAAGATCATCTAAACTAGTTCTGAATAATATCCCATAATAAATACCATATTTTTATTACCTGAATGTGACAAATAAAGGTCATGTGCTCAGGTTTCTGCTCCACAAGCTATAATTGCCTCTGGGGAACATTCCTCTCATCCCGGGGCATTAACTGGTCTGCGTTGGGGAACCAAATGACTTTTTCTGACCTCTGATTGGAACCATCGTGTGCTTTGTGCAAAACTGTAGCTGGTGACTCTCTATTTCCAAGTTTTCTCTCGTGAGTCAATACTTGCTCGTCTTGCCATGGCAAAGCCCGGTAACAACAAACTCCCAACTTGAATCGCTAGAATCTTAGTAATCCGACGGATTATTTTAAACGTGTTTTTCACGATTCTTAGTATAAATTCAGGGATTTTAAAGTACCTAGGTTTTTAATCTTAACATTAATGTTATTCACATGTCAGCCAATACCGCAGCTGAACACGTGTTTCGATCGCAGTCTTTATCAACATCTAATGCCCGCTTCACACCGCCAACGTAGCGTACGAGCGGACGGGAGCGGAACGTAACGGGCGAAAAAATACAATACCTGAACTCTGACACTTTCCGTCCACCTCCACGCTCCGCTCCGCTCCCAGTGTGAAGCGGCAGTCGAAACACCGAACGTTCTGCTGCGTGTTGTTTACGTTTGCGGTTGCCAGATTTCAGGAGCGTAGCGGTGAAAAGATGGAAATATTCATCTTTTGAACGTACATGAGCGGAGCGTAATGAACGTTTGGTTTATTTGAAAAGTGTTTTTAAGTGATTTTGCGCTAATTGTGATTAATCTTTTTAGTGGAATTCCATCAATAAAGCAGGTAAGTTCGTACAATTCAAATTCAATGTTCTTGATACAAGATAAACAAAAACAGTGCTGCTTCTGACCTTGGTTCTGCTTTTCTGAGATGTAAGTAAACAAAAAGGAACTTTAATTTGGCCATCAATGGTTTAGAGGTGCATTTAAGAAAGGAATTGATTAGTAATGTAAAATTACTGACCAACTCGGGCAATCATAGACATAGGCATAGGCGGATCCAGGATTGCCGATCGGGGAGGGCACCTTCCGGGGGGGGCGCCATCCGGACCAGGGGGCACCACCATAGGCGGATCCAGGGGGCAAGGGGGGGCACGTGCCCGCCCCGATCGACCCTCGGCGCCCCCTGAAAGGTCGATGGCACCCCCCTGAAATGTCGCTTCCCACCCCCCAGGATACGAAAGTCGGCGCCCACCGATAGGATTTGGCGCCTACCTGATAGGTTTTGCCGGTCATAAGTGGCACCCCCCTGGTCTGGATGGTGCCCCCTGGTCCGGATGGCGCCCCCGGAAAGGTGCCCCCTCCGATCGGCAATCCTGGATCCGCCTATGGGCGCCACTTATGACCGGCAAAACCTATCAGGTGGGCGCCAAATCCTGTCGGTGGGCGCCGACTTTCGTATCATGGGGGGGGTGGAAAGCGACATTTCAGGGGGGCGCCATCGACCTTTCAGGGGGCGCCGAGGGTCGATCGGGGCATCGTGCCCCCCCTGCCCCCCTGGATCCGCCTATGGACATAGGCAGATCCAGGATTCCGAACCGGGGGAGGGGGTGTCAGGGGAGGGATCCCGTACCAGTGGCGGATACAAAAGGGCCAAGGGGGCTCAAGCTCCCCCTGTAAAATTTCTTAGTGCCCATAGAAACCTCAATATAAGGGGAAACATTTGGAGCCATAGGCGGATCCAGGATTGCCGATCGGGGGGACGCCACTTTTGACCGCCAAAACCTATCATGTGGGTGCAAAATCCTATCGGTGGGCGCCGATTTTCGCATCCTGGAAGGAGGGAGAGTATGAAGCGACATTTAAGTTGGGCACCATCGACCTTTCAGGGGGGGTGCGTGACCATTTCAGGGGACGCCGTGGGTCGGTCGGGGGAGGGGGTAACGTATGTTTGAGGGGGCGCCATCAATACTTTCAGGGGACACAATTAGGGGTGACAGATGTTGATTAGGGTGCTCGTGCGTAACTTTCCCGCCTGGGTAAGCTTATGCTGCCAAATTATGTGGGAGCAGTGAGGGGCTGTCATCCACATGATGTGGAGGGGGCACATTCCTTCTCTCGTCTGTAGTGGGGGAGCGAGCTGGGAGTGGTTTTCATGACTGGATAAAACTGCTATCAGCTGCCTCAGATGCTGCATTATTGTTGAGGGGGCATAGGCGGATCCAGGGGGAGGCAAAGGGGGCACTTGTCCCCCCCGATCGACCTTCGGCGCCCCTAAAATGGTCACGGCGCCCCCTGAAAGGTCGATGGCACCCCCTTAAATGTCGCTTCCCACCCCCCCCCCAGGATGCGAAAATCGGCGCCCGATGATAGGATTTGGCGCCCACCAGATAGGTTTTGCCGGTCAAAAGTGGCGCCCCCTAGTCCGGATGCCCCCCGATCGGCAATCCTGGATCGCGTATGTGAGGGGGGATGGGTCCGCTAATCACTTCACAGGTATAACTTGTATTGACCAATGCCGAATTTTCTATTACTCGAGGCGGAAAAATGAATTTTTCCAAGGGGCACCATTGTCGGATGGGGCCCCACTGAGACCAGGGGCGCTAAAAGCTAGCAGGTGGACGCCTAATCCTATCACCGGAAGCGCGGATACTTCCATTCTGGGGGTAAGCGACATTTCAGGGGGCATCGGCCTTTCATGGTGGGAGGGGGAAGAGCACTAATGTTCGCAGGGATTACCCTCTTGTCTCTAGATCTGCCAATGGAATGAAGTTCAGGTTTGTGCCCTATTTAACTGACCAGTTGGGTAGGGATTAACGTCACAGAAGTGTCACTGACTTTTGATTGAGTATGGGTGATTCAGCTGCCTGCGGGCGGGGAGAAGGGGCAGTGGACTTCTTGGATCCACCCTAGGACATAGGCGGATTCAAGATTGCAATCGAGGGAGCTCTTTGACTGGGGGGGGCACTCTTGGTCGGAAAACCCCAGATGGGCGCCAAATTATATGGGTGGGTGCCAACGTTTGCATACTAGGTCTTACTGGCCTAGGAATAGTAAATAATACCTGAATCATTTCCTCCCAGTGTAAAAAAAAACAATGGCGGAATGGACGCTAGAAACGGAGGAGGCCCTCATCACGTACGTGAAGGAGTACCCGTGGCTGTACACGGCCAGCCATCCCGGGTACCGAGACAAGGTTAAAAAAGCCAATACCTGGGATGAAATCGCCTCTTCGATAGGCAACAATTCCACTGGTGAGTCCTCTGGCAACATTCTGCCGCAAATCGCTCATGCTACGAATTAGCTAAATTTGAAGTCAAATGTGGTTGCTCCCACTTTTGAGAGGGTGGGGGAGCAAGTTTCATGTCAAACACGAGGTGGGTCAGGGGGAGGACGGGGGGAGTGTAGAGCAATGTTAACACTGGTTATAAGACCCAACGGAAACCAGTCAGTTATGAAATTTATATTTTTTACTGGACTCCCTGCCCACTGTCTCGGCCAATAATCTACTTGCGTAACATTCTCCAGGTGAACAAGTTGCAACCAAGTGGACCACCCTACGGGACCGGTACCGACGGCTCCGGAAGGCAATGGAGGAGCCCGTCCCCAGTGGCTCCGGCAGGATCGACGTGGAGAGACGCCAGCAGAGCTGGAGTCTCTACCCCAGCATCGATGGCTTCATGCGCAACAACACGAACCATCGACGCCGGTATGTGGTAAAGCTTTTCTTGATATTGTATTGTGTGTTTTTAGCGTTGAGACGTCATTTCAACCACGCTCCCGCAATGCTGGTCTATTATAGTTATAAGTGTATACGTATGTGTTGCATTTTCAGGGGTGGAGACAACTTCTCGCTGGCGTCCAACCTCCCACCGCCCCTGCCGGAGGCCACCCCATGGACAGAATCCGTCCCCGTGGAATTCGTGGAGGCAGAAAGCGACGATACGGTATGTTAGCATCAAAGACTAATAATAATCCTACATTTAAGTGCTGAATCTTAAAACTTAAACGGTATTAAAGCCCTTGATTAGTATCCAATATCGACCAGGCTTAAATATTAGTGCACAGCAGGCCGCACTCATCCCAATTCACAAATGTTCGAAACAAATCTTAATCTGGTGCCTTAAGCATATCTATTCTACTTTTTCCCAGTTCTTCCCGATCCAGCGCCATCTATGTATACTCGATATTAGCCACAGGGCTATCTATCTGTTGCCTCCCGAATAGTTCTAACATTCTACTTTTTCCCAAATCTTCCTGGAAAAAGTGGAATATTAGGACCATTCAGGAGGCAACAGATAAGTAGCACTGCGAATAATATAGATTATACATAGGTGGCGCTGGATCGGGCGTCGCATACAATTTGCACTTGTTAGGGATTTGACAGTCATCGAAATTGTTCGTTCCATGAATTTGTACGAATATGCTACACTTAGTAAATAAGAATCAATTTCTGTAGAGCCGTGCATTGCGGAATTATAAGTCTAAAATGTTTGACTTGAATAGTTTCCGAATTCGTTTCATAAATACGCCTCGTCCGTGGGCGGCTAAATTACCGATCATTCGCATCAAATAACAAATACCGGTGACTTATTCTGTCGCAGGAAACCCAGTTCTCGGCCCAAGCCGACCAGCAGCCGGAGGAAGCTGATAATCCTCCGAATGAGGCCCCCGCCCAGCCTCCGCCCGCCGAGACGCCACGCTCACGCCCCTCCACTGCCAGCACACCAAGAAGGCGCCCAGCAAAGAGGCCCGCCGACGCCACCTGGCAGCGCGATCTCGTGGATACCTGGAGAGAGGAGAAGCGGAGGGAGAACGATAGGATTAGCTGTTTCGTCTCGTATCTGGGTGTCCTCCTGCGCGAGGTCCCTGAGGCTCGCCTCGGGGACTTGGAGGGGGCAATCCTGGACCTGGTTCGTAAATATTAAATGTGGGTTAGTTGTTTTGTTCCTGTTTCCTCTCGTATCTTACTTGCTATCTTCACTTGCTTGACTGTTACCCTCCTCCACGGGTTATTGACATCTAGCGTTAATTTCGGTGTGTATGTCAATTAATACAACCGTAGCAGTCATTTTTCCTGAATTATTGTGTCAAAAACTGCAATGACATCGATGGTACTGCCAAATCGATCTACCGCGCTGCGAAGTTTGCTCAATGACTAGTTAACGGGTGTATTTAACGTACACCGCCTACTGCACAACAACCATCACACACACACACATATATTACAAACGTCACCGGGAACATGACCACATGGTTCACAGTCGCCGGTGCAACCGACCAATGCAGCAGTTGCTATCAGCCAGCCCCCTCCAACAGCAACCGCAGACTACCGGATGTGACGTCACACCTGGTAGCATATAACATGGGAAAATTAAATGATTAAATGTCCAAATTTTTGCAAAAAAGTCCATTAATAGAAAATGAAATGCATGTCTATTGCAATTGGGATAAACTTGATTGCTGTGTATTCTTACAAATTCGTAAGCGGGCAGTGCCATTAGCAGCAGTTTGACGCACGGGCCAATGGTGAAGGAATTCCTCCACGCCCATATGACGTCACGTAGGCGTGAAGGAATCCGTCTTGAATGTACCTTTAAGTAAAGGTATCTTGGCTATCAGCGGCATGGGTTTAAGTGTCTCTTGCGTTCGTGGGCTGCTGTTGATCAACATGCGTGACGACATGCGTCACGTGATCAACATGCGTCAGCTACTGCTAGCAGGACACTGCTGAAGGTTCCCTTATAGTTGTGGAAAAGGAACCGGACAGCTTCGGAGACTGCACCAGGACGTGCTTGCCGTCGATGGCTCCTGAAAAAACGGATTCCTTACAATAATGTGAACAGCTGAGCTGGAAAGTTAGAGAAATACAGTATAGGGCATTGGAATCTCGCAGCAGGCGGAATCGAATAATAGAAAATGTGACCTTGCTAAGTACAATCAGGTCAAATCTAGAAGTTGACCAGCGTTTTTGGTGCATCATTTGCTTCACATTCCAACTGTTATATGACATTTAAATGTCTATCTCATCTATCATTGTCAGTTTAAGGCTTTTTACAAGTTCTTGCCACTTTTTCCTGGGAAATATCGGTATTATACCGGTATTTTGCCAATACTGGTGATAACACCAAAGTAACCAGGTCAGGTCCAGGTTACTTTTTGACCTAGCATAGCCAATATGCATATTAATCGACTCGCAATAGCAATTCGAACACAATAGTATCAAAATAAAAGCTGTACCATCATTTCATGCAAAGTTATTGACCAAGTCTGAAAACTGCGTAAGTAGCCCCAGATGACTTATCAGAGGTCACAGGTCCAGAATTGCAACATGAGCCTGAAAAGGTGCCAAGGATACTACGATTTGGAGAATATTAACAATATATATATTTATAATATATATATATATATATATATATATATATATATATACAAATATTAACAATATATATAGGTAATAAATAAGTACCACGCAAAATCGGTATGACTGCATATAATTTTTCCAACATTTCCGATGCACCATGAACCTGTCAAGCATTGAAATTCAATCGGTAACGACATATTTGTGTGCTTTTCTTTTAAATGGCATTAAAGGTCAAGTTAGGTCATTTAATCAGTTTACAAGGGTCGTTTCAGATCCAAGGGACAAATAATGACACGAAACCTGCGGTAGGTAAGTGATCAGATTTCATTTGACATCCATATTAGCCATGTTGTAGCGCATCTCACGAAAGGTACTTCCAATGAGCGTTTTGCCCTAGGTGATGACCTCTGTGAACTGTTACTTAATCTGAGTTACAAAGAAAATCATTCACTAACGGTTAGATTGCACCCTGAGGATCACCCAAAAGGACTTTTCCAAAAATTTTTAATTTAAAGAAAAGGTCACAAGGTCAAGAGCTCAAAACCTGACCCGAGGTCAAATTTTTTTATTATATGGCCCATTGTATTTCCTATCCATCAATATTTCTTTTGATTAATTTCAATCAGCCCCTTTTACGATCTACAATTATTTCTGCTTCAATATTTGCGTTGACCTCGAAAATTTGATGACCTCTATCTGGTGACCTCTTCGACCTTGGGATCTGAAAATGGGCCCAAATTTGTATTTTGTATAGGGGATCTGTGGTACAAAATTTTTGGAAATCTGAGAGGTCATGGTGAACTTCTTGGTGGCTACCTGGACGATTTGCCCTGGAATGACCCATATGCTCCAATCCGATAGATGTACCCTTATCTTACTTATGCCACCTTAAACATTTTTGGAGGTGAGGTCACTTGACCTGCACTGGTGACTTGACCTGAGATGACCCAACCTTAAAATTTGTTTAAAAACTCACAATCAGTAGTTATTTACAAACAACTCACCTAGACAGTGCGGGAAGTTCCACCTCTGTTCGAACTCTTCAGCGATGTCGAGCCATTTCTTGGTGTCAGGCACAGGCATTTCAAGAGGTGCCAGCTCCTCCCACAGCGTGTTGCAGACCTCCGGTATTATGCCGCTGATGGTGGAGGCCCCTACACGGAAGTACCGCGCCACGTCCTGTTGACTCATGCCGGAGGCAAGGTATCTGTCAAAGAGAAACAATCGATGTGACACCGAAGCTTGAAGCATGGTTTGCGGCGAGTTTTTTTCCCATGGAGAGCTTTTTAAGAAAATGGTACGCACTGTTCAAACCTTTCAGAAAAACAATAATACAATTCAAACGGTGTCAAAAAGAGCATTGAAATATTGTTTAATCCATAAAGATGGGGAAGAGCTGTGTAGATTATAAAAAGCAGACACAAAATGTTTATTGCATATTACCACACAATATCATCTCAGATCCGATTACCGATAACAAAAAAATCGGCAAGATTAAAAAAGATCAGATAATAGAAAATCAAGCAAATTCAAACAAATTAAACAAAAAGGCAGTGAACCATCAATGAATCAATAGATGTCACGCTGGTCGCAAATAGGGATGAAATCATAGTTAGCCTGTGTGTTCTGTCCTGGTGTTCTGAGAATGAGAATACACTGTATATGGTTCCAAGAAAGATCATCTTACGCCCGTGTAACGTCACATCACGGCCCGGCATTCGTTCCTGTGAGGGGTGGGGGGGGGCTGGCATGATTTGCCGGCCTTTGGCGATCAAAACATAGCGGAAGAAATTCAAAATAATCTATATACAGGGAAATTTTATTTCGAGTTCTAGGACTTTCTTATCCCTCACCCCACCGGGGGGCCATCGATGCCCCCCTAAGGTTTTTCCGGGATAGCAGAATAACGAAAAGGCGCAGCACAGCGGTTGAGGGCTTTACCTCTCACTGCATCATTTTGCCACCATCCCTGAATTTTTTTACCCCGGGTCACCCAAGGTCAGGTCACCAGACGAGGTCAACCAAGGTCACCTCACTTCAACTTTAGAGCTCTGTAAGAGCTACATTTCGAAGTCGATCGATTTGAAACTTCCTACACTTTATAGCCTCTCCAGGGTCTACAAGGTGTATATCCGGGATTTTTCGATTTCGTGCCCTGAGGTCAGGTCACGAGGTGACCTCTATCATTGAAAAAGCATGGGGAAAAGCTGTCTTATGATCTAAAAGTCACAAAAGCGATTGAAAATGCTCAGCTTGATCAGAAAAGCGTTCTTGGACACCCTTTCACGGATTCCAGGGGCCATATTTCCCATTTGACCTCTCCAAGGTCATCCAAGGTCACCAGGGGTCAAAAACAGTATTTTGACAATAATTTTTGACCTGTATAGGCTAGAGCGCCGAAACAAACACCATCGTGTTTGTCTCGTCATTGGCTTTCATTTGATATACGGCAAGGTCACTTTCTGACCTTTCGTGACCTCAGGTCATCTTAGGTCACGAGGTGACCTCTGGAGGTCAAACCACTGCCGGGAGGTCTTTACGTTTCACATAGCGGAAAAAGTACTGCCAATTTCCTATCAAATGTACTTTACCATACCTCAATAGCTCTAATGGCATAAGAGTTATGCCCAGTTTGCTCAAGCATTGCATATTTGAGTGAAAATAGCCGATCTTGACCTAATTTGACCTCTGGAGGTCAAACCATTGACCTGAGCACTAAAGCATGTGAGGTAATTTCTTACTGAATTCACGCGAGCTTTCTATTGCACTTTGCAGATTTGCGGTAACGCCCATATTTTCGGGGTTAGAGAGAGGGGTCCATCGATGCCCCCCGGTGGGGCGAAGGTGGCGCTGGACCCCGGTGGGACGCGGGTTATGTAACTAAAGGTAGGCTAAGATTACAAATTTACAAAATAATTTTGAAGTTAGCTTTTGAAAGGCGCCTATTGCCTTATTTTTTTATCCCGGATCCGCCCATCCTGGATCCGCCCATGATTCAGACCCAATTACAAATATTAAAATTAACCTTCTATCTGTGGTAATAAATATCTGTGGTAATTCTTTACATTTTTCCACTCAATCTTCAAGTGTAAAATTTTTACGGCAATTTAATAATCATTTTGTTTATGAACTTACCCAAAAGTGCACGGGTACAGAACTGTTTAAGAAATTTGTCACTTAATTTACAATTACACAACAAGGGTTAAATGGTTAAATTGACTCTCACTGCAGGTGCTGTAACCTTTGAATTTTCCACTTACACTATATTTTCCAGTATGAATTATACACTCAGTGCCCACACAGGACCAGTTCTGGGCACTGGGGGAGGCAGTCTAGCTATGGCTCCCTCAAAGCAATACAAGTCAGGGGGCAAACTGTGGCCAGAGTTCCCAAAAACATATAGGTACCCAGTAATGGGAGAAAATGACCCATAATTGAGAATGCTACTTATAAAATTATAATTCATATTCCCTTACTTTTAGTGCAACGCATTGGCGGACGCAGGGGGGGCAATCCGGACATGCCCCCCAAGCACTAGAGGGGGGGAAACTATCTTTTGGTCCCCCCAAACGCCGGAGAAATTTTTGAAAAAGGTGTTTACTCTAGGTCCGTAGAGCCAAAATATTTTTCGCTCCCCCCCGAGAGCGAGCATGTACTTGGAGAGGTAGCTTATTCTAGGTCTGTCGAGCACTGAAAAAGGTGTTTACACTAGGTCTGTAGAGCAAAAAAATATTCGCTCCCACCCCTTCCCCTCCCAGGAGGAGAGGCAGTCATGGGTTTGCCCCCAAAAAAAAAAAAAACTCGAGTCTGAGTCCGCCCCTGGTGCAACATCCCAAACCTAAATCTAAATTGAGAATAAGGTGGTGATGCAATTGTCATATTCCTAGCCCTGGATGGGAATTTAAATAAAAAATATCAGTATTATCTGGACAAGATGTGCCTTATTTGTATTGAATCTGCCCTCCTCTTGCACTGCATCCCAATCAATCTAATTGTGAGCTAGCCGCCCACCATTGGCGGACGCAGGGGCCATGCTCCCCCCCACCAATGCGCTGGAGGGGGCCAAACTATCTTCTGGCCCCCAAAGGCCGGATACATATTTGGAAAAAGGTGTTTACACTAGGTTTGTCGAGAAAAAATATATCCACCCCATGCCATGAGAGCGATCATGTACTTGGAGAGGTGGCTTATGCTAGGTCTGTCGAGCACCCAAATTGCACGTCCCACCCCAAGACTCGAGTAGGTATGTGTTCGCCCCTGCCGTCCACATAGGTACATGGATATTATCCTAATGGGTATGCCTACCTAAGCAAGAAATACACACTGTCAATGGTTGCTCAATATAACTGTCATCAGAAATTTCAACATCTGAATATTACTGTGTTTAAATGATGCTCACCTGATGGTCATTGCCAGGCGCTCAGCCTCGGGAATCGCCGCCCGATAATTCGTGTCCTCCCGATGAAGGCGTGGAGCAACACACTCCAGCAGTTGATCGAACCTCTCTGGAGTCATACGATAGGCTCGATAAAACTCTTCTGGGTTCTGCCTGGCCTCGCGCAGCAGGTAGCATATTCACCTCTTGAGCTTCGGTGTTGTAGGGATTCCCGTACCCAAATGCGTCTAGTTGGTGGTGGCGTGTCACTACTATCACCAAGCGCCAGCATCAACAAAAGGTCTTCGTCACGCATGTTGATCAACAGCAGCCCACGAACGCAAGAAAGCAGTAAAATCAGTTGAAAAGGCACCCAGATTACTCCCGAGCCCGCGCAGTGTTTTAAACAACGACGCACGACGCCTTCCCGAACGTTCCGCTCGCTGTTGTTCCGTTCAGCGTTTGCCAGATCTCCATGACAACCAGTTTTCCCCCAAATCCCAAGATTTGGTGATACGTTCCAAGATTTCTTTGAGTCTTGGGTTATTGTTTAACTTTCGCCCGTTACGTTCCGCTCCCGTCCGCTCGTACGCTACGTTGGCGGTGTGAAGCGGGCTTAAGGGATGAGAGATTAAGAACATGTCAGCAAGACGTGCTGCAGTTTCATCGTTTATATTTTGTGTGCAAAATTATCGCGCGACAAAACTATAAAACCACAGTTTGTGAAGATTTCCAAATAATGTTTCTTGAATTATTCTATAATGCATAAAAGCAAGCTTTAATTTGTAAACAAACTATTTACCAGAACGAAATGCTACTTTGCAACCCGCTCCTTCAAGTTTGTTTACAATAATTTCAGCTGGTTTCAAGTACGGTATTGTAACAAATCGTATCTATTCCTTTTTGTTGGTTTTCAAGGATCGTTTTTGTATGTTTAGAGCTTTCTTCTTCATATTCATCGGAAACCCTCTCGGATATCTTAGCTTCGTGAACAATGTTATAATATGCTCTCTCTTCTTGCAGATAATCTTCACTGAAAATGCGGAAGGCCCTAAGAATAAATCCTATAAGTACTCCTCGTTTCACCCCATCACTATGACCTGAGTAATAATGTATGTTACGAACCTTTTGTCTGGGGTTCGTTTGGGGAAAAGTGACGGCAGGAAAACAGTGTGTATAAAGATGGTAACTAATTATTCCAGCAAAACCGCATGGCCAAACGACACGGCATCAAACAATTCAGACCCATTCGTAACTAACGGTATTGTGCATACACTCCCAGACGGAACATGGCAATAGCACATCAAGCGAGCTAGAAACGGGGTGAGACGGTCGGTAAAGGGAGAAGGATTGAATCCAATCGAAGCGATCAATCGGACCCGGACATGCTAGATACTACCCAGCATTATGGCAAGAATGTAATGAGCTTGTTTCGATCAAGCCCAGGAGGAAGGAAGCCCAGAGAATCGCCCTGGGTTGTAAACCAACCGAATCGTTGAGATCAACTCGGAGGTAGGGAAGGGAGAGGTGGAACAGTGCCACTCACCTGGCCGAGTCCGGTCCTGGACTGACCTCCCGACCCCGCTGGCACACCGACCTCAGCTCGGCTCACGCACGAGGACCAATGAAATTCGACGACACATTAACACGGGGCGGGAACAATTGGAAACCTTCTCGAACATTCTACCCACAAACTAACACGAGAGCTAAAAGCTCAGCGCCCGCTCGGCCTCGAACTCACCATCGCTGAGTAACTGCTAATGAACAGCGCCTTAACCGACTGAGCTAACCCGCGGAGCGACCGGAGACACAGTCCCGACGTATCCAGTCCGCAACACTACCCCCTCCTGAGAAGTCTGCGACCCGCAGACTTATTTAATAAACAAAAACAAAGCATCCTGAACGCACACCAAATATCGCTTAGCTGTGATGTCTCCTCTTCTTGGAGCTGCAACCAAGTTGGGAGCCTTGACTGCAGCCTACGGAAACCGATTGGGGTGAGCTGGACGCCATCGCTTCGAAAGTAACCGTCATTGTTCACGATCTGATGGCTCTTCTTGCGCGGCATCTTTTGAACAAACCGAATCCGAATCAGGAGATAGGTGGATCCTGCCACGGCTCTGAACGAGGGACTCCAGCCAGTCCCAATCAGCAGGGCCCAGCTCCAGATACAGGCGAGCATCAGACGAGGCCGAAATAAATATCCTCCGCCAAGGGATCCATCCTGAAGAAGGAACAGACAGCGGCAGCCACGGAACACGGTGACGAAACAACAAGAGCACTATCAATGCACGACGTGTTGAACTTATGCATATATGTACACGCATGTCGTGGTCATAACAAGACACTAACCTCGTCAAGACGGGCATTAGCGCGGAGCAAGACATACCATTAGTGAGGATCAGCCTAATGCGGCACGTAGGATGGCTGTTTTTGTGCGTCACGAGGTCGCAAGTTATAGCGAACTGCGGGAGCACTCACAGGAAAAGCTTCTGGTACCCGTTCGGATGCTTTTCGATGTTTTTGCAGTGAGCTTTGTCCAAGATCCGTTGTGGCTGGTGGTTTTTGTGCGTGATCCCAGCTATAAGCGGGCTGCTCACACTTCCACAAGCGGTTGGCGTGCACAACCTTTGCCTTTGAGTGTGGAGCGCGTCGAATTCGGTAAGTGACTTCCGAAAGACAGTTTACCACGGTGTAAGGGCCCTCCCAATCACTCATTAACTTAGGTGATCTACCCTTGACTCTTCTGGGGTTGTAGAACCACACCTTATCGTTTTCATCGAAAACCGAAGACCTTGCCCTTGCGTCATGTCTCATCTTCATTGCATCGGCTGCAACCCTCAGATTCGTCCTCGTCAGCTGGTGGACTTCGGCGAGGTGATGCCGCAAACGTCCCACATACGTAGAACTAGCTACCGGAGGCTCCACTTCCGGGGACGTCCGATCGCCAGATCCACGGGTAGCCGGATCTCATGCCCCATCATCACCCTAGCCGGAGAGAAATCTGTCGTCTCATGCTCCGATGACCGATATGCCATCAGCAAGCGCGGTAGCTTCTCGTCCCAGTCGTTCTGTGCCTTAGAACAGAACTTGGCCAGCTCTTGGCCCAACGTACGATTAAATCGCTCGACCATGCCATCTGACTCTGGTCTTAATGGTGTAGTGCACGTTTTCCTAACACCCAGTAAGTCACAACATGCCTTGAACACTTTGGACTCAAAGTTTCTTCCCTGGTCAGAATGTAGCTCGAATGGCACCCCGAACCGTGAGAAAAAGTGATCCACCAGAGCGCGAGCAACGGTCTCTGCCTCCTGATTCGGTATAGCTATCGCCTCAGGCCACTTCGTAAAATAGTCCATAGCTACACAGATATACTTGTTTCCGGAGGTGGTTGTGGGTAACGGACCCGCGATATCGACTGCAACGCGCTCCATTGGAGCCCCAGAAACGTAGAGCTGCAGAGGTGCATTTCCTTTCCTTTGGGGCCCGTTTTTAGCACAGCATGTCTGGCATGCACGGCACCACTCCCTGACGTCACTTCGCATGCCCATCCAGTAGAAGCGTTGTCTTAGTCTACCAAGTGTCTTTTTGGTACCCAAATGGCCACTGGATATGCTGTTGTGTTGTTCCTGCAAAACATGTGATCTGAGCTTACGCGGCGTAACAACCTGCCAGTGAACACAGAGGCCATCTACAGACTCCCATTTGTGCTGGAGCACACCAGATTTGACCCTGAGGACATTCCAATGAGACCACAAGTCTTTTGCCTCAGGGCTGAGACAGCTAACCTCATCCCATGGGGGTCTGACTTTGTCTTTCATAAGGTGCCGAAGGATTGGACCCATACCTTCGTCCTCCAGCTGGGCTTGGCGTATTTCAGCCAAGGAAACACCCTCATGTGAAGAGCCACATTCCTCGTTCCCAACAAGGAGTGGCCCTTTGGAAGGCTCCGAATGCCATGCAGTCGGAGATGATGAAGATGATATCGTGTGCTGTAGAGACACAGCAGAAGACGGGCGAGATTTCTTTTTGCTTGCACCCTGAGCATGAAACAGAGCCTGATTGCAGTGTAGACTGCAGAGTTCTTCCTTTGGGCTGCAGTGGCGACACGCAGTATCGCAGGGTCGTCGGCTAAGCGCATCTGCGTTGTGATGGGTCTTCCCTGGGCGGTACTGGATCTGGAAGTCATATTGGTCCATACGCGCGATCCATCTTGCCAGCTGACCTTCTGGCTCTTTCAGGGTTCGAAGCCATTGCAAGGCTGCGTGATCCGTGCGAACGAGAAATTGCCGTCCATACAGATAGTGATGAAAGTGTTTCATGCTTTCAACAATTGCCAATAACTCTCTTCGAGTCACACAATAGTTCCGTTCGGGACTGGTGAGAGAACGACTGTAATATGCAATTACATGTTCTTGTCCGTCCAAGATTTGTGAGAGGACCCCTCCTATGCTGCAGTTGCTTGCGTCAGTGTCAAGCACAAACGATGCTGACTCTACCGGGTAAGCCAGAACTGGAGCAGTCACCAAGACCTTCTTCAGAGCTTCAAAAGCAACTTGGCAATCAGACGTCCAGTCAAACTTCTGCCCTCTTTTAGTAAGTTGGTGCAGTGGAGCAGCTATCTGCACAAAGTTCTTGACGAATCTGCGATAGTAGGTACACAAACCCAGGAAACTCCGAAGCTGTTTGACATCTCTTGGCACAGGCCAGTCTTCCACAGCACTTGTTTTCTCTGGATCGGCGGCAACCCCTTCAGGAGAGACGATGTGCCCCAAGTATCTCACCTTTCGTTGAAAGAGAGTACACTTTTTAGGGCTCAACTTAAGTCCAACATCACGTAGCCTCTTGAACACTTCACTCAGGTGTTGAAGTTGTTCCTGGAATGTTGTTCCCATGACAATGACGTCATCGAGATACACAAGTGATGTTTTCCACGCAAGGCAATCCAGAACTCGTTCCATAAGGCGCTCAAACGTCGCAGGCGCGTTACATAGCCCGAATGGCATGACCTTGAACTGCCAAAGCTTGGACCCGCTCCCGGCAGAGAATGAGGTCTTCGGCTTGTCCTGGTCGGCCATTTTTACCTGATGGTAACCTGATTTCAGGTCCAAGGTTGAAAACCACTGACTGCTAGACAGTGCATCGAGAGTTGTATCGATCCTAGGAAGCGGATATGAATCCTTTACAGTGGCCTTGTTGAGTTCCCGATAATCGACACAACAGCGAAGGCTACCATCTTTCTTTTTCACCATCACGATCGGGAAAGACCAAGGACTGCTAGAGGGTTCAATGATGCCTTGGTTTTCCATGTCTGCGATCATTTTCTGGGCTTCGTCACGCCTTCCCAGCGGGATTTTCCTTGGTGGACATTTAATTGGTCGCTGATCACCTGTATCAATGGTATGTTCCGTAATATCTGTGCACCCAACATCCGCGTCATCCTTCGAGAATACATCAACGTATTCAATGAGAAGATCCTTCAGCCGCTGACTCTCCACATCTGTTAGTTCCGATCGACTCCGTTCGAACACGTCTGCAAGATGCTCTGGCAAGTCGATGTCAAGCTCACTAGAGACAGAGCCCTGAACACCAACGCCGAGAATTGGTTCACATATCCCCAAACTTGTGCCTGCCGGTAGGTGAACAAACCTGTCCGAGATGTTGGCCATCAACACTGGAATCTGGTCTTTGCCACCATCGCACAGAGTTCTCCCAATTAGAATGCCCTTATCGAGAACCCCAGATGCCTCAATTATTGCCAGGTCGGCATTGCTGTTGTCACCTTTTGGACAGTGGATCACCATCTCTGACCTTGGAGGTATTCGTATTGGTTCACGTGTGATAACTCTGAAGGTATGCTCTTCAACGTCATCATGAACCACCAATGGAACCCGATCATGACCCAAGATCAGCTGCGAATTCGGGATATCAATTCGGCGGCTGTGTCTAGACAAGAAGTCAAGCCCGAGGATACACGGGTCCTGGATGTCAGCCGCGCAAACAGAAACCCGTTTTACAACGCCCTCAATTTTCAGCTCGATTTCGACTGGGCCCCGCAAAGGCAGTGTGTGACCCGTCACTCCACGTAATTCCACGTCTGATCTGCCGAGGTCCATATCCTCGAGCAGGTCAGCTCTCACCAATGATTTTGCGGAGCCAGTGTCGATGAGCAGCGGGTGGGTCCTGCCATTTATTGCTCCCATCACCCTCAGGGATCTAATATCGGCTGACTTTGACCCATGCTCTACATCAGGGCTTGACATCTGTCCAGCTGGTGATCGCCCTTCATCACCAGCTTCACCTAGTTTCCCGACCGGGCTACGCCGCTCGATTCATAGTGATGCACTGGATCGGAAGCTCTATGGCGCTGCTGGCAGTTGCGCTGAATGTGACCAAGTTTCCCACAATGCCAGCAAAACACCCCTGAGCCCCTTTGAGGAGCCCTAGCCGGAGGCTCAGACCGTGTCTGCCTCGATATTCCCGCAGCTACAGTCCGCTCCAAATGGTCCAGCCTCTCTGAGATCACATCAAGCGTTGGTGTCGCACCACTACTATTTGGTGCTGCCGTATGGACGTTTGACCCAGTGTTGCCACTGAAGAGGATATCCTTGCGCCCATACGACTTCTGGAGAGCCTCGATCCTCTGGGCACAAGTCAACGCGTCAAGAAGCGTTGCTGGGTTGGTTTGCATGACAGATATCTGCATGTCTGGGTTGTTCAATGCTTCAACAAATTGGTCACGGATCAGCCGGTCAAGGAATTCAGCGGGTGCCCCGGGGTATGCCAGCGTTCCCAATCTCTTGACATCGTACGCGAGCTCAGAGAGCGTCTCATTTTGATGCCTTGCTCTATCTCTGAACTGGGCAAGGAATAGTTCCTCTTGGTGAGGAATTCCAAAACGCTGGTCGAGCGCCTCTGAAAGCATGACAAAGTCCAAATCGACACCCTGTGACAGATGGCCAAGAATCTCTAATGCTGTCCCTCTGAGGCTCGCAATGAGCTGAGTAGCCCGTTCCCGATTATTCCATCCATTCTGGTCAGCGATAGCTTGGAACTGGGCCTTATAAGCCGCCCACGATATTGTTCCATCATAAGGCTGGGGCACAAAATGTCCCATGGAGCTTGCCACCGGCTTTGTGTCAGACAGGTTCTCCCCGCCATGTTGACCTACATCAACAGCCGGCATGGAATCAGAAAGGCATGAGCCCATCAAGTTAGTGAGCGTCTGGACCTGCCTCTGTAGTTCCTCAAACTGTGCTTGAGAAGGGTGGCCGTGATATTGTTTCACTACTGAGCTGGGGAACTGAGCCGCAGAACACACAGCTTGAGCTGCTGTCACTGCCTCCACCTTTTCCATACCATTGGGTTCACTAATTTTCTGGGTCTGACTCCTCGTTGTAATACCCTTACCATCCATAATTGAAAACAAACGTGGGTTACGTGACTACTTCTGACACCAATGTTACGAACCTTTTGTCTGGGGTTCGTTTGGGGAAAAGTGACGGCAGGAAAACAGTGTGTATAAAGATGGTAACTAATTATTCCAGCAAAACCGCATGGCCAAACGACACGGCATCAAACAATTCAGACCCATTCGTAACTAACGGTATTGTGCATACACTCCCAGACGGAACATGGCAATAGCACATCAAGCGAGCTAGAAACGGGGTGAGACGGTCGGTAAAGGGAGAAGGATTGAATCCAATCGAAGCGATCAATCGGACCCGGACATGCTAGATACTACCCAGCATTATGGCAAGAATGTAATGAGCTTGTTTCGATCAAGCCCAGGAGGAAGGAAGCCCAGAGAATCGCCCTGGGTTGTAAACCAACCGAATCGTTGAGATCAACTCGGAGGTAGGGAAGGGAGAGGTGGAACAGTGCCACTCACCTGGCCGAGTCCGGTCCTGGACTGACCTCCCGACCCCGCTGGCACACCGACCTCAGCTCGGCTCACGCACGGGGACCAATGAAATTCGACGACACATTAACACGGGGCGGGAACAATTGGAAACCTTCTCGAACATTCTACCCACAAACTAACACGAGAGCTAAAAGCTCAGCGCCCGCTCGGCCTCGAACTCACCATCGCTGAGTAACTGCTAATGAACAGCGCCTTAACCGACTGAGCTAACCCGCGGAGCGACCGGAGACACAGTCCCGACGTATCCAGTCCGCAACAATGTACATAGCATTCCTTGTTCGTTGGCTTTTAATATACTTTGAATTTAACATCGTCATTCCTAACAATCTCTGTGTCAAGGAAAGCTAAAGTTCTCTGATATTCTTTTTCGGTGGTGAACTGTATTTTAGGATTAATTGAGGTCAGCTGATGGAGTTTAATATCTAAGTTCATACCAGTGGGGACTAAAACTAATACATATCAGCACTAATGCATATCGGCATATCGGGCCCAGATCACATTTGACCCCATTATCCCTAGGAAATGATGTTTTTCAAGCCATTCCATGTACCTACATTGTGCAGGCATGCAGCTGCCGGGCTTAGCGGCGAACCCATCGCAAGGCCACCGTGTTGAAAGTAATCGTAGGAGTTGAATGTGAAGCCACCGAAATTCATGCACATCTTTAGCAATTATAAATAGTTATCTTTTGGTAAAGGTAGTTTATCACAGTTCATGTTCTTTGCTACAGTTCCAATAGCTTTGAGTGTCCCCTCTACTGAAACGTTCGTAAATAATGATTTAACGCTCGCTCCGGTGGGGGTGTTTGAACAACCCCCTCGGATTTTTCCGACGTCACGAAAAAACGGCGGCGCAAAGCGCCACCGTACTGGGCACACCTTATCCTTGACCAATTCCACAATTTTCCCCAAAATTTTAAGGTTAGGTCATCTCAGGTCAGGTCACAAGTACAGGTCAAGTGACATCACCTCCAAAAACGTTTAAGGTGGCATAAGTAGGAAATGGGTGAATTTATCGGGTTTAAATTTATATCACATAATGGGCGCAGCGAGTGTTTCAACACATATTCCGGGATTTTTCATTTCGATGACCTAAGGTCAAATACGGACCATGACCTCTCCATTGGAAAAACCTGGGAAAAAACAGAAATTGAGCTGTCAGAGCCGCACGAAGAAATCCATGGAGCGAAGCGGATTGAGATTTCTCATGCGGCTCTATACTGGCCGCTCGGCGGGTCTCGTCGTGGTCTGTCGTTGTCTGTCCGTCCTGAGAATTGATGCCAGAGCTCTGAAATTTTGTAGGAATATTGCCCTCCTACGCCAGACACCCAATCTAAAGCCCCGAGTAGAAATATGAAATAGTTGCTGAGAAATTTTGCAACAAACATTTTCTGTTTAATTTTTTTCTAATTTTTGCTTCTTAAGCTACGAACTTGAAATTGGTGTCCTTTTTAATGGGGCAGCTAAGGAAAAATTGAGCTGTTCCGACACTATTTCTTGCGAGAAAACGCAGTATTTCTCACGCGAGCAAAAAAGCCACTAAAACTGATGGCCGATTTGTATGCTCGAAATGTCAGAAGGCACGCTTCAGTTAGCTTAAAGACAGCTGCCTAGAGGTAGCTAGGTCAATTTTCTTGTGCTTAGGCATACTTTTGACTGCAAAACGTAAAATGTTCACCTAGTTTTTACCGGTCTTCCGGAAGTCTGTATTTTTGTTCATATTCCAACATTAATATCTCGCAATCTAACAGACCGATTTGAGTTTTCATTTCAGATAGCGAAAAAAACATTGCTTCCGCCTGATAATATTTGGAGATGGAAATTGTGAAATTGAAATTCGTTGTTTTATAGGCATAAATAGAACTTGAGTAAAAAACTTATTTGCCGCTTCCTGGTTCCCATTTCATGTCACTCATAAACTCTGAATTGACATAGCTGAATAGGAAGGTTACTTGCAGTAATTTCACTCACTTATACTACCCACCTATCTCTAACGGCTTTCGAGTAATTAGTCCGAAAACGTATTTCAAGGTGCTAAATGTCTCGAAACATTTTTGTTTCTCACCATGGTTTCAAGTCCTTAAAATAAATGGAAGTGGATCAAATCTGGCATATGGTTTGCTTTCAACACATTGTCATGCGGCTCAGCTGCGCCGGTGGGGCGTTAGCCCAGGTCGCAGACCGGGGTATTTGTGTAGATACAGCTGATAATGGCTTCATAATCTCCACATCGCAGTATCCTGAGCACCTTTTCAGATTCATGTTGCAATTTTTTACCTGTGACCTCAAAGGTCATCTGGGGCTACTTAAGCAGTTTTCAGACTTAAGCCAATAGCTTTGCATGAAATAATGATAAAGTTTTTATTTTGATACCATCGCGTTCAGATTGCTATTGCGATACGATTGTTGTGCATATGGACTATGCTAGGTTAAAAAGTGACCTTGTCCTGACCTGAGGTCAGGTCATTTTTGGCTTTGAACTGGTATGGTCATACTATACATCATTGCATTAAAACAAATCACTTACCGAACTGGGATAGAGCTAAAATTATAGCAGTTTGTAACAACAAAGATAATAGGAGAGCCACAGAAGCAGCACCTATAGCTAAAAAATTGTCAACTTTAGGCCGGGTTTCATGAAATGGACCAAATGAGTGCCTGTGTAAGGTAAGGAGTTATTTAAGCAAAGAAAAACTAGAAAAATGATTATAATAATGATAAGAAGCATTTCTCATATCAAAGCTTGCTTGCATACATTATATAATAATTCAAGAAACATTCTTTGGGTATCCTCAGGAACAGTGTTTTTCATAGTTTTGTCGCATGATAATTTTGCACACAAAATATAAACGATGAAACTGCAGCATGTCTTGGTGACGTGTTCTTAAAGGGAAGGTGGCACCTTTATAACGTGATTTTAACTGAGATAGCCAAGTTGTAAAGCATGCCGGAGAACCCGGTACTCTACATATCATTTGTCTTGGAACTCGAAATATCCGTAGAAAAAGTCTAAAAACCTACCTGAAATGTACCAAAAATGTACCCGAGGAGCCAGCTGCAGTTGTCAGCTATTGGCGTGACGACATGCTGACGTCACGGTGAGTAGTCAGCCCATTGAAGTCCTTGGAATATGGTAGCAGTTGCCAGATCATGATGTCATGCACAGGCAGAGGTTTATTTCTTGCCCTAGAAGAGCATTTCAAATATAAAAATATTGAGCTCATGGTATTTTGTCAGAAAAATCATGTATATTTTCATGATTTTCGGCAAAAATACCCCTAGCTACACTAAATTCCGGGATTCAACTAAGATGTCACATTCCCTTTAACCCTATTTCTGTCAGGCTCCCGGCTACCCTATTTCCGGCAGGGGGCAATATCGGCCCCCTCTAAGATCTCGTAATCTAACCGGCCGATTTTGAAAATTCAAAGTGCCATAGATTCCTCCGCTGCTAAACTTTATTTTGAAAAAGAAAATTTAAAATTTTTTATTTTTTAGGAGAAGGTCGTGCAAAATATACAATTTTTGTGTATTTTTAGATTTTCCATAACCCTTGTCTCTGTTGTACGATTTTCACAAAACTAGTTCAGATTTACAAATAATTGACCCAAAATTTTCATATACTCGAGTTACGCAAAAATTCGAAATTCAATGGCAGTTCCAGGACCAGGACTATGAGGGGAAATATATACAACCTAAAAAGTTTTTGTTACGCGGATTGAAGCCGTCATATACTGCTTGGCATCTTTGACACATAAATAAATGAGAAAAAGTGAAAAACTCATCAGGGGCGGATGCAGTAACGTAAAACAGTGGGGTAAAATACATACCAACAATATGCGAATGGTATGCATGAGTATATTAATCCCTCGACTAGTTGAAATTTAATTTCTGATAATTTTACCCTCCCATGGCAGCTCTGGGAAAGGGGGTGACATAGGCGGATCAAGGACTCGTCGTGGGGGGTGGGGGTGATTGGAACACATTTTCAATATACAACGATAGTGAGTCGCGGCGGTGATACTGGCTGGGAATATACATTTTGAAAATGTGTAGTGACTGGACACGCCTCTGGTAATCTAGAATTGGGTTATAACTATTTTGAATTTTCATATACCCAATTGTATTCGCCCTGACACGGCTGTAGCAGTCTTCTCACTTACTAACGTTTAGTCCTTCTTGATAACATTCCCCCATTTTGAACTGCTGTAACCGCCCCTGATGAATACAAATAGTGACAATTGTGAATGCACTATCATCTCACATAAAAATGATATAATAAAACCAGATAACTGGTATCAGGATCAGCAGAGACGGCTTCCTTTTACAAAAACCCATCGCATACGATAATACTTGGTTTGTGGATAGAACCTCCCCAAAAACCCAGCCATAGCTCCGCCCCTGGTAAATATATAATCTTGAAAATTTCAGAAAACCTGCCTGTACTAGTTTTAGGAAAAGTCAGGAAGTTTCAAAGTTCTATCGCAAGCCGTTTCGGAGATATTCTCGAAAACCTGAAGGGGGGCAAATTAGCCCCTGCCGGAAATAGGGTTAAAGGGAATGTATAGATGTCTATGGTTGTACCGGCGTAGAATAAGTTTTAATAATCAGGACTTCACGTGCTTGTTCCTCCGAACTACTATCAGTGAGGTTGCAGGTCTATTTGAGATAAAGGTCAAGTTTGAGCCCCTCTTTTTACTAAAACATTTTCTCTTTGAGTTGTTACCAAAATATGTTAACCATCACCTCGGTGGGGGGGGTGGAACACCCATCGGGGTTTTCCAGTGGCAAGAAAAACGACGGCGCGAAGCGCTGCCGTACTTTCCGCACTTTATCCTTGATCAATTCCGCAACTTTCCCCAAAATTTTAAGATTATGTCATCTCAGGTCCGGTTACCAGTCCAGGTCCTCACCTCCAAAAATGTTTAAGGTGGCATAAGTAATAAATGGGTGAATCTATCGGATTTGAACTTATTAACACATAATGGTCCCACCGAGTTCTACAAAATTTATTCCGGGATTTTCATATCGATGATCTAAGGTCAAGTAAGGATCTTGACCTCTCCGTTGAAAATACATGATAAAAATAGAAATTCGACTGTATTTGTGTAGATACAGCTTAGAATACCTTCATATTCTCCAAATCGAAGTCTCCTGGACCCCTTTTTAGGTTCATGTTAAAATGTTTGACCTGTGACCTCTGAGGGATAATACTTAAGCAGTTTTCAGACTTAGGTCAATAACTTTGCATGCAATGATGATGCAGCTTTTATTTGGATACTATTGCGTTGGGATTGCTTTTGTGATTCGATTGGTATGCATAGCATTTATACATATACTAGAATAGGTCAAAAAGTGCCCTTGACCTGACCTGAGGTCAGGTCATTTTGGTGTTTTGTCCTAGTATAGTCATATTATGCATCACTCGATTCGCCGTGACGAGCGAAAGCGAATAGTGCCTATAAAATTATTATAACTCAACTCTGTAAGATGCTAGAGCCCAAAAACTTTATTTAAAATTCCACTTTCTTTGACCTGTTATGACCTCAATATTGACCTGACACAAAAAGTGGTTGATCTAGTTTCTTCATGAATTTGTATGAGCTATCCACCAGCGTTCGCGTTTTTTTTCGCTATTCCACATAGGGGCCGAATTCAAGAGGGAGTTGTTCAAACATCCCCCTTCCACCAGGGCGAAGGTGGCTCGGAGGCCCACCGGGG
This sequence comes from Lepas anatifera, assembly GCA_034440635.1. Classification (NCBI taxonomy): domain Eukaryota; kingdom Metazoa; phylum Arthropoda; class Thecostraca; family Lepadidae; genus Lepas; species Lepas anatifera. Next base: position 889,439 of record JAOTON010001328.1, read on the forward strand.
CGCGGGTTAACGTCCAGGAACAAATTATCTTCAGTAGCCTGAACATCTCTCTTTAGTCATTAGTGAATTAAATGCATTTTTACCGAGCAGATTTCTAGCTAGATTCCGGAGGGAAGTAACTGTTTTACATTGGCTTAACACGCGCCCCGTTGGGATCCCTTGCATGACGCGTCCCGCTGGGTTTTTGCCCCTCTGCGTTTTTTGGGTCCCGCTGCGTTTTTCGCCCCCTCCCCCTCCGTATCTCGTTCCCCACGAAAGCTAAAGGAAAATTACGGGCGGCGTTCGAAAGCTCTTGACAAGACGAAGAGATTTTAAACGAATAATTTTATGTCAGGTCAATATTGAGGTCAGCATAGGTCAAAGAAGGCTCCATAGGCTTACAACAGAGCAGTGTACGCTTCCCTCTCTAGATCGGCCCGCAAGGGAGTTAGAGCAAATATTTATGCATCATTGGATTCCTCCCATCGCGGCGAAGCGAATGATGCATAATATGACCTTGCTAGGTCAAATAGTCAAAATGACCTGGCCTCGACCTAAGTCAGGATCACAGAGTGACCTGGTATGGTCATGTGGCACATCAATCGACTCCCCGTGACAATACAAGCACAATTCAAGCAAATTTTGAGCTGTATCTCAATTCAATGAGAAATTATTGGCAAAACAATCACTCTGTGCTCCCGTGACCTGATATGACCTTTGAGAGGTCAGATGCTCAAAAACTCAACTTTATAGTCAAGATGGTGGTCAGAATAGACGGTGTAAGGATTTTCAGCTTTATCTATCCAGTATTCCACTGAAAACGAGCCCATTTTATTTTTCACCATAGACTTATAATGGGGTGACCAAAAAATTGACCCCACCTTAGGTCAACAATATCAAAATTCCGAGATAGCAGATTTATAGCCCCTAGTGACCTTATTATATTGTGGAAGTTTCAAACTAATCGGTTTGCTAATGTTCCCTGGGCGCTGCTTCAAACTCGTAATTCTAGGCTTTGAGGTCGGGTCACTTGAACCTAAATATCTACTTGACCTGACATGACCTTAATTAAAAAATTTGGTCAGATATGTAAAATTGATTAGGGATAAGGTACTGTAAGTTTCTTTGTTCTGTGTCTTTTCGTTTTTGAGCTGTCTGGGGAAAACCAGGAGGGAGGCGAATTTCGCCCCCCCCCCAGCGGGGCGCGTGTTAACATTACGGAGAGCCACAAAAATAGCAAGATATACACTGTGAAGTCAGAACCACAACTTGATTTATGAATAATTAGCAAAATATACATATTTCGTTATTATCATACATTGCAATTTTACTCTACTGCCCTATGCAAACTGCCCTATGCATTTCTCACGCAAAGTTTCAAAACATAAACTTTTTGACGCATCAACCCCATTGGGCTGAGATCAGAAATTTGTCAGACAAAAATTGAGGGACTTGGCCCGCTTGGCCCCCAGTTTTCCGACGTCTATGCATTGTTGAATCTATTCATAGAACGAGCCTTTAGAGGGGGTGACGGGGCCCCCGAATCGTGAAAACGTGTTAACTTAGAAAAGCGACGAAAATCGGGCGGGCCGAATGCCCTTTCGTCCCCCTGGATGTTGCAAAGAAGTGCATCACCATTGGCGGACGCAGGGGGCATTGGCGGATGCAGGGGGCATTGGTGGACGCAGGGGGCATTGGTGGACGCAGGAGGCATTGGTGGACGCAGATTTTCGGTTATAGCTCGAGCAATAGTTGATTAAGTGACGAAATAAACACCACAGTACGCCTAAGACTTGTTTGTGTGCAACAGTTTTTTTTATTCCTGCAGCACCACTAAATATGATATTTCAGAACCTTAGTCGGGAATATTGCAGTAATTGTTCGATTAATATTAATTTCAATTTCAATTAATATTAACAAGCAATTAATATTGAGTTTTTTCATTCTATTTTTGTATTATAAGCATAGCACATAGTAATAGCATGAGAAAGCATTGCTGGAACATTCTTTTTCAGAGGCTTTTCAGGTGGCAGAGTTACAGCAAGCACAAAAAGCACAGCACACATCGCAGAAACATAAGACACTAGTAGGCATGCCATTTGTGAATATATGGCCTCGCGTCAGATAAACAATTATGTCAGCCAAAAAAAAACAACTCCCAAACGCACTAAGACAACAGTTTTCTTCTCAGAGAGAACTTTTTGTTATTATCTGCCTGAGTTGCTTACTCTGAAATGGAACTTTTCTTTTTTCTTCACAGATTGCGCGCAGTCACATGATCATAGTAGGGGAAAGTGGGGGTCACGGACACTGTGGGTAAGACGGACACCCCTGTTTGGGACGAACTGACAGCGCCACAACCGGGAAAAGCGTGTAATACGCTTACTTTTAGCGCGCGCCGGTCGCAGAGCAACGTTGGGTCCGGTAAGCTATCTAGGTTCTATACAATTTTCATAATAGTAAGAACTGCAACTCAAGTGTTTTTTCACAATCGAATTCGTAAGGTCATTGCATGGATGTTTCTATAGATATTTTATTGGTATTACGTAATATGGCTCTTCAAGATGTTACATGTTGTTCACCGCAGTCGCTCACTGTGTAATCGCAATGGTGTCCGATTCATATCCAAGTTTGTTTAGGAAGAGTAAAGTGGGGTAAGACGGACAACACGTGTGGGGCAAGATGGACATGGTGCCCATGTTACCCCGCACAAGAGTATATTTAATGTTATATAATACAAGCTTAAATAAATAAAGGCTGATGGTTTGGGGAGGGGTGGGGACACAGGGCCCGAAATGCTGGAGAACGTATAATTAGATTTGGGGCTCATCCAGGGCAGGTGTAGGCCCGCGCCTACCCTCGACCCTCAGTGCCCCTGAAATGGTCACGGTGCCCCCTGAGAGATTGATGGCCCCTAAAGTGTCGCTCCCAACCCCTCCCTCAGGAGCGGGGAGGGGCGCTCTTAGCCCTGCGAGAAGATTTGGTGCCCACCTGATAGGTTTTGCGCTCCAAAGTGACACCCCTGGCAGGCGCGCACCCAGGATTTTTATTTGGGGGGGGCCAGCTGACGAGGTGGCAGCAGGCCAGTGGATGGGAAGGCATTTCGCCTCGGGGCGCATTTTTCACCCAAGGGCGGCCAATTTTCGCATCCTGGGGGGTGAGAGCGGTAAATTGTTTGCTCCACAGGCCTAGTGTAACGTTGGGGGGCTGCATGTTGGGTGCATGGGCGGCGGTCAGTGTAGCACTGCCTCTAAAAGTCGGTGAAGGCTCATCCTTCCTCTGGGCGCCTTCGGCGCTCACATTGATGGGGGCGGCAGTTTGGAGCCAAGCGTTTGGGAGCCCGGCCCGCCGTCCCCCTGGTGCGCGCCGCCCCTGATCCGGATGGTGCCCCCGGAAAGATGCTCCGCCCCCTGATCGGCGATCCTGGATCAACCTATGCACACTTCCATGACGGTCTTTGATACTTTAATCCTCCATCATTAAAAAAATAAGAAAAGGCATGCTCCCTTTGACCCTTTAACGGAAAAAGTAAGAAAATGCCCCCTTCCCCTCGGCGAAAGACAGTCACCTAGTGGTTGGATGCAGATGGAAATCTTCAAGGCCTGGTTCGATCACTTTGTTCATCTTGTCCATCTTTCCCCATGGGGTGACCATGTTACCCCATTAGGTGGGGCGAAATGGACTTTTACTACTTTTTCTAAACTCTACACATATTCTAATAGGATAATTACAGACACATAGCTGCTTGCACAGTGGTAGATAAATGTCTGAAGTATCTCTACAGCCAAAATAGGAACGAAACAAGCTCATTAAGTCATCGAAAACTCACACCATCTTTACGGTGTCCGTGACCCCCACTTTCCCCTACAGGACAACACAGAACATGTCCACAATACCATCCAGCTGAGAGAATGTATCACACAGGTGAATACGTGCATAGTTCGCTCTGAAGTGCACCGGTATACACAGCGCCTCCTACGTGTCACACCTTTCCACCGTGTGGCCTAAGCTGTTGATCACCAACACGTGAATTATCCCCCCATTTCTCCCCATAAGCACGCTCTTTGTCTAGGTTTTTCATAATGGTTTTCTCCATGCTTTTATCCGCAAGAAGTTTATGAAATAAGACATCCTTCGACAGAAACTTCTTTTTCGCTATCATGTACTTGCCGATTTTTAAAACATGGTCAATAAGCGTCGAATCACAAAAGCCTAGAATAATCTGCTGTTTTGTGAATTCCCCGAGATTAGGTCATATTCCGGAATATTTAAGAAAGCGTGCAACAACTTTCAAAAAGGTTTGGACCCTAGCGCAGCCCCAGAACTTATGTGTTAGTGTTTCTACCTGACTACACTGATCGCAAACGGGGGATTCTAATAAACCCATTAGGTTAAGCATTCTTTTTTAGCGATCGTTCTCGTTAATATTTTATACTGAACAGCTTGATATGTTGTCGACATAGTCGATGTTTTACTTCTATTTTATATGTGACCCCATTCTATCGCACCAAAGTCCACTTCCCATGCACTTTCCCATGTGTTTCTAGCGTCGCTACATTTTTTGTTGAGCGGAAGGGTATAGATATGTCTGTTGCTCCTTTGCCATCTTAATATGGTGTGTATATTGGGGTGAATGTTTGGATACATTGGTATTGGTTTCGGGTTCAGCTTTCTCCACTCATTTGGCAGACTTCTAAGTAAACCACTGTAATCCAGTGACGTAGCTTGGATCTGATACAATCGTTTTATTTCTTCAAACGTCCTATACTGTCCTTTGGGATTTATGACGTCATTTAGATACCTGAAACCCCGCCTGTTCCATGCACTAATCTCACTATTTTTAAACTTCGTTGCATTAGAAAACCAGAATGAATACTGACCTAACTCACTCGTTTCTGGAAACATACTGTTATCTAAGTCTGTCATTGCACTGAAGACCTCTTTCCAAAATAGATTTGAAACTGCACTGTGGAGTTTTCTCAATGATGAAGCGTTTCTCTCCCATAGGCACTTTCTTTTCGCAATTGTATCATTCAAGAGGATACACCAATCATGGTTACTTAAAATCTCTTTTTCACCCAGCCTATTCTGAGCCCTTTAATATACAGGTGAATATCTACCATTCCCAGTCCACCGGCCACTGTTGGCCGATATAAACTACTTCGCTTCACCCTGTCCGTTTTACCGTTCCAAATGAAATGGAAAAGTTCTGCTTTTAGCACTTTAACACGCGCATTGACGGGGGGCGGGTACCCGCCCACCCCCTCGGGTTTTTCGGAGACAGCAGAAAAACGGCGGCGCGACAGCGCCGCCGTACTTCGTATACCTTTTCCCTCGTCATTTTTGCAGCTTCTGTGAAAATTTTAAGGATAGGTCATCTCAGGTCAGGTCACCAGTACAGGTGAAGTGACCCGACCTAAAAAAGTTTAAGATAACATAAGTCGGAGCAGGGTGAACTTATCCAATTGAAACTTATATCACATAATGGGCTCACCGAGTTCTCTAAAATATGTTCCGGTATTTTTGATATCGACAACCTAAGGTCAGGTACGAAGCATGACCTCTCCATTAGTAATACATGGGAAATATAGTTTTTACTGAATAACTCAGTAACAGATGGTGATAGAGCGTTTATTTTAGCTTCATTAGACTCGCCTTGGCTTTGCGGTTCGAATGATATGCGTTTTATATAATTTGACCCTGACCTGACCTCAGGTCAGGTCAAATCTTTGATTTGACCCAGCAAGGTCAAATCATATATCATTCGATTCGGCTTGCTGCGAGGATTCATAGAGTCGTTTTGCTCTTTCTTTACTTGTTCAGATGTCGTTTTGCTCTATCTTTACTTGTTCAGATGTAATGGCCGAAAAACTTAATTTACATGTTATCCCTATGACGGCATGTGACGGCATGTTTTTTGACCTCTGATGACCTTAAATGTGACCTGACAAAAAAATGGTTGAAATATTTTCGATGGAGAAGCGGATGGGCTACCCAACACCGTTTACCGTCTTTTGCTACCTACCGTGGTTCTCGAGATCTTAGGGGAGGGCGGGTACCCGCCCCCTCGTCAATCCGAAGGTGGCTCAGACCCCCGTCAATGCGCGTGTTAATAAAGCTTTCTGAAGGACTTGGGAGTGCTGTGAACACATGAGTAAATTAATATTGAGTTGGTTGTTTCGATGACAAAAATATGCAGAGCCTCGATGTCATCTGGTGTTTTCCGGAGAGATGGAAGCAGGCAAACATCATACCTATATTTTAAAAAAGAAGACAAAAAAATTCCCTAAAAATTATCGATCAGTTTCCCTGTTTCGTCTCTTCGGGAAGGTGCTGGAGCGTTTGGTTTATGACCACCCGTTTAGGCATATATCGACGGTCTTGTGTCCGGAGCAACACGGTTTTATACCCCGACGGTCCTGCGTGACAAATCTGGCCGTTTATCTCAAATCAGCGTGGGAAACCATATCGGAGGGGTACCAGACGGACGTCATTTACACCGACTATTCGGCCGCTTTTCAGAGCATGAATCATGAACTCGTAATTCACAAACCAAAACAATCATATCATCTCCAGGACACAGTCCTGGAAATGGTTCGTCTCGTACCTGTCCGATAGGCGTCAGAGGGTCATCGTCAACGGCAAAAATTCTGATTGGAGTCCTGCAACTTCTGGTGTGCCTGAAGGCGCTCTTCTGGCCCCTTTGCTCTTTTCTCTGTACATTAATGACCTTCCGTACTTCATTCAGAGCGGCTGCCTCATCTACGCCGACGATATCAAAATTTTCCGAAAAATTAGGTCACCATCTGATGGACGGCTACTGCAGGGGGACCTTGATCGCCTCGCAGCGTGGTCCGTTAGGTGGGGACTCACACTCAATCCATCAAAATGCAAATCCTTGACGATGACCCTCAGACGCGCACCCGTCCGGACCAACTACTTTATAGGCCCCTCGGTGCTGGAGCACGTTGACACAATTCGTGATCTTGGTGTCATCATCGATTCTTAACTCAACTTTTCCAATCATGTAGATAATATAGTTAAGCGGGCCAATCAATCTCTCGGATTATTCATTTGATCTTTTCAGACCGGTTTCGTGACGTCAAAATTCAACAGTAAAGCTCTGCTGGCTGCATACTACTGCAACGTGCGTTCTATTTTAGAAAATTGCAGCGTCGTCTGGGCGGGGGTGGCTGACGCCCACAAGGTTCGGGTCGATCAGATTCCAAATAAGTTTCTTCTGTGGCTTATCCACCACATTCCATCTCGACAAGCACTCTCTCTTTCTTATGAGCATCTTCAAAATCATTTCAAAATTCCTTCTCTCGCTGCACGGAGGGTACAGCACAATTTACTCTTTACTAGAAATATAATCAGTGCAAAGCTCGATGTACCTGCTCTGCTTAGCTGCTTTCTCTTGCAGGTGCCTGCCCGATCGACCCACGACCAAACGTTGTTTCATATTCCCCCAGCACGCGTCAACACCGTACAGAGCGGCATGTTTTGTCGCCTCCCTAGGCTCTCAAACATGTTTTTATTCAGTCGTGATGTTGAATCAGATATTTTTGCAAATGACTTAGACACTTACAAAAACCATGTTATAAGATATGTGGCAAGGTTGTAAGCCATGTTGGCCGTGCTGGTTCATCTTTTAACCCGCGCCCTGCCGGCAGTGCTGTTTTTTCCTCCTCTATCCGTTTCAATGCGAATATCTACATCCAACTAACCGTCCCGATGATAATGCTCCGGGTAGCTGTTCCTATGTCAATTCTGCATCATTCCCGATAAACAGAAAGTAGATACCTTTTCAAATTTTTGCGTAAAGCGAAAGTTACTGAGATGATGTTTGCGCTCTTTTACTCACGTCTGGCAGTGGCGGCCCGCTGGGGTCTCTGATACAGACCGGGCTCTTCAACGCAGGCGGTGGGCAGAAGGGTGACAATTTTCGTGGTTTGGTCAGCTGATAGCGATCAAGAAGACGATAAGGACACACGAGAAACACGGAATAATGGCCTAGACAGCATCTCTAACGCTTGCTTACTGGAAAACGTCCCCAGACGGCATGGCGGCAACGCCAGGCTCGACAACATCAGCAGGGGCTAATGGGGTGAGAGGGGTGGTCTCAGGCCACCCTCCTGATATCATGGTTACCCAGGGGAGATTTCCACACCAAAACCTGACATTGTGCCAGGTTCACAGCTGGATAGCAAAGGGACAATATGTCGTGTATAAGGGTAGTCCACGGATGGGGATGTAAAAAGGTACGCTGGTAATACTGGAGCAATTAGTGGTCCCTAGCCTCTAAGTTCCTTGGATTTTGTTGAACATTTTTATTGAATACTCATGTGAGGGATTGAACAAGATTGAAAATGACGAAGGACATACACACTTGTTCTCCACACATGTCTCAATTATGGCATTTCCTTTTTATTTAGCTATTTCTGACTCCACGTCACATCCGACACCTGAAAACACTATCAGGATTCCCCGAAAACATCCCTTTCCTATGGATGCCGTACTCATTCATCTACAGCCAGGTAGAGCGCATGATGTCAGTACGGCTAGGTTCAGCGAACCGAGGAGAGATGTTTCCGTCAGTATCCAAGACGAGACTATACAGGAAAAATATGAATATGTTAGATTACTTCTCCGAAAATCCATATTTTCACAATGTGTATAAGCACAATTTAGAGGGGACTGTGACGGTTGTTTACTAGGGTATATCCGACATTTGGCTCTAGTGGCTTAAGCAGATGACATATCAAACGTCAAACATTGTCTTTTCTACTTTTTGAATGGTCCCATATTTTTGCTTCACCGTTGGGGCGCCATCACACAGCGAATGCACGTGCTAGCTGGCGCGGCCGCCACACTTAGAGCGCAGGCACCGGCGCCAGGTGCCGTAACCGCCTGTCTGAGGCTGTACCCGGGACACGGGGTAGCAGCGGCGCGCTGCGCGTGGCGGCCGCTGGTGGCCGGGATGATATTGCAAGGTTTGTATAAAAGGCTCACTTAGGCACACTTGATAGAATTCATGTATGAAACATATACGACAAAGTGAAAATGATTGAGGTTTCTTTTAAGACCCTGTAAGGCACATACGACCGCCTACAATTCAAGTTCTCTATCGGTAAACCAGAGGAAGTTTTTTCAGCCATGCCGGCAGGGCGCGTAACTCCCGGAGTGCCGGCAGAGCGAGAGTTAACCCGCGCCCCACCGGGGGTCCGGCGCCACCTTCGCCCCACCGGGGGCCATCGATGGCCCCCCTCTAACTCCGAAAATATGGGGGTTAGCGCAAATCTGCAAAGTGCATTAAAAAGCTCGCGTGAATTCAGTAAGAAACTACTTCGCATGTCTAAGCGCTCAGGTCAATGGTCTGACCTCCAGAAGTCAAGTTAAGTCACGATAGGCTATTTACACTCAAATAAGCAATGCTTAAGAAAACTGGGCATAACTCTTATGCCATTAGAGCTATTGAGATCTGGTAAAGTACATTTGATAGAAAATTGCCAGTCCTTTTTCCACTACGTGGAACGTAAAGACCTCCCGCCAGTGGCTTGACCTATAGAGGTCACCTCGTGACCTAATATGACCTGAGGTCACGAAAGGTCAAAAGTGACCTTGCCGTAGTTCAAATGAAAGCCAGTGACGAGACATACACGATGGTGTTTATTTCAGCGCTCTAGCTTAATTAGGTCAAAAATTATTGTCAAAATACTGTTTTTGACCCCAGGTGAACTTGGATGACCTTGGAAACGTCAAAGGGCAAATATGACCCCTCGGATTTGTTGAAGTGTGTCCAAAAACACTGTTCTGAGCAGTCTGAGCATTTGCATTAATTTTTGTGACTTTTAGATCATAAGACAGCTTTTCCTCATGCCTTTCCAATGGGAGAGGTCACCTCGTGACCTGACCTCAGGTCACGAAATCGAAAATTCCCGGATATACACGTTGCAGACACTGGAGGGGTCATGGAGTGTAGCAAGTTTCAAATCGATCGACTGAGAAATATAGCCCTCATAGAGCTCCAAAGTTGAAGTGAGGTGACCTTGGTTGACCTCGCCTGGTGACCCTGACCTTGAATGACCCGGGGTAAAAATTTTCAGGGATGGTGGGAAAATTATGAGGTGAGATATAGAGCCCTAAACCGCGGTGCTGCGTCTCGTCGTTTTTCTGCTAGCTTGAAAAAACCTGAGGGGGGCCATCGATGGCCCCGGTGGGGCGAGGGTTAAGGCCTTATACGTCTTAATTTACTTTTTATGGTGCGCGATTTTACCGCCATGTCTTTTTAGGCCGATTGCTAAATTTTGGTTTTGAATTCTTTTCATTTTTATTTTACCAAATACTTGTTAGTATGTATACTGTCTGATGTGTTCCACTGTAAATACGCTTTTAATGCTTGGACTTCGCCTGTAACTGGATTTATCTGTTGGCGATGCCGCTGAACAAATAAAAAAATTTGAAACTACTTGTGTGAATACTTGAAAAATTTATTGATAACAATTTATTATCCATTGATTTTGTGCAGCTAAAAACTACGGAGCCAAGAAGGCGAGAAAATTTGTTTTAATTATGCGATTTTATTTCCTCCGTATGTCCAATGTTTTTAAATGTATGGATACAACAGTGAAAGTATCCCAGACTTGTCCCTTTTGTCTTGGAAAGTTATCTTTATTGTTGTATGTCTTACACAAAAATGAAAGCAGCACGTTAGTAATCACCTTCTGCTAGAGACACAGGAGATCACAGGAGATAAAGAAAGGGCAGAGCTACTAAACCAATCATTTGCGAGAAAATTTAGACTATACGATCCAGTTCAATATCCAGATACACCTGATCATCTGATTCCAAATCTAGACAAGTTTACTGTATCAGAGGCACGAATTAAGGATATTTTAGAAGACCTTCAGGTATACAAAGCTTGTGGTCTTGACAATATCAGCGCTCGGATCATTAAGGAATGCCGTAACGAATTAGCTCATCCATTGTACATATTGTTCCAAAAGTCAGTCACTGGGGGGTTTTCTCGAGCAAGTGGGCGGAGGCAAACATTGTCCCGATTTTCAAAAAAAGGTACCAGAAATTCGCCTCAAAATTACCGCAGCGTTTCACTCCTCCCGCTGTTCGGCAAAGTTATGGAGAGATGCGTGTATGAGACCCTACTTTCCCATGTTCGGCCCGTATTAACCGAGAAACAACACAGTTTTGTCCCACGCAGGTCTTGTGATACAAATTTAGCTAGTCTCCTAAAACCTGCGTGAGATTCCACCTCTTCAGGCCATCAGACATATACCATCTACACTATGACTATTTTTCGGCTTTCCACAGCGTTAACTATAAACTTCTCCTCCAAAAACTTAAAAAATCCTACAATATTTCCGGTCAGGCTTTGAATTGGCTTAAAATGTTTCTGTGCAATTGTAAACAACGTGTCATTATCAATGGAAAATGTTCTGATCGGACCTGGGTTCGCTCTGGAACGCCGGAAGGTAGTCTGATATCTCCGTTGCTCTTTGCACTCTTTATACATGACCTCCCGGACAACATTTAGACAAATATTCTGCTCTTTGCTGACGATGTAAAGCTCTATCACAAAATCACCGAATCAAAGGACTCGAAACTTCTTCAAAAGGACCTTGATTGGCTAGCAGTTTGGTCCAACGATTGGAAACTGAACCTCAACCAATCAAAATGCTGCTCGTTTAGAATCACTGAAAAGACATCCAACTCTGGCCCGGTAAAAATTCAAAACACTTATCTGGATCACGTAGAAGAGGTTCGAGATCTGGGTGTTTGGCCTGACACGAAATTAACCTTTAAAGACCACATCGATCACACCGTTAGCAAGGCAAATAGGACGATAGGTGTGCTCATACGATCTCTTCAGACCGGCCGAGCCGCGGGAAGTCTGAAAACAGACCCCATTCTAGCCGCATATTTCGGCAATGCTTGGTCCATTCTTGAATACGGTTGCGTCATTTGGGGACGGGCTGCTCAAACTCATTTGGAAAGGCTGGACACAATTCAGCACAAATTTCTTACGTGGTTAGCTGCCCACAACCATGCATTTCGGCCTTCTATCACGCTTTCTTATCACGACCTATTAAATTTATTCAAAATCACCAGCCTCTCCCAAAGAAAGTATCAATATGATTTATGTTTCATTACCAAATAATCATGGGCAAGATAGACTCCGCCTTCCTGCCTGGGAGCATCCCCTTTCATGTCCCTCAGCGTCGAACCAGGAAGGCACAACTACAATTTTTTCAGGTGCCATCGTCGAAACCGTAACGCGAGGTGTTTTAATTCGTGCTTTACTTTGTTTCAATTACTTAACAATTAAGTGTCCCACAATCGACCCGTTTACCACCACATGCCATATTTTTTAAAGGTGCTGTAGTGAAGCACATTAGGCAGCACCTGTTTTGATTATCGCGTGGCTCTCGTTTTAGTCTATGTTTTAGCGACAGTTTTTACCTTCATCTTGTGTTTTTGTGTGTTATTTTATCTACACATCTTGTATACTTACATTTGTCATTGTAGAGTCTGTATGTCAAGATGATGTATTATTTCTACAATGGTTTAATGGCCACAATACTTAGGGCAATCGTGTGGCTTTGTTGCCTATCCTGGAATGCCACAGGTATCATTTTTATAATTTCATTGTAAATACCATGTGCTTGTTTTACCTATTTGACTTGAGCTATTAGTGGATTATACCTGTTGCTCATTTACTTGAATAAATAAAAATACAAATACCCCTGTTCCCTATTTGGATGTCCTTACCTGTCTGCCAGTTGAAGCACACGGCGTACTTTTCCGTAGTTCACAATTGACGGCACGCTGATCATCTTCACTGTGAGCTCCGGGTCCCACTTGTCCCAGGAGGCGTCCCCGGACAACTCTCTGTTTTCGTACTGCTCCGAGTCGGTGACCTGCGACTCCTTGCTGACCCGTGCTGCGGCGATGGCCCAGCGCTGCAGGCTTGACTTCCGCTTCTCTAGGTGACGTGAAACGGGCTCCGGTGAAGTGGACTCTCTGGCGCGACCAAAGGCCGGCTGGTCGGACCCCTTAGGTGGTGCTCCCACGGCGTCCGAGCGCTCGGCCTGAGACCCAGGTGGCGTCGCCGACTCCGGCCCCATCGTGGAACGGTCTTCACTTTCGTTAGCATCTCCAGCCACGCCCGCCTCCTGCTCCTCTCCAGCCACGCCCGCCTCCTGCTCCTCTCCAGCCACGCCCGCCTCCTGCTCCTCTCCAGCCACGCCCGCCTCCTGCTCCTCTCCAGCCACGCCCGCCTCCTGCTCCTTTCCAGCCACGCCCGCCTCCTGCTCTTCTCCAGCCACGCCTGCCTCCTGCTCCTCTCCAGCCACGCCCGCCTCCTGCTCCTCTCGCAGCCGGGTTCGCTGCTGACCCATGGTCTGCAACTGCGGGTTCACCTCAAGCAGGGCTGCAGCAGTGCTGTCTTTCCCCTCGGACCGGTCGAGAGGGTCCGACCGACAGACCAGCGACTGGGTCCTGGAGTCCTCCACCCAAGTCTTCGGCTCGGGCTCAACATGTTTCGGTTTCCTCCTGAAATGAGAGGCAGCCTGGTCAGATCGTACGAACGGGTACTGTCTGCAGACGATTGCAAGTCGCAGATCGGCTTTCAATGACTTGTATTAATATTGTCTAAAAGCTCACCAAACAGGGATAGTTCCATTAGTCAACCATAGATGGCGTTGTTCGCCTGCCGCGCCCGGCTGATATGGAAGCCTGTTATAAGGCCGCATGGTATTACTCAGAAGCACTGAGGTTTGGGAAAATGCAGTGCTGCCAGAGTAAGAGGGTTCCCGCCAAATCTGGAGGGTTGAACCTCATAATTGAGGGAGGATTTTGGTGTTGGAGGTTTCTCATTTCGTAGAGGAAAAAGTGGAGGGTTTCGCCTTTGCATTAAGGGGACATTTCAGACTTGGAAGGTATTTTTCAGTGGAGAATGTTTTAATTTTGTCAATTCTATACCCTAAAAAATCATTTTCCTTCGTGTCATGCTTGGCGCGGACACTGCAAAGCACAAAACCAGGGCATAATGGGAGTCGGAGATGGAGAAAATATAAAACTGGCATTTTGAGGATGTCACCTTTCTGTCATTGCACGACACAAATGCGTCCATCTTAGAACCATTTTAAATGATGTATGTTTTTACTATAATTTTCTATGGAATATTGCGGCTTGTTGATGCATATGTCGTGATGAAACGTCTGTTTGATATGCACAGTTCAACATGATTGTAAAATGCCAAAAACTGGAAATTTTGATCGCTGGGCTGATATGTGTAATGGGGGATTGAGGGGATGCCGGGCAAATCATTACTGCCATTTCCAGACTATCCTGCATCATATGTAAGGAAATGATTGTTTAGGAACACCCACAATTCACATCTGCATAAGCTTGGCAGCGGGTACGGTAAAATCCTACAAAAAATATTTAAACCAAAATCCACAATCCTTCGCCAAAAATTAATTTAAATACAATTCAAAATCTTTCTTTCTAAAAGATTTCACATCCGATGCGCAATCCACAATATAGGTATTCTGATATTTTGAACAGCTGAAAATGTGTGAAGTACCTATCCTAACCACCTTTAGTAAAACATTTTCTGATCTATAGCTGTGTAAGATGGAAAAATATATGTCGCCACGCGGTGCTGCCCTCCTTCCTTTTCTTCCCGAAAATGTCCCATTCCAGGCCAGTTGGGAGGAAACCTGAACATTTTAATCAGTGCGGAAGCCAATATGAGTTCCAATCTGGTGAATTTTTGGTTCCAGCGTGGGAAATTTCTTCTCAGTTGTAGTTGAAAATTTGTTGGACCCTCACTTTTTGCCGGTGGCGACGCTTATGCCGCCATCTAAGAAGATTTTGAGTTCAGGATTGAGAGAAATGTTTTTCTCCTTGAGAAAAGAGCACCATATTGGATTACAATTCTGTGAGGTGGTTTTTATTTCCAACTTCATAATAACATGGTTAATTCTGCATATAATAGACAAAACATTACCTTTCCTTGAAACATATTTAAACAGAGCCATACAGAGCCAGAGCCAAATTGCAGTAACATTTAGTAGCGCTTTCTTTTTAAACGCAACGGTAGCGATTAGTGGGTCTGAAGTTTTCAAAAAGTAGCGCTGGTAGCGGTAGTGGTTTCAGGCAACCGAGGTAGCGGAAGTAGCGGTAACGGTTTAAAAATTTGATATCGGTGCCCGAGGTCTGAGAACCGGCGCGGTGGGTTTCGGCGGCTGCCCCCTCCCTCCCACAACTTCATGGACGTAGGGGTATGCCGCAGTTGTGCGGGAAAACCGGCAATGCACCAAACGCGGACTAGGCTTTTTGAAGGGAGCGTCCCACACATTTTCTCTTACAGTTTGAGGTCAAGGTGACTGAAGGTCGCTGGGGCGTTCCAGGACAAATCGACCAGACACCACCTGGATTATACATAGCATAGTCTCCGATTTCGTTCCAACTTCGTACACAGGGTTATCAGTGGCGTAGAATTCAGATTTGAGAATATTTCTTTCTCAAAATACGGGTATTGGATTTACAGCTTGCTGAAAATCGTGAAAACCCGTCTTTTTGACAAAACATGGTGGCATACAATCATTATTTTGTGTACTCCTTCGTTATTGATGTTCATTTAAAACGTGACTGTAGCTAAAATTTTGCTGTCCAACTTTGCAAACTTGGGTTTTCAAAAATAATCATTTTAAAGTTTTTGGCAATTTGTATTCAATTTTTGAAACCATTTTTGCTAAATGTGGCCAGTGATTCACCTCAAAATGACCTAAAAATTGTCCATGTGCCTGTGCTTTCTATAAACATCAATTAAATTTTGCGTTCTTTAATCTATTGATGTCTAATCAGCCAAAGAGTGACGCCATGCGCGCGAAAATCGGCCCCACCGATACCCAACTGGCACTTCGGCCAACCGACGACACGCACGGGTGTGGTGCTCAGCGGAGATTATGGGTTAGAAGTTTCTTGCTAGGGAAACATGCACATGGTATTGTGAAAATTTTCATACGGTAAGAGTGTGCCGTTGACAAAAAGATATTGCCTAGACTTTCTTTTTATTTCATCTTTTGTTTTCGGTTTTAGTCAAGCTTCATTAAAGGGAATGTGGCACCTTGGTCGAATCCTGGAATTTAGTGTAATTAGGCGAACTTTTAGCCGAAAATTATGAAACCACTCATGATTTGTCTGAAAAATGTACAAGAAGGACAATATTTAACAACTGTGGCCTGCTGCTAGGGGTACAGGAGTGGTACATTGCCGGTAGGTTTTAGCTTTTTCTACGGAAATATCGAGTGCCAAGACAAATGATACATTGAGTACCGGGTTTTCCGACTTGCTTTACAACTTGGCTATCTCAGTTAAAATCAAGTTATGAAGGTGCCACCTTCCCTTTAACGGAACTAAAATTGCACTGATGTCACCCTTTTGTTGAACAAGTGTTTTTCTGCTGTTATTACCCACCTTTATCACGATTGCAAGAGTTCATACTCTCCCGAGTAAATCTACTGCCCGTGCCCACGCACCGGCGGCCGCGCCGACGACGGCCGGGCGAGCCGGGCGGCTGATTTTTGCGCGCATGGCGTCGTTCTATGACTAATTACACATTGATAAAGTATAGAACGCAAAAAAATTATTGACTTAACTAAACAGAGGAGATGTGGGGGCGCACATTTTCTATGAATACCTTTACATGAATTACTGGCCACACTTTAAAAAATCGTTGGTAAAAGTGGTCAAAACATCTCTAGAAATTTTGCAAATTTCGAATAAAAAACGAGATCCTTACACCTTAGCTGTTACATGCTCAATATAATTGCATGTCATTTTGAAGCTAAGAAATGAATGGTAAGACTAAAAATAATCGTTGTATATCACCTTGTTTTGACAAAGTCGGCGATTTTCACGATTTTCGTCAAGTTGCAACTAGGAAACCGTACGTCTGAGGAAAGAATTAATCTCAGATCAGGATTCCACGCTCCTGACAACCAAGCAGACGAAATTGAAACGAAATCCGAGACTATGCCACGTAGAGGCCTGGTCGATCTGTGCTGGAACACCCCAAATTTAATATAATCATAGTATGGTACCAGATCTGGCTTAGAAAAGAATATTCTAGGAGTTATGCTAGTCACATACTTTCATCCAATGTTAAACCACAACTAGCAGCCGGAGGCAGTGTTTTTCCATCAGACATAACAACCAGGAGCCGTAGTCTACCCTTGCGGTTTCTTCCTGAGTTTTTCATGGCAGAATTTATGCTATTAGCTCCCATTCTTTCTCATATAGGTTCGTTTTTGTAGTGAAGTGGCTGCTTCTCAAGGATTTTGCTTGTTCTTCCATGCGTTAACAATGAGCGTCGATGTTTTGGTAGTTATTATTCGTGGAGGCCCAGACTTCATCTCACCAGTCTGCAAAGTTGAAATTGGACAGGTGTATACGAGATCTTGGTGGGGAAAGCTTTCGGCAAATGTTCCGGCTGGACAAGATTATCTACCCATTAGGAGCAAGGGGAGCTGGAGATGCAGACGGACGTTGAAACAAAGGGCGAAATTGAAACATGAAATGAGGCTATTTCTATGATAAAAAAGGTAGGTAACTCTACTGTGGCTTTTTCCAATATGCGCTATTAGAACGAAAAACTGTGCCCGAACATAGAAAATTAGCCATCAGCAAAACTTATGCCTCATTTCCAGTAGAATCATAGTTGTCTTTACTCAGGGTAGTAGAGAACCTTGCCATTCCATCAACTCTCGTCCGGGGGGAAGGACGGTGTTTGATCTTGAACACCCCTTAGAGGTTTTCCAGAGGACCCTTGAACACCGCAGCGCGAAGCGCGGCCGTACTTGGCACACCATATTCTTGATTGCTTCCGCAACTTTTAAAATATTTCATTCATTTTTCTTAAGTTCATGTTATCACAGGTCAGGTCGCTAGACCAGAGAAGTAGCCTCATCTCCAAAACTTTAAGCGGCACCATTGAAAACAGGTTCAATCATCTACTGATACAATATATATTGAACTGATGGAAAGTACTGAAAATATTACTGATAGAAATATGTGTTAAAACATTCACATCACATAATAGACACACCCAAAACCACCAGTAATGATTAAGTGATTTTCAGAATCGATAACCTAGGCTCAGGTACAGATACCTCTCCATGGGAATCACCTACACGAGGAGAGTGGGAATTGGCCGAAAAGTACTCTATTTCTGAATAGACGCCTGTTAATAACCTTCTTTAATGTCATGTGTAGCTTTAGACCTCTGACCTCTGAAAGATATTTTTAAGATGTTTCGTGCAGAAAATATTTTAGCTATAACAAAGGTATGATTGGGGACTTCAAGTCGAATCCTAAACGTTTTACGTCTTTTTTTAAAATGTACCAAGGGCACGAAAAGCCAGCTCTCTACTTTTAGATGGCGACAGAGTGTTGAATAGTGATGTCGAGCGGGCGAATCTGCTAAATATGACATTCGCAAGTAGGTTTACTGATCCTACCGTACAGGATTATCCTGAAGCACCCATCTACGACCTGAGCTCACTCAATCACTTTGTGATTACTGAACCATGTGTTCGCAACTCCTTGAATACTCTCCAAGTGCATAAGGCCTGTGGGCCTGATAAAATTAGTGCACGAATTATAAAGGAGTGCAGTGAGCAGCTGTCGGTCCCGTTGACTATACTTTTCAGGCAGTCAGTGTCTCAAGGTGTCTTTCCGAGCAGATGGGCGGGGGCTAACATCGTGCCCATTCGCAAAAAGGGGTCTAGAAAATTACCTTCAAATTATCGGTCCGTCTCACTCACCTCGCTGTTTAGCAAACTTCTCGAACGGTGCGTATGTGACGTACTTCTTTCTCACGTGCAGCCAGTCCTGACTCCAAAACAACATGGTTTTGTCCCACGCCGATCATGTGACTCAAATTTAGCTTGCCTTTTAAAAACGGCGTGGGAGTCTATATCATTAGGCCATCAAACTGACGTTATCTATACAGACTATTCAGCGGCGTTCCAGAGCGTCAATCACAAACTTCTTATTCACAAATTGAAAAACTCTTACCAAATCTCTGGTGCGGCCCTAGAATGGCTTTCAACATATTTAGAAAACCATAAGCAACGCGTTATTGTGAACGGAAAATGTTCTGATTGGGCCCATGTACGCTCTGGAACTCCGGAAGGTGGAATTATCTCGCCTCTCCTCTTCGCCCTGTACATAAACGATCTTCCAGACAAAATTAAGACTAATTGTCTCTTATTTGCTGACGATGTAAAATTATACAACAAAATTACTTCGCAACACGACATTGACCTCCTTCAGGACGATCTAACATCTTTAGCTGCATGGTCTGCACTTTGGAAGCTTCAACTCAATCCAGCCAAATGTAAATCGTTCACCGTGTCATTGAAACGAAGCCTATTCCAACCACATACAAAATCCAAAACCCTACTCTAGAGAAAGTCTGTGCAATCCGGGACCTTGGAGTGTGGTTGGATTCTAAATTGACGTTTGTAGAACACCTGAATCACATTGTTAGTAAGGCAAACAGGGCACTAGGTCTGATGATTCAGTCTCTTCAGGTTGGCTTTTCAGAGGGGAGAGCGAGACGGAAGTTGAAACCCGAACCAATCATGGCGGCTTATTTTGGCAACATTCGATCTATTATGGAGTTTGGCTGCGTAATTTGGGGTGGGGCTGCCAAGACTCATCTTGATAGACTGGACAAAATTCAGCATAAATTCTTGATTTGGCTCGCGTCAAGCTCAACGAAAAGCTCACCATCATTTGTGTACCATGATCTTTTGGCTACGTTCAAAATAAAAACTCTGGCTAATCGACGACTACAATATGATATCCTTTTCGCACGCAAAATTATCTCCGGAAAAATAGACTCCGCCTTTCTGCTCGGTAATTTCCCTTTTCATGTCCCAGGAAGGAACACAAGGGCAATGTTCGGTAGTATGCTGCATGTTCCATTTGGAAGGGTAGAAACTGTGAGGCGTGGATTATTTTGTCGCTCGACCACTAATTTTAACTCGTATCTGACGGCATGTCCACTTTCCGACCCTTTTACATTTTCATTTGGTCAGTTTAGAGCACAGGTTCGTTTATATATTAAGTCGTTGCCTGCGAGTTGAAGAAAGTGAACTTTTTAACTCTTTGATACTCATATGTTTACTGTTTTAAGTGCATATTTTAGTCAGCTCGCAATGTGATCGTTGTTTGTAGTTTGTTGGCTCCTCATTTTTACCTGTAGTTGTATGTGACCTGTTTACCGTGATCATGTTTTATCATTCCTGACTTGAGCTCTTATTGGGGTATGACCCTGTTGTTCATATAGCACTAATAAACAATAAACAATCATGTGGAACTGTTCTAGCAGGCTTTCGTACTTGGGTCAATAACTTTGCAGGAAATTGTGATACAGATTACCAACAGATTGATAAATTAGAATGTTCGGATCATCATTGCGAATCGATTGGTATGCATATTAACTATGTGGGGTCAAATCTTTTACATTTTTCTGATCTTTTACATTTTGACTTAGTATGGTCATTGATCACGCCATATACCTTTCAATTCGCTGTTACCAGAGGAATTGAGAAAGGCCTACGAACGACTCTTATTCTCTCCAGTCAGACGCTAAAGTCAGGAAAACATTCTCCGACGGGCTTATCAATGATTTGGCATGACCGCAATATTGAACTGAGCCTCCAAATTACTGAATTTGTTTGTTAACAATTCCTTACGGGGATCTTCTACCGTTCGTGTTTTTTCGCTATCCTGTACCAGAGTCGAGATCAAGCAGGGGATTGTCCCTCCCCTTAGCCACCGGGCGGAGTGGGGCAGGTGTTGAATTGTATCCCACGCTTTGTAGACTGGTTTTTCAACTATCCAGTTCGGTCCCGTTTTGTGCCAAAACGCGTGGTGGGGGCGGGGCGTGTGGGGGGCGTGTTTCTGACGGGTGAGGAAGTCAGTCATGTTCTGACTTTTCTGACAAAGGGGGAAGGGATAGAAACGCCCCCAATTTTAGCTGCCGGCATATGAGAACAGTCCCTTACGAGACTTATAAGCTTCATCACGCTGTGAAGTTGCGTGGCGTCGTACCGCAAATAGATATGCAGTGCCTGATCGTTGATATCAATAGTGTTAACGACTTGCTCCAACAGGTACTTTAGTGTTAGCTGGCCGACGGGTGGCTGAAATTTCGGAAAACAGGAATAAAGCCGGCTCTGCTGGGCACATAAGGAACTGCTGGACACAAAGCGCCCCTCTTTTCCCAGTGTCCGTTTGGTAGCATGCGTTTCTTCACGACACAGGGTGTTCTTACGGCCACAGGGGGTCTCGCCCTTTCTGGCTCGAAATACCTGCAGGTCAGAAATCACCCTCGTTGTGGGAAAACTGTTGGTTACAGAGGTACCTCCTGGCCATAGAGGGCCCTTTTGATATCGGGAACACTTCTAGCCTCATAAGAACCTGCTGGCCACAGACGACATTCTCTGTGGCCAGCAGAACGCTCTTCTAGCAGCACAGGGCCCTGCCCGCCACAGAATGACGCACTGGTCAGGATTCTCACAGAGGGCCCTGCTGATTACAGGTGGCCAACCTGAGGGTTCTTCTGTCTTAGGCGACCCTGTCGGTCACATGGCCCCGCTTGCTTCAGAGGGTCATCGCTTGTAAAATCAAGTCATATAGGTACCCGAGGTTCACGGCCGGCCATAGGCTGTCGCAGCCCGGCCGCCCTTCGTGCAGTTCTTGTCGGCAGCGTGGCCCTTCATTAAGCGGCTGTCCTAGCCACCCACGCCCCTTTCTATATTCCTGGACTTCCCTACAATAGATGTATCACGCCATCAGTTCTCCTTTTCGACCATCCAGCCGTGTCCGAGGCAGAAGCCACGGCACAGAACTTGGCCATGATCTATCGAATTGAACCGTCCGCAAAGTTTAGACTGGCTATTCAGGCAGATTCAAGACAAAGTAATCCCTGGGAACTCCGTGTCCCAATCCCACGCACTGGGCCAAAAAGCTCCCAAGCTAAATTGGAGATGTGGGGAGGCGAACTAGACGGCCATGCCAGTATCTAGCCTGGTCAACTTATCGGTGAAATATGATTTGTTAGAAGTCCAAAGTTTAAAGAAAATTTCTTGGAAGTTAGTCTGACTTGCAAAATAAACATATGCCTGAAATAACCATCGTGGAGTAAGCATTCTACGATTCGGCTGTTGTATCAGGCTTACTTGGACAGCATTCAAGGTGACGGGAACCAAGGTCAGGTCAAGATAATATTGTGACATGGTATAGGGTCAAGATAATATTTGAGCATGGTATAGATAATTTTGTAACATGGTACTTGTGCCTGTATGGTATATGGTCAGGGCGCACATCAGCCGATCCAAGTGGCTAGAAAATCACAATTAAGTAAAAGCTTATGTTTTATAATTATTACTTGTGGGAAGTTGTGGACACAAGCCGAGTACATAAACACTCACTAAAATGCCTAAAGCCAATGACAAGAACTGAAAAGCCGACTTAGATGACCCCAGCAGAGCTCTGGGAGGAAACGGGTCTAAACAATCACTTTTAGCGTCAAAGGTGACAAACAAAACACAAAACTGGAGAAATGGAAGTTTGTATAGACTATGCTTGTATCTCCTGACAACGACTAAGTTTTCGGCGTTTTCCATTTTGGTCGCTTCTTCAGTCCTGGGTGGAGCAGAAGCCATTATGGCCCATAAACATATGACCCCAGATCTTCAATAATGTAAATTTTGTACCTGGCCTGTGCTTTACTCAGTGATCTGTACAAATCCCCGTATCAAGAAGTCGTACGCACCCCGTTTGCTACCACTATTAACAGTCTTTTTGTTGAGGTCAGAGCCTGAGCTGGTGACCCCACTTGATATAAACCCGTGACAAGAAATTGATAGAGACATTAGGGGAATAAATATCAACCACAGTGTAGCTGCGCGTTACCAGAGGAGAAGTGAGTGATACCAATGTCACTGAAAGCTAGTTTTACCCTTAGGGTGGGGGCTATGACATGAAGGTGCGGTGTGCGAGCGCTCGACATGGAAGGCTTCACTCAGGGCTGGTGCAGGGCTGTCGCAGTGAAAGGGCTGGTACAGGGCTCTTCACTCAGGGCCGGCGCAGGGAAGGGCTGGTGCAGGGCTCTTCACTCAGGGCCGGCGCAGTGCTGTCACAGTGGAAGGGCTGGTACAGGGCTCTTCACTCAGGGCCGGCGCAGGGGAAGGGCTGGTGCAGGGCTCTTCACTCAGGGTC
Organism: Lepas anatifera; assembly: GCA_034440635.1. Lineage (NCBI taxonomy): Eukaryota > Metazoa > Arthropoda > Thecostraca > Lepadidae > Lepas > Lepas anatifera. Next base: position 912,740 of record JAOTON010001328.1, read on the forward strand.
GGCGCAGTGGAAGGGCTGGTGCAGGGCTCTTCACTCAGGGCCGGCGCAGTGGAAGGGCTGGTGCAGGGCTCTTCACTCAGGGCCGGCGCAGTGGAAGGGCTGGTGCAGGGCTCTTCACTCAGGGCCGGCGCAGGGGAAGGGCTGGTGCAGGGCTCTTCACTCAGGGTCGGCGCAGTGGAAGGGCTGGTGCAGGGCTCTTCACTCAGGGCCGGCGCAGTGGAAGGGCTGGTGCAGGGCTCTTCACTCAGGGCCGGCGCAGTGGAAGGGCTGGTGCAGGGCTCTTCACTCCAGGGCCGGCGCAGTGGAAGGGCTGGTGCAGGGCTCTTCACTCAGGGCCGGCGCAGTGGAAGGGCTGGAACAGGGCTCTTCACTCAGGCCTGGTGCAGGGCTGTCGCAGTGGAAGGGCTGGAACAGGGCTCTTCACTCAGGGCCGGCGCAGTGGAAGGGCTGGTGCAGGGCTCTTCACTCAGGGCCGGCGCAGTGGAAGGGGCTGGAACAGGGCTCTTCACTCAGGCCTGGTGCAGGGCTGTAGCAGTGAAAGGGCTGGTACAGGGCTCTTCACTCCAGGGCCGGCGCAGTGGAAGGGCTGGTGCAGGGCTCTTCACTCAGGGCTGGTGCAGGTCTGTCGCAGTGAAAGGGCTGGTGCAGGGCTCTTCACTCAGGGCTGGTGCAGGTCTGTCGCAGTGAAAGGGCTGGTGCAGGGCTCTTCACTCAGGGCTGGTGCAGGTCTGTCGCAGTGGAAGGGCTGGTGCAGGGTTATTCACTCAGGGCCGGCGCAGTGCTGTCGTCTCGATTGGATTGTCGATCGTCGATCGTCAGGATTGGCGCAGGGCCATCGGCCCACGCCAGCTGTAGAACGGACGAGCTTGTTTTATCCCGATTGGGCATGGGACACACGCACTGCACTCACTCGTTCCTGCTGAGAGGCGAACCACCAGACCAGTCACCAGGGAGCCACCCGAGTGCCCGCGATGTGGAGAGCAGCTCACTGTCAGACATGCTCTCACTGACTGCCGGTACTACGAGATGGAGAGGAGGGCTCATCTCACGGCAGTTCTTGCACTTGAGTTTCTTATTGGTGAGTCGCCATCAGTTGATGTGACAACAATATTAGTCTTTTTAAGGAGCATCGCATTTAATATAATTTATTCGCCTACATAGTTTTCTTTCACTTCATGTATTTAGCGGACAGACACGTGTGCATGTGCTGCAGGTTTGGTACTTTTTAGGGCATATTTGTTAACACCTGACATGTTGGAGCCCCATGAAGATGTTTTATTTTTTATTAATCCCAACAGGCACACTTACCCTATTATAGGGAGTATTGGCGTGGGTGTTTAATGATTTTTCAACCGGGTCAGATCGGACACGGAAGGTGGTTTCCCGCTGTGGGGGTTGGATCCACGTTAACCCTCGCCCCACGGGGGGCATTGATGGCCCCCTAAGGTTTTTCCGGGATAGCAGAAAAACGAAGAGGCGCAGCGCCGCAGTTGATGGCTCTACCTCTCACTGCATCATTTTCCCACCATCCCTGAAATTTTTTACTCCGAGTCACCCAAGGTCAGGTCACCAGACGAGGTCAACCAAGGTCACCTCACTTCAACTTTAGAGCTCTCTAAGAGCTACATTTCGAAGTCGATCAATTTGAAGCTTCCTACACTTCATGACCCTTCCAGGGTCTACAACGTGTATATCCGGGATTTTTCGATTTCGTGACCTGAGGTCAGGTCACGAGGCGACCTCTCCCATTGGAAAAGCTGTCTCATGATCTAAAAGTCACAAAAATGATTGGAAATACTCAGACTGCTCAGAACAGCGTTTTTGGACACCCTTTCACGGATCCCAGGGGTCATATTTGCCCTTTGACTTTTCCGAGATCATCCAAGGTCACCAAGGGTCAAAAACAGTATTTTGACAATAACTTTTGACCTAATTAAGCTAGAGCGCTCAAACAAACACCATCGTGTTTGTCTTGTCACTGGCTTTCATATGATATACGGCAAGGTCACTTTCTGACCTTTCGTGACCTCAGGTCATCTTAGGTCACGAGGTGACCTCTGGAGGTCAAACCACTGGCGGGAGGTCTTTACGTTTCACATAGCGGAAAAAGGACTGACAATTTCCTATCAAATGTACTTTACCAGACCTCAATAGCTCTAATGGCATATGAGTTATGGCCAGTTTGCTTAAGCATTGCATATTTGAGTGAAAATAGCCGATCTTGACCTAATTTGACCTCTGGAGGTCAAACCATTGACCTGAGCACTAAAACATATGAAGTAATTTCTTACTGAATTCACGCGAACTTTCTATTGCACTTTACAGATTTGCGCTAACGCCCATATTTTCGGAGTTAGAGGGCGGGGGCCATCGATGGCGCCCGGTGGGGCGAAGGTGGCGCTGGACCCCCGGTGGGGCGCGGGTTAATGCATGATATCCGATCTGAAGACGGACAACGAAGCCACTTGGCCACCCGGCCCCATTTGGCGTTCTGGGCACCATATGACCCAGCTGTCGGTGTGCCCGGAAGCCCCACCAATGATGCTGATGATGTGCAGCGCGATACGCGGTATGTACGGGAGCATCGGTTAATACCCACAGTGGAGAGAGGTCTTGCGTCAACGCGCAGTAGAGGGGTCCTGAAATGCCACTGCTGAAATCTTAAAAAAGCCCAGAGGGCTAGAAAGACAGCCATTGGCTCATGTATGGGGCCGGTGGTGAGTTACACAATAGCCAAATTTCATTGACCTATGTCATTATCTTTAAGGTCAAGCAAGGTCGCAAATGTCTCATCTGGGGCGTGCTGGAGACCTATTGGGAAATACTGTGGTTATGTGGAAAAAAACCGGGAATACACAGAAAGCTGACTAAGGTCATAAAATGTACCTCCCACACAATATTCTTTGAAAGTTTGAGGTCATGGTCATTCAAGTTCACTGACCTATGTCGTAACAATACGACATATTCCCAATAATGTACAATATAGCTGGCACTATAGGGGCGTAAGGGCGAAAACCGTGGTATGAGCTGGAAAAGGCCTTTGACCTTGACCTTGACATTGGCTAGCCATCCTATGAAGTCATGCCATAACACACGTCATACGGAATAATGCCATCTGACCGGAACACTAGGGTCAATGACCCTGACCTGTGTCATTGACCTTGACCTTCATTTGGGGTGACCTTGATATGCAACCCTGATTATATGACGTTATTACGTCACCAGTACTCGGTCTACAATGCAGGCAAACTGGTACAACCGCACGATTGTGGCAGTCTCAAAATATAGGTCTGACTCTGAAAGCCTATAGGTAAAAAACATATTGACTGATTTTCAAAATTATTCCACTAATCGACGCGCTCATGAAGTCCCTCAAATGTAGCCAAGAAGCGTTTCTTGGATACGAACGGTTCTTCAGGCACCTTGGAAAAATAGGTGGGGGGCACTTTAGGACCCCCTCCACTGCGCGCGTTAAGCGGAAAAGGAACCCATTTGTATAGTGTGGGGTGTCAGTCCGGGTTGAATCCAGGCCGACGTTTGGGGGAAGGGGCACGGGGCCCAAAATCGTGAAAAAATACATGTTTTTAAAGAAAATCGGCAAAAATTGACGCGTTTATTTCTATTTATTAGCTTCGCACACTTCCACACATGATATGGCTTTTCAAGCGCCGTCGAAATGGGCATAAAGTAATGCAAACTATGGAAGGAGACGGTAAGGATAAGGATGGATGATGGTAAGGGAAGGTGGAATACTTCCTGGAGAGGTCACTGCTGCCCAAGACGCATGCGCTCGCTGCCTCCAGGCAATTTAGCTATGACAAACCTAACCAAAGCTAACCAACCTAGAGCCCTTTAGCTTTAACCTTCGCTCGGGTGGGGGGGTCTTTTTAGACCCCCTCGGGTTTTTCCGAAGTGACCAAAAAACGGCCGCGCGCAGCGCCGCCAAACTTGGTCTAGCTGTTCCTTCATCATTTTTACATCTTTCCTGAAAATTTTGGCTCAAGATCATATCAGGTCAGGTCACCAGGTCAGGTGAAGTGACCTCACCTCAAAAAATACTTAGGACGGCATAACTAAAAGAAGGGTTAATCGATCAAGTTGAAACTCGTACCACATCTTGGGCCCACCAGGAGCTACAACATTTGTTCCGGGATTTTTGATATTGGTGACCTAAGGTCATGTGCAGAGCATGACCTCCCCATTGACAATGCATGGGGAAAATCACGAAATGAGCTTTTCTCAGTAAGTATGGATGGAATCAACTTCAAACATCGGTTGCGACTTGCTCTTAGCCCATTTCTGAAGCTGATACCAAAATTTTTACTTGTGACCTTTAAAAGGTCACCTTAGGTCAAATAAGCATTTTTTGTGTTTTTCTCTATAAATTTTGAATAAACTAAGATAGAGCTTTTATTTTGTCACCAAAGTGTTTGTATAGTCACTGGAAGTAAAATGATATACATTATGACTATACCAGGTCAAGTTGGGTCAGACCGTTGACCTGGGTTGGGTCAAATTCTTAAATTTGACCTGGCATAGCAATATCATGTATCATTCGATTCGTATTGACGAGAGGATTGCAATGGTGCATAAACTATGGCTGTATCTTGTTTGGTTTGGAAGCTATTAGCGAAAAAGTAAACGCCCTTATGCATGGGTGGCTATGGACATTCCCAAGAACATGCCCAATATTTAGTGACCTGTAGCTCCCTAGGCTTTGACCTGACACGAAAATGAATGCCACTGTAATGAAAGCGCATCCCAAGGGCTTTCGAATGGTGTTAGAAAAATGTTTCTAGCTATCATAGTTTCTGAGATATAGGAGGTTTTCTTAGTACACCTCATATTAGCGATTTTGACCTATTTTGACCTCTGGTGACCTTGATATTGACCTGACAAGAAAAATGACCGAAGTATTTTCGACATCATTTTCGAAGAGCTTTCGATTGCCGTTTTGCGCTTTTTTCTAGCTCTCTTAGTTTTTGAGATCGTGGGGGGTCTTTTTAGCCCCCCCACCAGGGCGAAAGTGGCTCGTACCCGCCACCGGGGCAAGGGTTAAGAGCCCAACCTGACCTAACCATTGATCATAATTTGGGGAAGTAGCCCGGTTTGCTCCTTCCTTGGACCCGCCAGCGGTATCAGTAGTCAGGATACCAAATACGCACTCAAGATACAAAATAACGGACACCATTGATGCAGCGCAGGGACACCGACAGGGCAGGGCATATTTTAAGGAAAAGTCAGTGGGGGGGCATCTCTTGTGCTGGCCATTATAGTGTCTTCAAAGGGCCAAGACCCCATTTTGAGGAGGTTTAATAAAACTTAAACGTGTTAGTGTTAAAATGTTTCTCAATTTTTTAGTTATTCCAAGTCTAGAGATTATAGATGCTGCCCAGGGCTGACAGGTTTTTCAGCGGAAAAGGTCAAACCGAGTTAGAAAAAGGGCCAAAGAGGGGCAAAATGTTATTTCCACTAAAATAACCAAATAAACACCACAAAAGCCAGATTTGAGGCTAAAACAACCCCTAGCAGTAGTCATAAAGTCACAGAAAAAGCGACTTGTATCACTGTTTAAAACTAATTGTTGGCAGTTTGATATTGACTTGACGCAATATTTTTAGCACACTGCCCATCTAATAGCAAACCAGGGGTGCCCTTCCAACCCCGCGTGGCCATCGAATGATTTTATCCACATAACCAGAACATTTTTGGGATCATCAATCACCCCCACACTTTTTGACCAACAATTTCCTGATCTCAGTCAAAATGGGGGTAAACCGGAAATTTGTACAACCAGCCGCTGCGGAAGGCAACGAGGAGCCCAAATTCGAGAAGTTTTTTGTACTGACGTGGAAAGTTTGCTGTCTGCATCAGGTTTGGCTGGCCCCCTCACTTTTGCCGGTGGCGACGCTTATGTATGCTACCACCACAATAATTAACAAAAAGGCTAAGCACTTCATACCGCCACACCAGCAACCAGTCTTACGCTCATTGACTACAGAGGTGCAGAAAGTATGCTGGCTGTCACAAACTCAATGCGACGTATGCTTCCTCTGTCACACAGAGCTGGAAATAATAACTGTATACTTGAATACTATTTCAAATATGCTGAATGTGCTCTACCTGTCCCTTACTTTTTGCAGCAGACAAGGTTCTAGCACTAAACCATTACAGCATGAAGGTAGTAAACTGAGTTTTCATTTATAGATCATGTTTTTGTTTTTGGCAGGAAAATTTCCAATTATGGGTCATTTTTCCAGTATTGGGGTCATAACTATTATTGGCAACTCTGACCGCAGTTTCCCCCAATGACATGCATTTCCCTTTTGAAGAAGTTTCCATTTTTGGAAGAAGTGTTTCCAATTATGGTACTTTTCCACATGATTAAATGTAGCAATTATCATGAAAATAGTTATTATTGGGAACATACCTATCTATTAATGGGAGCGTACATGTACACACAATTGGGAACCCTAACCACAGCTCCCCCCACTAAACTTCTATCTCACATATCAACAAAAGGGACAAAAATGTCAATGTCAACATAGTATTTGGATCTACCTAAAATGTGTTGGTAAAGTGGACCTTAGGTAGCATTTTTATAAACACATCAAATGCTTAAAATTTGCATCCCACTCACAATCATCACCTGCCTGGTCATTCCTTCTTGCAGTAAAAACTCTGAGGCAACTAGCCTGCATAGATGTAAAATTATGTCTATTAGCCTAATAGGTACAGAGGTATTGGAATTCACATACCAAAGAAAGATCCAGTGTAGTCAAAATCCTGCTTTAACTCCATGCAGTTCAGGTCCTATGCGTTGCTTACCACCACTGGTAGTAAGCATCACACCCCAACCAGCGTTTTTCGAAGTCTATTTCTTTCTGAGATTTGCTGTGATTTTCTGAGATAAGAAGGGGTCTACTCGGCCCCCTCCAGTGCACGTTAGTGCCAGGCGCCTCTCCAGTGTGCGTGTTGACACTTTGTGGAGGACTGCATTAGCACACATTTGCTATCTGTACAATATTGATATGATAATTTGATCATGAAAACTCACCTGAATCACTGTTGTTGCCAGCCTGTTGCTGGCGCCAACTCTCCCAACTTCCTCCAGCTCCAAATCTATCTAACCAATCTAGGGCATAAATAAGATAAGGCACAAGCAGGCTGAGGAATGAAAAACCAAGCTTGATATGGGAAAGTGCACCAGTCTTACAATAGCCTACATTCATCTTAGATTAGCCATGGGCACCAATATTTATTCTAGCTAGTTTTAGCCTGCACTTATCTCAAATATACCTAATAAATATGCCCTCAAAATAAGTGGCTTCCCGCCTGTTTAAATTTTTGGCAGGCTCTACATCACATAAACATTTCTAACTTGTCTTGTCGCTGTTGCGCAGTTTAAGTAGAATTGCTGCCCAGCTATGCTTATTTTTTCACTCACTTAGTACTTTTATTAGTAGCTTTTAGGCGTACTTAATACTAAATTCGAAGAAATAGGGGCCACTAAATCGAAGCGACTCAAACTGTAAATCTGATTTAACGTGAAAAAATTGACAGAGAAGTACTTGATAAAGTATCTGCGTTATCGTTAATGCCTTAAATATGCCCACAATCGTGTATTTCTCGAAAAAAATTGACTGTCACATTTCGGGTATCTAGGCGCAAACTTTCTGCAAACTACTAACAATCGGCACCATTGGGCTGCATGTTAAAATCTGGCAACTGTGACAGCGGTTTGCGGGTTTTCTGCAGCGGGGGCCCCTCGTTTTAGTAGACACTGAACACAGTACCAATATTGTATCACTAATGGTACGGTGTGCAATTGAAGAACAGAGCTGCTAAGTTAAAATCTTTCCTACACGTTTCATTCTCATTTCGAAAATATGTGGTTTGATTTTGAGCCATACAGTCAGGATCGCTATTTTGTCACAATTATGCACCTCAATTTTCGTAAATGTGTCACAAACTCCGGTAGCCGAGTTGGCAAGTTTCTGCACCTCTGATTGACTACACCGTGTCCCGTCTAATCCACGCACGAGCTCTTAGCGCTGACAACTGACTGCGTGTGAAATGAGAGCATCATGCAATGTCACGGTACTGGTTGGGATGTGGGCTTCCGGTCGAATAGAACAGGATGTTTGATTGGTTGTAGGCCAGCGTTCTTCTCCAGCGTTGTGATTAGTTGACGCTGAGGCTGCTTTGCCGGGATTTCCCGTAACTACGCGCTTTGTTTCGTCTTCGCACGATGGAGTAGACAGTCACGGGTGGATGTTTTTTAACACAATTTTTGTGGATTGCCAATTTGGGACCACAAATAGAACCGATTTATAATTATCGGCTGGTGTTGTGTCTTATTTTTGTTAGGCGAGTCTGTATTTGGTCAATTTTAAGTCACCGGCCTATTTCACTGCGGGGGGGCAAATACCGGGCACTGGGGGGCATTTCGGCCGACTGGGGGGCAAATGGCCCCTCAGTTAACGTGTTAAAAAATGGCCTGCGACAGGGAGATGTGGAGGGTTCTTGAGCCAGAGGGAGGAGACTAGGAAGGGCCACGGCATGGGTGTGTCGGCGTGGCAACAGCAGAGTTGGAACTGGCTGTGAAACAACGGAGGAGGGGCCTGCAGGGGTGCCTGAGGAACATCATAGTGACAAATACAGTTCATATGAGGAGGGATGCTGGAGCTCGAGATGCCGGTGATGAAGTGTGGAGGCCCCGCAGTCTCACGTGGGCGGGCGCTGGTGGAGTTCGAGATGCCGGTGATGAAGTGTGGAGGCCCCGCAGTCTGACGTGTGCGGGCGCTGGTGGAGTTCGAGATGCCAGTGATGAAGTGTGGAGGCCCCGCAGTCTGACGTGTGCGGGCGCTGGTGGAGTTCGAGATACCGATGATGAAGTGTGGAGGCCCCGCAGTCTGACGTGGGCGGGCGCTGGTGGAGTTTGAGATGCCGGTGATGAAGTGTGGAGGCCCCGCAGTCTGACGTGTGCGGGCGCTGGTGGAGTTTGAGATGCCAGAGATGAAGTGCGGAGGCCCCGCAGTCTGACGTGTGCGGGCGATGCCGGAGTTTGAGATGCCGGTGATGAAGTGTGAAGGCCCCGCAGTCTGACGTGTGCGGGCGCTGGTGTGGAGTTTGAGATGCCGGTGATGAAGTGTGGAGGCCCCGCAGTCTGACGTGGGCGGGCGCTGGTGGAGTTTGAGATACCGGTGATGAAGTGTGGAGGCCCCACTGTCTGACATGTGCGGGCCCTGGTGGAGCGCCCTCAGAGGGTGACTATGATCAACCACTGAGAGTGCCGCTATGGTGTGGGAACAGGAGGCCCAAATGATATAAAAACATTGCCGCCGGTGATGCAGCATGCACTGAAAGAAAAAATGACACCCAGCCCTAACATGACCCTAAAATATAGCGAATGAGACACCTTTATTGGTGGACTGATGGCTATTTTTGGGGATTAGATCCCGTCATTTGGCGTCAATGACCTTTAATCAGTGCCATTTCCGAAAGCAGCGCGACACCTCATTTTGAACACCATTTCTGACACAATTTTCCCGCGTCAAAACAATATACACATGGGGAGTTATTACAACATTAAGGGTTGTTGTTGTTGTTTGGGGTTTTAGGGCGCCTCGACTGCTAGGTCATTTTGCGCCCATCTTAGTGTAAAAAAACAAAAATTGGTGGTAGTCAGCAGTAACCATTCAAAACATATCGATAACGAAAACTAAGTGGGTCAGCCAACAACTTCTAATGTGACTAACCAATTACCCAAACCTGACTAGGTCTCCCAGCTCCTGCCGTCGAACATTTCAGATACACACCAGGCTGTACGCGTGTTCCACTCTGCTGGTGGTCTGGACATTCGTTCCGGGTATCCGAGACCCTTAGGCGGAGAGCGACGCACGAAAGCAGTGTCCCTATCCATGTAGGCCTCTCTGACTCTCGGCCCCGGATGCCTCCCATCACTAGCGGGGAATAGGCGCGGCACATTCTACCAGACGTGCTGGACGTTTCCGATACTCTCGGTGGAGCCCGAGTGCAGCCTTGGTTGAAGAACCTCTTTTTGTACCCTCGGTACCGCAATTTGCTTTCCCTTTGAATCCCGGAAACACCAAATCTGTTTTCTCTTCTCTGTCTTGGAGTTTTACTTCCTCGAAACGTAAGTTTGGAGAGGAAAGCCTGCACTTTCCTTCACGGGTACCTGTACTCAGGTGGTCCCTGCCTGTTGCTGCCTGCGGCTTTCTTGGTCTCAGTCACAGGCTGTTCCTTACTTCTGTCAGCTCCTGCATTGTCCTTGGAAGAACCTAACCATTGTTGCTGTACCGTGCGTGCGCTACCGTTAGGGGTTCCTTGGCTGTGTAAGGCTGAGTACCCCTTTCGGCTGTGTGGTTGCTCAGATCCTCTGGCTTCGAAGATGTCACTGGCAATGACACGCTCTCTGTGGGGCATGTTTGGGTGCTCTTTTCAGCTCTGAGCCTGGTTGGCACGTCAGACTGGGCGTCACCGGGCTGTGTGCAGGTGGGGGTAATAGTGTGTGGGGTCAGACCACCGAATAGACCCATGAAATCGCGGACAGAGTGGTGCATAATGTCTCGCATGGTCGAGTCTACACTGGGTGATGGCTTTAATCGTCCCGACTCACCCACGAGAGTGTCGCAGAAAGTGGAGCTCTTTGTGGTCCTAACTTCAACATCTGGTTCGGAGGAACCAGGAGACTTGCCATGACTGTCTACTCGCGCTCCAATTTCTCCGGAAGCCGTACCCAGGACTTTAGCCTTCAGCCTCTCTCTCTCTCTCCCTCTCTCCCTCCTTCTCTCTCTCTCTCTCTCTCTCTCTCTCTCTCTCTCTCTCTCTCTCTCTCTCTCTCTCTCTCTCTCTCGGAGAGAAACCTGGAGCACGAGCGTGACCATGTCTCGTGGTCCCCTTTACATGCAGTGCATTTTGCTTTGTTCGCAGTGCACGCGGTGGAGGTGTGACTTTCCTCCGAGCACCTTGCGCATCGCTCTTTTCCCTTGCATGATTTTGCAACGTGGCGGTACCCTTGACACCGGTAACATTGTGTTGGATCCGGAACGTACCGACGCACGCGCACTGAAAGCCAAGCAATACGCACTGCTCGAGGCAGCTCCTTGCTGTTGAATGTAAGGACATAAGTGTTAGTGGCAACTAGCTCGCCGTCCTGCCTCCTGTTCATCCTACGCACCTTGATGCTCCTCCAGACCAAGCAAAACATCCTCCTCCGCTGCGCCCTCGAGCTCGCGACAGGCAACAATGCCCAAGGCGTTGTTCTTCGTCGGGTGTAAAGCTACAGAAACCGGTACCAACACCAGAGATTTCTCTTTCCCTACAAAGCTGAGCTGCTTTGCCACCACGAGATGACACGTTTCCTTGTCCGACGACATGACAACTTCAAGTTTTGTTTCCGAGTGTCGATAAACATGGGTGGCAGATCCGAATTTCGACACAGCCTGAATGACCTGGAAGGGGTTCATCTTGTAACTGTCCTCAAGAGTCACCATCAGAACTCTAGGAGAAGTTATGTCCCCCGCAGGGGAGGAAGAACCCGTCGGTTGGACGGGAGTGTTGGAGATTGTGCTATTTTGAGACGCCATAGTGATTTAATTTACCCTCGGCCCCCGGGTTGCCAGCTGTCAATAGCTCGCCCCGGGGGCTGGTACAGTGCCTACGGGGGCAGATGCGCCCGTCTCAGAGGGGCGAGAGATACTCACACAACCCGTCCGATCAGAACACACCCACCCCCTTGACGCTATCAACCCAGTGGGCCGGCAGGGCCATGAGTCTAGACGAAGCAAAACGCGGCAGCCCTCACGCAGCGGAGACTGCGGTCCACCAGGCGCGCGCAACAGGCCGGAGTCTCGCAAATCGACGGTTTCTGAAACCTCAGCCCGCGTCGCGCCCGGCAAGAACTATCACAGTCCCCACCGTAAAGGGCGCCGCGTCGCACGCCCGAAACATAACCGCCCCTGCCCTGCTGGACCGAGCGACAGAGCCCGTAGACACAGCCGCGTAGCTAGGCCGCCCGCGGCAGCCTACGGACAGCTTACCCCCGGTTAGATCGAGATATCTGGGCCAAAGGGGGCGTGTTGGAGCCCTGGGGCTGACCCGCCCTAGGGGACTTCAACCCCCCAGGATCCCGTCAACCTCGTCGCCGGGGCTCGAGATAGGCCTCGAGTGGGCGCCTTACACCCATAAAATGCCGAAGAAGGCAAATAACTATGGGGGCAACAACTAAGGCATAAAAAGATGTCAGGAACTAAAAATAATCAGCAAAATAAGAGAACAAAAACTAACAGGAGCTACATACTGGGAGGTGCAGGACAGAGCTGACCCGATCCAATACGGTTACCGACCAGGTAACAAAGGGCCCGTAAGGCAGCCATCAGTATCACTGCGGGCCTCATCACCAGAGCCACCGACGACAGACGCCGACTCTAACCGACCGAAGTCGGAAGAGGCGGCGGCCTCCGGAGGACCAGAATAATAAGTCCGCGGTGATACGACGACGTGCCCTCCAGGGCTGACTGGGGCCCCGGGCGCGTCACTCCCCGTTGCTCCAATCTTTACTTGCCGGACGAATCCAGCAAGTGAAGATCGGTCCCCTGAGGGGAACATTAAGGGTGTCAGGCACTTTAATGGAGGTATCTTGACCACCAAATGAGGAATTTAACTCTTTTCGTGAGGTGTCGGTAGGGTGTCTGAATCTTTCAAGAAAGGTGTCCGACGCCTTGCGTAGGGTGTATGAAGGGTGTCGGACTATTCCATGAAAGCGTCTGACTCCCCGCACTTAGCTTGCGAGTGGTGACGACACTTTTATAGATAATTTTGCCCCTCACTGGAGAGTCTGACTCTTTTCTGACGTCACAGCACGTGCTATTTCCGTTCTTGTTGCTGCAAAACGGCGTAAAACCGCCTCATTCTGTGTGCAGAAGCAATGGGAGCAGGGTAAGGTAAGTGAAGTTATAATTTTATGCAATGCAGTGTAGTATTGATAGACTGATGCGTTGGAGATGCAAATTCCGCATTGCACACTATGTGCCTTCAGTTTAAAAAATATCATCGAGCATATCTTTCAAGTCTGCTTGTTAAGTGGATACAGTTTTAAAATATGCTGTATGCAGTGCGTCGCCATGGATTTCTTTCCATGGGGGTTAGGATTGATGGGTGTCTCCTATCCCTGTTATTTAAAGAGGCTCCTCGGTTTTAGGGGTCTCCATTTTGTTTTTAATTTAGGGGCTTTCTTTATAAGAAAGGGACCTCCTATGTTGAGCGTTAATGGGCATCCTTTATAAATACAGGCACCTCCATGTAGGCCATTCATTGGGCGTCTTTTATAAGTAAGGGGGCCTCCTGGATAGGCTGTCTTAGACTAGGCTTGCTTTATAAGCAAAGGGGCCGCCTATGTCAGCTGTTGAGTGGATCTCTTTGTTAAGGAGGTCTCCTAAGTAGATCGTTATGGGGCTCCCTTTATAGCTTGTGGGGCCTCCTGCATAGGCCAATTAGACCCCCTTTATAAGCAGGTAGGCCAGGGTCTTTGATACCCAAGGGACTATTCCAGACTCTAAGTATCCGAAGGGGCCTCCTGAAGCAAGTGGAGGTCCTCCAAAAATCAGCCAGGTGCATTGCCTCCATAGTGGCGACGCCTCTGACTGTATGGGCAATGGATTCTGTGGGATCCAATATTATGCCGCATCTTAGTATGTAATGGTTTAATGAGTGTCGCTAGGGTTATTTACAATTGCAATTTAATATGATGCAATTAAAGGCATGTATCGTGCCCGTCAACGTGAATGTGGTGCAGATTCCAGTCAATACGCGTGTTAAGGCTGCAGCAATCGGCTATTGGTTTTGGCTGCAGTCATACGTCGAAAACTCACAGCTTCTTTTCCCTGTAATTATTCACGTCTTTTGTCCCTTTACCGTGCATTTGACCTCCATTTCTCTTCAGAACCCTGTGTCGTTACGTACCATGTGCTATACGAGCCCCACGTGCGAACTTTTACGATGCATTTCCAAAGTTTGATTGAACCAATTCAATTCTTTCCAGTGCGTAGACTGAACCTGTTTGTAATATTTAACATTGAACACCAGCACGATGTTTTTTTCTTAAATTCTGTGTAAGCAACCTGAACGTGCTGTCTTTGCCAAACATTTTTCAAATCATGAGCAAGACATTCCATTCAACATTGCGAGTACCTCCTATCGCAGGTGTTGAAAAGGCATCAGAGGATTCATCGACTACGTGTGGGAGTATTCTGAGTCACTAGTTCGAGAGACTTTTGCGTGGTTTTTCGACCCCGAGGTCTCTCGACCCAAAGTGCCGAAAATGATGCAGAAGCTAGTAAGAGCGCTGTATATTTTGTCACTACGTGTGTATCATGATAATGCAAAGGCTTTTTCCAAGACAAAGCCCACTTGTTAATATTCGAATGTAGCGGCTGCATGTTGACTCAGAAAGCTTTGATATGGGTGCAGCATTTCGGCATCCATGTGTAAAATTATTGCTGATTGAATTCATGCCGTGGTTGAGAACACGTTCAGTGATTTATGTGTTAAACTCGTGAAGTAATATAAATACTGAAATACTCATCCACCATTACTTTTGACGACCGACTGGGTGGAGAAAGGGGTCGCAAGAAAAATGACGCTAAGATACGGCGTCACGAGTAGGGCGTTAATCTACACTAACACCATAAGACGGCATCAATGCATGTGCATTGACACCCTGATTTAGAGTACTTCGCAAGAAATACAGCGCAAAGCAGTGTCAGGCACCCTTGAAATGGTGGTCAGGTAAGGAGTCAGATGGGTGTCTTGACTCCTTTTGATGAGGGTCGTGACTCCTTTCGATGGGAGTCATCTCTTCTCCCAAACCTACAAAAACTCAAATACGGTGTCTGACCCTGTATTGACACCGGATTCGGGGGTAGTGAGGCTGCTTGGCGGGGTTGGCCGAACTCCCCTCCAGAGAGGACTTTTTGACAGTGTCACCAAATGGCAAAAAAGTGTCATTTTTTTCTATCAGTGGGGGGTGGAAATAGTCCGGGGTGGAGATAGTTCAGTGTGGGACGCCCACTGGGACGGCGGTTACCTAGCCGGGGGAAGTGGGGGAGGGAGGGTAATACTGATACTGCATCAGAGAGACGCTAATACTTCACCGAGGGATAATGATCCTGGAGTTATGGATACCGGTGATCCAGCAAGGGGGCGCCTACAGTACCTACATACGTGTAGAACCGTCAGTGGAATGGCTGTGGGAGCAAATGATCTAGCATTCGGGCGCTGGTAGGGATGCACTTCCACCTGAAGAAGGCTGGGAGGGTAGGGTGCATGAAAATATACTTTTTCTAAATATTGTGCTGTCTGGGTGACAAAAATGTTTCTTTACGCTAGTTTAACACGCGCCCCGCTGGTGGGGCAATTTTCGCCCCCCCTCCTGGTTTTCCCCAGATAGCTCAAAAACGAAGAGACGCAGAACAACGAAACTTGCAGTACCATATCCCTGATCAATTGTACACATCTGACCAAATTTTTTAGTTAAGGTCCTGTCAGGTCAAGGAGCTATTCAGGGTCAAGTGACCCGACCTCAAAACCCAAAATTACGAGTTTGAAGCAGCGCCCAGGGAACATTAGCAAACCGATCAGTTCGAAACTTCCACAATATGATAAGGTTATTAGAATCTACAAATCTGTTATCTCGGAATTTTGATATTGTTGACCTAAGGTGGGGTCAATTTTTTGGTCATCCCATTATAAGTCTATGGTGAAAAATAAAATAGGCTCGTTTTCAGTAAATACTTGATAGATGCAGCTGAAAATCCTCAAACCGTCTATTCTTACCACGATTTTGACCATAAAGTTGAGTTTTTGAGTATCTGACCTCTCAAAGGTCATACCAGGTCACGGGAGCAGAGAGTGATGGTTTTGCCAATAATTTCTCATTGAATTGAGATACAGCTCCAAATTTGCTTGCATTGTGCTTATATTGTCACGGGGAGTCAATTGATATGCAACATGACCATACCAGGTCACTCCGTGACCCTAACCTAGGTCGAGGTCAGGTCATTTTGACTATTTGACCTAGCAGGGTCATATTATACATCATTCGATTCGCCGCGATAAGAAGAATCCAATGATACATCAATATTTGCTCTAGCTCCCCTGAGGGCAGATCTAGAGAGGGAAACGTACACTGCTCTGTTGTAAGCCTATGGAGCCTTCTTTGAGCTATGCTGACCTCAATATTGACCTGACATAAAAAATTCTTCGTATCAAATATCTTTGTCTTGTGAAGAGCTTTCGAACGCCGCCCGTAATTTTCCTTTAGCTTTCGTGGGGAACCAGATACGGAGGGGGGCGAAAAACACCCCAGCGGGGCGCGTCATGCAAGGGATCCCAGCGGGGCGCGTGTTAAGCCACCTATGAAATATTAATTTCGTAAATGATTGTTAAGAGGTGCATTTGCCGTAAAAACTGTCCTTGCCTGGATTCGAACCCACGCTGAAAATGGTGCCAACTTGTTGCCGAGGGCCTTTTCGTGCCGTCCATCGAAGAGTGCTTCGGGTGCTGGTCTTAGCTCAAGAAATTCCAAGAAAAATGTTTAATATGCGGTTTAAGCTTAATTTATTGTTTCTTAATTAGCAAGAGTCCCTTTTATCAGTCCAAGAAAGCAAACTTTTTGCACCTAAACGTATGATAGAGTCGGTACATACAGGCCGCATGGCAGAAAAGTTCCTGCATTTGTTACCATGTCAACAAAATTCCATGACCAGGGAGACACATGATACTGTGGAGCAAACAGTCCCCAATATTGTCTACTGGAGGCTGTAACTGTAGAACCAGGGAACGTGGGCAATTCCAGCAAGTCACCGGATACCTAAGCCGGGTGAGATTTTCACTGTCAAGTTTTTTTCAGACGCTGATTTGGTAAATAAATAATAATTGTCCAGTAGCTTTTAGGGGGGATTGACATTAAAAGCGCACATTAGGTTAATGACCAGCTAGGGGATGGGTGGCTTAGTGGATAGCATCAGTCTCCTTGGCCTCCGATGCCGGGTTCAAGTCCCGGCGGAGCCTCCAAATAACTTGATCTGATCGCCCAAATTCCTCGCAACGGGGTGAGAGCTGGCGACGCCGAAAACCTTTTCAGTTGGTGCGTCATTAAACACCATCAATCATTATTCTGTGCCAAGTCAGTCCAAAAATGTATCCGATGTAGAAACATTACAGTCACTAGCTTTTAACCGTTTTAAATTTAAGGATACAGTAAAATAGGTATAGCAAAGCCCATTTTGTAGGGAAGTAAAAGTTTGGCGTTAAAAGAAGGGCAGCAATTAATATGCTCCAATAGACGGATATTTTCCCAACACGTTTCGTTGCGTTATTTTCTGTTGAGTAGATATAGTTGGAGAAGCCGTAGTTATCACTGCATCAGTTTTTTCTTGAAACAAGTTTTAAAATACCTCTCTATTATACTGTATTTTTTGTGTAAGCTGTTCTTCTGTGTGAAAATGCTGCCGGTTTACTTCAAACTCCAGGGGATAAAATATGTACATTCATAGGATTTTGAATAAACCATACCTCTCGTAAAGGATAAACTTACCCACCAGCCCCAACTTCAATATCTTCATCGTTCGTTTATCCAATCATCATCATCATAGTTGGGGTTTAGGGGCGCACCGACATCATAGGTCATAACAAGTAATTAAAAAATACACATCGCAGTGTTTCCGGATCCAGTCAGTCTTAAAACGACGGGATTCGAAAACAGATAAAAATGAGAAAAGGAGACAAACGAGTCGATGGTAAAACGAGTCAAAGAGTCAGTGATAACAACAGTCCGTGCATTTCAGGGACAGCTACCTCCAGGAGAATAAATAACATGAATCTTAGCCTTGTTTAGGAATAAAATGAAATTGAAATGTCAACAGTGCGGCACTCTGCCGACAGATCCTCCGGAGAAGGAGCACCCGGCAGATATCGCGCCCTCCCAACCTCGTAGTCGTGACAATCTACCGACACGTGTGTCACCGTGAGTGGCCCGTCGCAGCGCGGGCCGCCGGTGGACCATCACCACACATTTATTCATTTATCCAATACCATGCAGTTGGAGATAAGGGGCTGTTCACATATTATGCCAGACAAATTTGAGGGTGTTTGGACCGTTCCCTCCTTTATCTGAAATAGTCCGAAAATGGCCAACACCCTCCTTCATTCGTCAGCAATCGTCTGAAATTGCCAGAACCCCCCCCCACGACAACGTGGGTCGAAGTGAGCAATTACGCAGAGACGCCGCAGAACTTCACTGCTCGGCCGGTACGGGCAGCTGGGAACAACGTGTCCGACAAGATTAATACATTTTTGGACTGCTTATTATTCGCCGGAGCGATGTTTGTTCCCGAATTATTTTCCTCTTCTCTGTGGGCATACGTAATAAACGAAAATTCCAGTCGCACACGGAGTGTCTTCCCCTCTAATATGTTTTCAAACAAAGAAAGCTAAACAGAAATCCGCATTCTACTCAGCAGCTCTTGTTAGGCATTGCCTGTCACTAAGAATCGGCGAATAAGCAAATGCGGTAAATGGTGAATGCGTGCCAGCTTGTATCAAAGTCCAAGTCATTTTGGAAAAATTAGCGCCTTTGACCGCGCCATACGGACGTGATGATTTGTGTAAAATTTAGCTTTAAACGATCCTCTAGCACATTTCCTGCTAACGAGATGGACCCGTTGAAGGTGGGGTCAATTAAGCGCAGTAGCGACATTTAACACGCGCAGTTGAGGGGGGCCCTAGAGTGCCCCCCACCTAGTTTCCCGAGGAGGCCGCAGAACCGCTCACTGCCGGAAAACGCTACTGGGCCACACTTGAGAACATTCATGAGCGCGTTCATTGGTGAAGGCATTTTGAAAATCTGTCGATATTTTTTATTTATAGGCTTTCAAAATCAGACCTAGGGGAAGTCCGTGCAAGAGTATGCACTTGACTTTCTAAAGGCTTTCATTTTTCTACTATAAGTTTAACAGCTAAAAACTGTATGTGGTTGTTTAGCCTGAAGAATTGTCTATGTATGGTCCATGTTTCAACTCGATGTCTCTGAAAGGAACTCGCCACGAGCCCATCAAAAATAAAAAGTCACGTGCGTACTCTTGCCGGAGTGGCTCGGTAAGAGTACGCAGGAGAGGAGGCTGGAGTACGCATTGATGCCCCGCTGTGCTTTAGGTGCATAGGCTATGTTGCGAAGTTTTGTGTCGCCAAACTAGACGATTGTATGATTTTATATCGGTCTGAATATACAAGAACTATGTTGCAACGTTTGGTTTTCCAAATATGAATTACGGACTCTGTCCCGAGCGAAAATTAAATGTTCTTATCTCTTAAGCATGCGCACTCTTGCCAAATGGTCTACTGCGTACTCTTGCCGGACATGCTCCCTTGGGAAGAAAGTCTTCATGAGCATTTTAGCAGGCGCTTTAGCGTGAGCTCCGGTCCTGGAGCACACTCCTAGCTCAGCTTTCTTACTGATGAAAGACTGTAATACAATACTTTTGGTAACAGAAGCATAGTCTACAACTTTACCCAGTTAAGAAATACTACTTCAAGGGTTCCCAGAAACTTATGTTGCTCTGTACTCCCGCGGAAAGAGTAGGAGCACGTTGAATTTTGGTGTGCAGCCTAGGCACTGGCCTTGCTTTTTTATACCAGGGTATCCACCATCTCAGTGGTTGCTAAGCAACCAAAACAGCTGCTGCGTACTCTTATCTCCTGCGTACCTACTCTTACCCGCCCTTATCCTATATTTTGACACCGTCGCAAACGCGCGGTCGCATCAGTTCGCCTGCACTATAGAGAGTGGTGGCGTTATGTCATATAATCAATTTATGTGTCAAAGTCAACTCACATGAACGTTAAAGGGAATGTGGCACCTTCATCGAATCCTGGAATTTAGTGCAATTAGGCGTACTTTTAGCCGAAAATAATGAAACCACTGATGATTTCTCTGAAAAACGTACAATAAGCTCAATATTTTGATTTTTAAAATTCTCCTCTAGAAAAAGAAATAAATATCAGTCTGTGGATGATGTCACGATCCGACAACCACTACCATACTTGAAACGCTTCAAGGGCTTCGATTGGCTGATTCTTATCGTGACGTCAGCATATGTCGTCACACCAGCAGCTCACAACAATGGCCGCCCGGCGAGGGGCTGATGAGGGGGTTGGTGTCAGGTAGGTTTTAGCTTTTTCTACGGTAATATCGAGTTCTAAGACAAATTATATATGGAGCACCGGGTTGTCCGACTTGCTTTACAACTTGGCTATCTCAGTTAAAATCACGTTGTGAAGGTGCCACATTCCCTTTAAGGTCAAAGGTAAAGGTCACAGGCCAATGTCATTGACACCAGTATTCCGGTCAGATGGCATTATTCACTATGAAGTATGTTATGCCATGGCTTTATGGTTAAGGCAACTGAAGGTCAAAATCAAAATCATTGGTAAGGGTCAAAGGTCTTTTACAAGGTCAAATCCTCATTTCCCTACCGCAGGCTACTATAGTGTCAGCTATATTCTACATTACTGTGAATATCATATTGTGACGTCATAGGTCATTGACCTTAAATGACATTGACCTCAAAATTTCAGAGGACATTGCGTGGGGCCTTATCACGGGCTTATCACGTTGTGTGAGCTTTATCACGCTCTTCGCCTCTGACTATAATTTCTATGATGATGATGATTTGGGCTTAAGGGCGCGCCAACCCTAAAGGTCATATAGCGCCCATGTCACTGCCAGTAAAACACAACGTAAAATATACATCCGCTGAACACTCCCTTGTTACCCTTATTCCTTACAGTTAGTTGTGTCTGTAATCAAAATAGTAAAAAGAAGGGTCACATCAGTCCAATCGGTCCTCAGAGAGTGGTAAAAAAGGGGGATTTCCAAAAGCTTAACCAACACAGTTCGTAGAAAAAAACTCACATTCACATTGTCACTCCCTATCAAAGGACAAGTCCTCAGCCCGGGTCAAATACAATCACGAAATCAGCTGCTCTTAAATAATCTAGCACTTTCTCAATCATGTCCGAGTCCGGGCCAATCAGATGAGACAGTGTGAGAAGACGTGACCCGGAATGTGAAAGCCTGAGATTATCATACTCCGGACAAGACACCAGGACGTGCCGCACCGACAAGGAGGTCGCGCATCGCCGACAGTAAGGCCTGGGTTCGCCACATAGCAGGTATCGGTGAGTGGCCAGACAATGGCCAGTTCGCAAACGGCAGAGAGCCACCTCCTCACGGCGATGGGAGCGCATAGAGGACAGCCACTCACCAATGTTGGGTTTTATTACCCTGAGCTTGTTATTTGTTTGCTCCTGCCATTCCTGTTGCCATACATTGCGAAAGTGACCAGATATATGTGGGAAAAGATCTCGAGCAGGAATCGACTGTCTTCTTCTACAGGGTCTCTGAGCAGCTCGCCGGGCTGCAGCATCAGCCGCTTCATTCAGTCGGATACCGACATGACTCGGCACCCAACAGAGGGTTATATCCTTACCCTGTTCGGCGAGTCGAGCTAGGTGGAGAACAATCTTTAATACGAGCCAGTCACTTGGATTAAAAGCACTCAAAGCCTGGACACTACTAACACTGTCGGTGAAAATTACATTTCTGGTGTCGTCACTGACTTCTATGAAACAGAGAGCTTTGTCTAATGCATTAAGTTCCGAGGTAAAGACAGATGAAAAAGGTGACAGTGAGAAATTTCTAGTCACTGAGTCAGTCACAAAAGCACATCCCACGCCGAACTCAGTTTTTGATCCATCGGTGAAAAACTGGACATAATCTGCATATTTTGCGATGTGTTCGAGGGCTAAATATTTAAGTTCCAAAGCAGCCGTGTCAGATTTTGTCCTGCCTGCAAGAGTCGTGTCAACCTTTGGTGGTATTAGTTCCCATGGTGGGATATCCGAGAGCTCGCTGCGACTTATGATACGGCTTTGGATACCACATTCGCCCGAGAGGCGATGCACACGCACACCTAGGGGAGTCCCCTTTCGCTGTTCACAAACAAACGCAGCATGTCATGCGAGAAAACGGCGTTGTACGTGGCATGGGGCGGAGACTGGGCCAGTTTGTACGCATAGCGCTGTCCCAGCATGCGTCGTCTCATTGAGAGGGGTGGCTCGTTAGCCTCCACCAGCAGGCTGGCGCGTGGTGTGGTCCTAAATGCTCCTGTAGCTACTCTGGAGTGCGCTATGATGGATCGTATCCAGACACCGTTTGGCTGATTTAGATGCAGAGTCGTAGACGAAACAGGCGTAGTCCATCTTGGAACGGACAAGGGACCGATATAAAGTGAGAAGTGTTTTCCTGTCAGCTCCGTACGATAGACGAGATGCACATTTTAGGACATTTAAGGATTTGAAACAGTTGTCACGGACATTCCTAATGTGTGTGCTGTAAGTTAGCCGTTTATCAAATATCACCCCGAGAAATTTTGCCGTCGGTTGAAAAGGGATAGTTTTGCCACGCAACGATACCGTTGGTTCCGGACAGGCCCTGCGCCTGCGACAAAAATGGACACCCGCGGTTTTTTCAGTCGAAAAGTATAGCCCGTTTTTTTACTCCAGCGTTCCAGACACTTAACGGCCAGCTGGAGCTGACGGGAAAGTGCCGGCGTTGTTGAAGCCTTTGCCCATACTGCGATGTCGTCCACGAAAATGGATGCCTGAATGGAAGGTGGGAGTGAATGTGTGACGTCATTTATGGCCAGAGCAAAGAGGCAGATACTAGAGACGCTCCCCTGCGGAATGCCTTCTTCTTGGTAAAAGGTGTTTGAGTATGTACCACCTACTCTGACACGGAACGTCCTATCAGTCAAAAATTTTTCATAAAGAACCCCATCTGACCTCTGATACCACACTTATGCAACTTTAAAAAGGATACCATGTCGCCACGCTGTATCATAAGCGGCAATGGCGTCAAAGAAGACGGCTCCCAGGTGACGCCTCTCTTTAAATGCAATTCGCACTGAGGTGTCAAGCGATACCAAGTGGTCCACCGTACTGCGGCCTCTACGAAACCCACACTGGTTGTTATTGATGATGCCCCGGCTTTCCAAATACCAAACGAGTCTTACATTCACCATTTTTTCGAACAACTTGCACATGCACGAGGTAAGCGAGATCGGCCTAAAGTGCAAAGGGTCCAATCCAGATTTACCAGGTTTAAGGATTGGTATCACTATAGCCTCCCGCCACGCCGGTATAAATTCGCCAGGTTCCCACATCATATTGAATGAGGCCAGCAGTACCCTGAGGGCGCTCTGCGATAGTGCTTTAAACATATCATTGTGAATTAAATCCGGGCCCTCGGCCACAGGGTGGAGCCCCACGAATCGCTGCCGCTAGCTCATGCAAGGTAAAGGGCTTATTGTATGACAGTGTGCTGGTGGTTCCAAAATGTATACTTTTCTGTTCAGCTAGGGTTTTATATCGCATAAATGAGACATCCTCCCTAACTGAACTACAGCGCTGTGCAATCGCATTTCCTATACAGTCGGCTACTTCTGATGGATTGAATATATTCCTACCACCAATCTGCAAAGTTGGTAGTGGTGTGGAGACCGACCTGCCTTCGATACGGCGGATTTGACCAAACACTTGGGACAATGGCGTAAATCGATTCAGTTTACCTACGTATTCTCTCCAACATTTGACTATAATTTCTATAATTAAAAGTGAGTTATTGCGCACCCGCAAGATATGCGCATGAGTGACACTGATCCCACCGATAAAATCTCATTTGTTGATGTCCAAACACCCAGTGGGTCGGCTACCGGCGACGACGATTTCGTTAGCCGACAAAAGCCGTCGGCTTCTGCCGCAGACATCCCCGTGGAAAAACTGCACCACCCAGCCGGCACCCAACCGGCACCCAACCGGCACGGCGCGAGCGGCCGCCGCGCCGGCGGGGGACGGCAAGCCGAGTTGGGGGAGGGGGACGGCAACCCGAGTTGAGGGAGGGGGACAGCAAACCGAGTTGAGGGAGGGGGACGGCAAACCCAGTTGGGGGAGGGGGACGGCAAGCCGAGTTGGGGGAGGGGGCAGCAAACCGGAGTTGGGGGAGGGCGACAGCAAACCGAGTTGGGGGGAGGGGGACAGCAAGCCGAGTTAGGGGAGGGGGACGGCAACCCGAGTTAGGGAGGGGGACAGCAAACCGAGTTGGGGGAGGGGACGGAAAGCCGAGTTGGGGGAGGGTGCGAATTTCATTACATGTTTGCACAAACAACCTCATTCGACAGATAATTGAATATTATACCAAAAGGGCATTCAAAATATAGATTATGATTTCCATAGGCATAGTGAAGGCGGTGCAAAAGAAGTGGAAATTTGGAGCACAATCAAGCTTAAGGTGGCCCTCATGTATTTTGCATATATTGTCATGGCACCGTGAAATGAGGTGATATTGTAGCTTAAATTATTACAAGCAATTCAGCTTTGACAACAATGTCATAATAATAGCATGTCACAAATTCATAGGCGTCTCCAGTAACGACATAACAGGGGGGCATCTGGAAGGTGTATTTGACCTAGTTTTCCATCATAAGGTAGGCTTTTTGGTAAATTGTAACTAGAATGTAAGGGAGCATTCTATTCACACACGCAGTGCAGAGGGGTCTAGCGTCAACTCGCAGCAGAGACTTGGAAAATAAAAAAGAAAGAAAACACCCGTTTGGGGTTTGCTAGGGGAAGTGATGCACATTTTAGCGTACTTTCACCACCCTAGGCCAATATCATCAAGGTCAAACGATGTCACAAATCTCAAATCTGACTGTGCTGGGAGTTTTTTTGGAGGGATGTGATTATACGAGAAAAAACAGAATGCAATGAAACCAGGGAATGGACCCTGGGGCAGGACAAACACGTTGATGATTTTGACTTTGCTCTAGGTCTAATGGGTCACGAATTATAAGGAATTTCCTACCTGGGTTGAAATTTCGCCCACTGTAGCCCCGTCACGGCCCGGGTCAACAGTTATGACTTAAGCTCGGTTTTCACAGTGGGGACGATAGTGATCTATATCATAACCAAGTTTCATTGACCTAGGTCAATATCTTCAAAGTTAAACGAGGTTGTAAGGTCAAATGTGAGCCCAGCTGGAGACCTATTGGGAAATGCAGTGATTATGCGGAAAATAGTCGGGAATTCACCAAAACCGGACTGAGGTCACACAGAGAAGGTACCACACAATGTTCTCTGAAATTTTGAGGCGAAGTTCATTCAAGGTCAATGTCCTATGACTTAACAATATGACATATTCACAATGATGTACAATTTAACTGGTACTTTAGCAGCCTTTGGGTGTGAATTGTGGGTTTGACCGTAGAAAAGAACTTTGACCTCGATCTTGAGTCGCCTTAACTATGACTTTGACTCCTACTGAATACTTTGGTCTGGACCTCCTGCTTTTTGGTCCCTGGAGCTGGCATCAGGCCTGACCTCGCTGCTCCTGGTGTCCTCTCCCTTACTACCTCAATCTGTTAATGACCTCGCTTCTCTAAATGCTCGCTGTTTCTCCTTGTTTTCTCCAGAGCCACTCTTTTAATACGCATTCTATTCGTTTGGCGGTCATATGTACGTGGGTTCTTTTCCTAGAACCATAACTGTGTCTGCCAGTTTAAGTGCATATGTGTTATAATAAACGTGTTGGTCTTTCGTCAAAGCAGAACATACTTCAAACAAAATAATGTCATCTGACCGGAATACTGGGGTCAATCATCATGTATTACTCACACTTTCACTCTAATGAGGTGGCTTTTAAATTGTTGTCGTGATGAGTATGAAGTGATTATAAACTATGAAAGGAGATGGTAAGGATGAGGAAAGGTGAGGATAAAAAAGATGGGATTCTACCTGGAGGGGTCGCTGCAGCCACAGGCGCATGCGCTCACAGGCTCCAGGTAGAGTAAGGATAAGGACAAGGATTATGTGTCGGCTAAAAAAACACACACAAACACACAGACACAATCGCACACACACTTCGAACATTTAAACTAAAATAATATGAGGGTGAAAATGTCTGATTCTTCGGCTTCGTATTCATTTTGTCTTGGATCTGAAAAATTTCGTTTGTGCTCCCATCTTCGCTGTAACAGCGTTGACCTCCACGTTTCACTGCTGTTCAATTTACATATGACCTTTCCATGTGTGTACTGTATTTAACCCTATTAGTGTAGGGGGGCTCCAGAGGCCCCCTGATGGTTTTCTCGTGGAACGGTTAAACCTGAATAGACATCGCTTTCATACTTTGTGACTTTTCCTAAAATCGATTTGGCATCAGGCAGAACTTAAAAAATCTAAGTTGTCCATGGGCGACTCCAGGGACATGTTTTGGGGGCATGTTAACAGGCTATGAGAAGAACTAGCTCAACTGTGACTTGCCCTATTTCTGGTACAAAATCCCTTGTTTTTTAGTGCAATGCAATAATTGCTGCGGTACTTTATCAATGTGGTCATATCCGTGCTTATTTTGCGGTTTTGTGTTCCAAGGGCGGTTCCAGGGGTATATAATTGGGGGAATTACATATCAGCTGCATAATGCTCTTTGATCAGAAGTAATTATTTTGTAGCAATGCGAAAGGTCTTAATATATGGTTGCAGACATATTTTTGTGCTTAGTTTCGTTTTTGGGATCAGTGGCGGTGGAAGAGTGAGGTTTGGGTGGGGCAGTTGGCACGATAATGACTCATAACCGCATTATTCTGTCGAAATTCTTGACTCTGAGGTACAGAAACAATAAAGATGTATGATGGATGTTGTATTGACCCCGGTCACGCTCACCAGCGGCGCTAGTGTGCCCTCCAAGATGGCCGCGAAAGAGGGACTCCAAAAGGTAAACAACGTCAGTGGGCCCCGGGAATAGCATGGTAAGCGGTGAATTATACGTGTTTTATGTTTGGTATGTGGCAGCGGCTTATAAACAGCCACTGCGGAAGGCAGAGAAGAATGCAAATTCGAAAAGTTTTTGGTCCCAAGGAGCAAAGCTTGTAGTCAGCATCAGGTTGAAGTTTGCTGCCCCCCCCCACTTCTTTGCCGGTGGCGACGCTTGTGTTTGGAAACGCATTTTCCATCGTACATTCAAACTGGAATTTCAGACGGCTTAAAACAAATAAAGGCGTATATCTACCGAATTATTTCAAGATGTCAGTTTTCCGGGCTAAAAAGGAATGCAGCCACAGGCGGATCCAGGGGGACGGCAAAGTGGGCACATGCCCCATAGGCAGATCCAGGGGGCAAAGGGGGTATGTGCCCACCACCATCGACCCTCGGCGCCCCCTGAAATGGCCACGCCCCCTGAAATTTCCCTTCCCACCACCACCCCCTCCCAGGATACGAAAGTCGGCTCCCACCGATAGGGTTTCCCGGTTAAGAATGGTGCGCCGCCCCCGGGAAGGTGCCCCTGATCGGCAATCCTGGATCCGCCTATGATGACGGGCCCAAGGATTAAGGCTTACTCCTGCTAGAAGCAGGCTCAAGGGAGTGGAAGGAGGCATAAGCGGAACTGGAGATTGCCTCACAGCCAGTCTGCAAAGTATGGCAGCAGGCCAGACAAGTCGCACCAGCCATCTAAAGTTCTCGCACCACCAGGCTCCAAAAATTCGCACCAATATGCCACATACCAGGGGAAAAATGCACCCATTTCTACCCCTACAATGCAATGCTACCTCAATCATTAGTCAGTTAAGGACTTTTTATAAGGCACCTCTTGTGTCTTAATGGCCATTCAGCCATTATTTGTTTAGTTTAAGTGTCACTAACCTCGAAAATTCGCACCAGGTTGATAAAGTTCGCACCACTCGGTCCTGTCTCCAAGGGAACTCGCACGGACGAGATCTCGTCGAAAATGCCATACTTTGCACACTGGCCTCACAGCCGCTTACCAGGTGGATGTGAATGGAAGTCAGATGGCTGAAAATGTCTGCAACAGACAGCAGCATTTGAGCCCATCTTCTTCCCAATTATCAGATTCGACTTCCACTGCTTGGACAGCACCTTATCATGAGGAAACTTGTGAAAGCTGAGACTTGGACACTTTCTTCGGAAGGATACACACTGAGGAACGCAGCAGTTCTGATTGGATGCAATGGTTATCCGTCTGACTTTCATTTTCTTTGAACTTTCCAAGATTATAACAAACAAGAAAATAACGCCAGTCTTCAATATTCACGTCCACCCAACATGAACTTCACTTTTTCAGAGCAACGAGTTCACCACGACTGAAAATAAACGTTCAAAATCTATACCGCGTTCAACAATGCGCCGAATATGAAGCAGCCACGCCAGACGTCAGTCCCTCTACTGGCGTTTTCAAAAAAATCCGCCAGGTGCCAACACTTTCGATGACCGGGGCCAATACTATATTTCACTTACATCGATGCAAATCTACAGTTTTCACCAAGGGCGGATCCAGGAGAAAAACTGGGTGTATAATTTTATTACTTTACGTGACATGTACATCGATGGGGTGATTTCAATCGAACTTCGGAGATTGTGTTGGCTCTGTTTTGAATCAATATCTAATATTTTCTGATGATTTTCATGCCAGTGGCGATGTCAGACCATATTTTGAGTCGGGTAACCGGAACACAATTCTTCCTAAGCATGATATCATATTGAAACAGTTGATTATGAGTACATGAGGGTGTTGAGCCAAGCTAACCACTGTGTGGATACATCTTACCGTTCGTAGTTCCAGACGCTTTGTATAGTTTACATTGTCATATTGGACATATTGAAGTACAAAGAGCTACCACGGCGCTGTTATCGCACTGAGGCAGTATTGGCAGAGGCGCCATGGGACCCTGCATTGTCTTATCTAACGCCGACCCACTAACCCTTCGAAGCTGTTATCTTCCCCTCCCAACGTACGCATGTCGGAAGTGTTGACACTGAGCGGCGGATCCAAGAATACATTTCGGGGAGATAGGGGCTAAGGGCGTGGGAGCAGCAATTTATAAGGAGATGCATAACAATTAATGTTAATGATTTCATGAGTTTACTTCTTTTTCTCTTACTGGAACCGCCTATGAATTAGCATCAAACTACGTACAAAATGTCAGTTTGCATCAGAATCAACATTTCGCAGGTTTAATTTGGATAACCAAGCCTCTCAATGCGAAAAACGGTAATAAGCAGCAACTTTGTTACAATGTCCCCTTTTTAAATATCCTACATCCACCCTGGGAATAAAACGGCAAAATAGGTTCCTTGCATTTCTCAGTCCAAGTCACAAACGTCAAGTCACTTCAGATAAGAAAATAGCGTCAAGGACATATATCCGAAAATTTCCGATATTTACCCCTCCTGACTCCGCCCTGGAATTTAGAATTTCAACAAGCCCAAAATATATGTTTATCAGCATAAAATTATGAAACTCCACACTATGTTTCATACGAATAAATGGAGGCACAGTAACCAGTTGAAAAAGTGCAAAACATCCTATTCTTTTGCTCCTTGACCCCTTCTAAAATTTGTGAATATATATAGCTTAACAGAGAGTTCACATCAAAACAAACAAAATAATTTTATTTCATTTAAATCGATCGATAACTTTCCGAGACATCAAGGGGGGCCGATGGAGCCCCTCCCCTACCGATTCTGACCTTTTACAGGGGTGGCGTAATAGGGTTAAACGTGTTTGCCTTTGTGACTCTTGGTTTACTTAATAAAATTGTTGAACTTGTTTATGCATTATTCATGATTGTCAAAAATAAAAAGTATAATTTGAATTTTTAGCACGAGTGTGATCCGATGTCTTTCAAACTTGTGTAGTGTTGACTTATGCGCTGGCTGAGCAATCATTCGCTGACGAAGATAGTCGTATGACATTCGAAAGCTCCGAAAAAAACAACCGAAATCCGACTGACTCCTGAACGAAAAACTAGCAGATATTATATACCTATTCGGCCATAGCTCTTCGTCAGAATCATCAAACTGGCTCCCCGAGAAATCCTTCCAACAGGGGAAGAGTTGACGACTTCATTAACCCTGACAGTTGGCACGTCGATAAGCCCCACAAATTGATAACTGGATTTTGACAGCAACAGTCACACGTCCTAGTAGGTACGTACATAAAAACTTGTCTCGATTTAGCCTATAAACCACACGTGTTCGGTACTTTAGGAATTTACTTACTATGCCACACTCATCAAGGAAAATAAGAAAATAGTTCATTCATTTGGAATACATCGCGGCCGCATCTATAATCTTTAGAAGAAGGAATAACACAAAAAATGGGGAACATTTCTTTGAACACTAACGCGTCTAAATTTTATTACACCCCTCCCGATGAGGTTTTGCACCCCTGTCTCTATAATGGCTAACACAAGAAATACCCATCCCTCCCCAATCATTTGCCGTAAAAAGTGCCCTGATTTCAGCACTTCCAAGCATTTCCTACAGCCTCCTTTTCTCACAGCTCACTTTATTGCTCATTCTTGCACGGTCTATGACTCCATTTGGGACTTTATTGCGTGCGCTTGACGCTGCAGCCGGCTTGTTGTGAACATGACCTGAGATATTAGTGTCATCTGGAGCACGGGGTCGCCAGTAGACTTTGATTTTATCCTGTAATAATAATAATAATTGTTGGGGCTTATTGACGCACCAACTGCCAGGGTCACGTGGCGTCGCCAACTCTTTCCCTTTAGGAAGGGTTTCTCGGGAGCCAGCTTGCTCCTTGTTCAGGGAAGCCGCCGGGCCTTGAACCCGGGTCGGCTGCGTGGCAGCCAGCTACGCTGACCACTTCTACTACCGCGGCCGGCCGCGGTAGTAGAGCGATGACATATATGCTGCTGAATTGGTGGTTAAAAGGGTAGTCAGGAGGCCCCCACCCCGAAATATCACAGTGCATATAGTTTATGCATAGCGGTAGGCTGCTCAGAGGCATAGGCGGATCCAGGATTGCGGATCGGGGGGGCTCTCCGGACCAAGTGGGTGTCAATTTTGATCGGAAAAAACCTACCAGGTGGGCGCAAAACCCTATTGGTGGGCACCGGTTTTCGCATCCTGGGGGGGTGGGGGATGGAAAGCGACATAACAGGGGGCGCCATTGACCTTCCAGGGGACACCGTGACTATTTCAGGGGGAGCCGAAGGTCGATCGGCGGAGGGGAACCTGCCCCCTTTGCCCGCCCCCTGGATCCACGTGTTCTCAGAAGCAATGACAATATAATCACCTCGGCAATATCATGCCCAAGCCGGAAAGGAACCTGGCCGTGACATCATGAGGACGTTTGCGGCTGCTTCTGTAGCTCCAGGCTCGTTAAGCCACGCCAAAATGGCGGCCGGGGAAAGCTATGGGTTAAGATTATGTTGGCATAGCGTAATGTTAGAATCTTGTTGATGGAGAACCAAGTCCCAGCACATATATAGCACATGGGCGGAACCAGGTAGACAGGCAGAAGCCAATCAGACGTAAACGCAGAATTTTACAACTTTGAAAGAGGGGGGCAAAAGACGTCACCGCTGGTGGGGTTAAATATAATTTAGCTAGGTTTCGTAGGATATAACTGTTTTTCCTCGCTAATATCTTCAGAAGTATTTAAGACAATTTACAAAAATAAAATTTCGTCTGCTGACCCATTGAATGTAACACAGTGGTAAGACGAAAATTAGGAAAAAATAGCCAGAATTCACGGCCAACCCTACAACTAATTTGTTTTCTAGGATCTACGCGTTTCTTATCATTTTTCCCTTAGAACTTCTTGAAAGACCATTCACAAAAATACACTTTTTTTCTTCTGACGTATTAAGCATAACACAGAGCAGCAAAAGTAAAATCAAAGAAAACACAATTTTTTAACCTTAAATCTCGGCGAACCCTAAAACTCATTTTTCTAGGCTCTAAAAGATTTTTAGTCTCTGATACCTTAGAAATACTTCAAAGACTATTCCCAAAGTTGAGTGAGTTGGAGGTGCTTCTGAGACTAACTCTCGGAGGCCCCATATTAGCCTTCAGGGCCTAAGGCTAACTCGGGACCCCTGAGACGGACTCTCGGAGCATTGAGCCCAAAACTCAGGAGCACTTCAGAGAATTACTATCAGAGCCCCAAGATTAGCTCTCGGATGTCCCTGAGACTGACTTCCGAGGCCCCCTGACACTGGCGTTTGAGCGCTCCCCGAGACTGATTCTGGGGGCCCGCTAGACCAAAACTCGGGGAGCACAACCTGAGGCTTATTCTAGAGGGCTCTCAAGATTACCTCTCCGGGGCCCCCTGAGACCAACACTCTGCGGCAAAAATGAGACTAACTCTCGGGATCCCCTGAAAGTAAACATTGGCTCCTGAGAGAGGCGCTCTTGAGACTATGGGGCACCCTGAGACTAATATTTGGCAGCACCCATGATACTAATTCTCAAGTCCCAAAATCAGCTTTCGGGCCCCCTCAGAGGACGTTTACTTGGACCAAAACTGACTGGGCACCTGATAACAACTTGCGTCTCCCGAGATTACTTCTCAGGGGCCCGTGAGACCGACTCTCGTGTGCTCCCTGAGGGAAACTCTCGGGGGGGCCACCTGAGGCCGACTTTCGGCCTGGGGCACCCTAAGATCGATTCTTGGGGTTCCCTGAGATGGACTTTCAGGGGCCCCTGAAACCGACTTTCGGGGGACCCTGAGACCGACTCTTGGGGGTACCCTGAGTTTAACTCTCGGGGGGGCTGAGACCGACTCTCGGGCCCCCTGAGACCAGGCTCGGTGCCCCGAGACCAAGTTCAGCCCCCCAGATCAACGTACGGAGCTCCAGAGCCCTCGATACCGATGCTCGGGGGTCCCCTGAGATCAGCCTCGGAAGGTCCGTGAGACCAATCTCAGGGACACTGAGACCAAGTTCGGGGGCCCCTGAGACCAAGCTCGAAGGGAGGCCCTGAGACTAAGCTCCGGGGGCCCCGAGACTAGTGCTCTTGTTTTTCAGTGCATGAGGTCAGCCAAGGAGGGTCCGCGGACACCAAGCACCTCCCTTGGCTACGCCACTGGCTGTGTGTGCCCCCCCATAGGCTTTTGTGTGTGCCCAAATATCCAATGTGTCCCCTTATCCTGTGTGCCCCTTATATCGATCAAGGTGTGCCCCCTCATTCTTTTTGTGATAGCAACATACCTTTTACCCCTTGAGGTGTAAAGCTCTCACTTTTTATTTTATGTAAATATTTTTCTTTTGACCTAGAAGTGTGCCCCCAAATGGTCCCCCTGCCCCTTCCCCTTGGTTGCGCTCCTGCTCTGCAAGGAAGGCCAGGACATGGTTTGTGTTGTCCACACTAGTTTAAGTGCTGTGATGAATTCTTAATCCAGATGTGAGTACAAAAAATAATTTCGAGGAAGCTGCATTTGCGTAATATTGACCATGGATAAAGGCCGATGGGGCCTGTGTGTGGCGCGATGGGGAGGGGATGGGGAGACTGCGGCAAACTGTGCGCGGCGCGGTGGGGAGGGAATGGAGATACCGCGGCAGACTGTGTGCGGCGCGATGGGGGAGGGGATGGGGAGACTGCGGCAGACTGTGTGCGGCGCGGTGAGGGAGGGAATGGGGATACTGTGGCAGATGACGTCATACAGCGCGGTGGTGCCGGTCCCGCCTCGCTGATTCGCAGCGCACCACGGTGGCCTGCACCCTCCCTCGCTGGTTTTAGAAATGTTAACATTGTATCTGGTGAAATCGTCAACGGCCTGGTCCCATGCAACCAGGTCAGGTGCAAGGGTCTTCAACGAGACTTATCTTGCTTGTCTTGCTGCTGACCTGAGCGGTACTGGCGCTGGAACTGGGGGAGGCACCGGGCACGGTGCCCCGTTAAATCAGAAACTTTGACACTAACCCTACGGCGTTGACTGGGGTTAGTGTCATGGGTTGAACAGGCCAAGGTGCTCCCCCTTAAATTCGGACGTTGCGCCGTCACTGCTGAGCGGACGTGCCCAGTGCGCTCCGTGACAAACGCCCCCGCTGCAAGTGACCTTGAGTGACGTCAGCTCCTGGTGATGGTGCTGTTAGAAAATCATAGTGAGGCTATCCATGTGGTTTATATTCAATCTTCTTGTTTGTCCTATTTTTCGAATTCAGTTTTTTATTTCTTATTTGTAAATAAAACATTTTTTGTATCATTTACACAGGGGTAAAAACCGCTTTTTCCTTCTTTGATTAAAAACTCCCTGCACTAGAGCGTTTGTATTGCCGGTATTACTAAAGCTATCACTGAAGGTATCACCGGTTGGAGTTCCAAAGTTCCGAAGTCCTGACAATGTCTATCTACTGTAGCCTTTACCAGCTGAGGGGCCACGGCTGGCCATGTGGCCGCAGAAGCCGCCGTGCGCCTGCTGTTGTGGTCAGCAGCTTCGGGCGTGTTCCCTGCTTCCCTGCACCATACTACCCCATTCTATTCAGTCTAATGCCTTGGCCTTGTTAACTGGAGTATTTAAGTCTATATATTTGAACGCCTGTCTTGTATTCTTAAGACAGAATACTGTTTCTATTGACTGGCGGATCCAAGGAGGGCCAAAGGGTCCGTGGCCACCTCAGCCTAAAATAGTACCTTTTTCCCCCTTCCCCCTAAAGGATCATATTTTGGCCGGTTTTCTTTAAGAAATATACTGTTTTCTTGATTATTCTCCATTTAATCCCCAAACCATTGGTTTGTACCCTTCTAAAAGTTGCTCCTGGATCCGCCAATGTTTCTGATGACCATAAACTTGATTGTCAGTAGATGTTTGTATTCGCTTCTCATTCTCACCACTTACTCATGGCTCCTAAAAATAATTTCATGGAAAACAAAGACGACCTTCAAATCAAGTATTGAAGTTGAGCATTGAGAGTAAGTAATTTGAGTATAGTTGAGTATCAAGTATTGAGTTGAAGAGATCTGCGTCCTGACCGCCCTTCCACCCGTGCTGCGCGGCGCGTCCGCCCGGGCGCGGCGCACCGCTGGGTTCAGCTGAGCGATCTGAAGGTCGCCGCGGTCCGGCCGCCGGCTGGTCGGACTCAGGCTGACATCGACAGCTACCGGCCGACCTGCCAGTCAGCTCCAAGCGGCAAAGGAAAACACTCAATTTACTTACAGCGGTAAACCTGATGCTGCACCCAAATGCAACCAGTGCGAATGGGGGATGAGGTGGCTTAGTGGATAGTACCCTTGTCTTCTAAGCAACCGGCCTCGGGTTCAAGTCCCGGTGGAGCCTCTGAATAAGTCGATCTGATCCCCAAAATCCCTTCCAACAGGGTGAGAGTTGGCGACGCCGTATGACCCTGGCGGTTGGTGCGTCGTTGAACTCCAACAATTATTATTTAACCAGTGCGAATGGCAACATATGTATGGGGCCAATGGCGGATCCAGGAGAAACTTTTAGAGGAAAGAAAAACAGCTAAAATTTGGACCTTTGGGGGTCCAAAAGATACTATCTTAGTCTTTGGAGGGGGCCGCGGCCCCTTTGTCCCTCCCCCTTGGATCCGCCAGTGTATGGAGCTTCTGAGCTGGCTCCGCACAAAACCTTGCACCAGCATTGTTTCTAACTACTCGAAATCACGGCGCAAAGCAAACAGATTCTGATAAACTCGCCCCTCTGAAATGCATTTCGGACGAATTACTTGAAAACCGTTAAAGGGAGTCTGCCACTTTTATAATGGGTTTTGAACTGAGATAGCAGTTTTGTAGAGCGTGTCGAGAAACCACAATTGTCATTAACTTCACACAAAGCTCTCTGCATAAAGTTTCGGCAGGCTTTAAAGGTCAAAGAAGGGAGGCTTAATACCCTATATCAAACCATGAAAAATCCCTTTCCCTTTGGCAGTGCATGTGACGTGGCAAATGTTAACAAATGGGGCATGGCCACGCACCTTTACATGTCGTAAGCCGCCGCAATCTGCCAGATTCGTGATTACATGCGATGCTTGGATCAACCCAGCGTAGTAAGACAAGAGACGATACCTTCATTTTGAGCGAATGGGGATTGAAACAAAATGCAGTTTCCTGATTTTCAAACCTTTTTTATCCATAAATACTCCATTTTAGAATTTCGACAAAGTTGTTTATTTCCTTGAACAAGTGGGTGGTATGGATACGTTGTATGACAGAAATCCTCTTACTATTCAACCGGATAAATTTTGACTCAGTAGGTGGCATGCGCTGGGGAACAAGCAGCTGAGAATAAAACGTGATTTACCAAATTATATGCACAATTATAAAAAAGAATTTCAAACATCACATATTCCAGCTCCAAAAACAGCTGAGGCGCTCCGGTAGCTCCGTTGGTAGAGCGTTGGGCTCCAGCCCAGTGCTCAGGACACATATTGTGGCGTTGGCTTCTAAATTACCCGTCGGGCATTGCTCGATCGGGGGGAGGGTGGCGTCGAGGCCTCTGTGACAAGTCCCTCGATGACCTCCGTGATGCCTCTACTCTAAAAACCGAACCCGCCACAATTTGGTCCAAATTTACAAGAAAATATTGGCGGAGAAGTGATTCGCTTTCATGATCTTAAAGCAGCAGTTCTATAGGTTAATTAGTTCGTGACATATTTATGGATCAAGAATACGGAAAAATCCATTCCTCAGGGCAAGGGCGGATCCGGGATTTCCTCAAGGGGGAGGGCGGATGTTAGCCTTGGAAGTTGTAACGCCCTCTGGGACAGGAATCGCTTCTCTCCAGAATCAGTATACTGAGACAGGAATTGTCACTTAAAATTGAGTGTGTCCAAAATATTCATACCAGTTCTTTGCATTTGAAACGTCGCTTATTGCTTCAATCATTCTTTTTCTCATGAGGAACATGCAGTCAAGGTCTAAAGCCCTCAGGCCATCGATCTCACTTGCCTGTTAGCATTTAGCATCATTCTTCATTCCTAAAAAGCAAATAGTTTAAGTTATGTATAAATGCATTGTAATTTGCATACTATTGAGGGAAATTTGCAATTAGTGAATAGTTTGTCATTAATAAAAGTATTGCAATTTGCATATCACTCAAGGAAATGTGGAATTAGTGAACACATACGTTGCCATGATTCGGAGTTGGAGTCGACTCCGACTCAATGATTCTTTAAGTCGGAGTTGAGTCAACTCACTTCTGGATGTGGGCTGATTTAGAGTCAATTCGCTATTGCATTGCAGTGAGCCGAGTCAGAATCAGAGCTAGCGGCTAAGCTGTGAGTCAGAGTTGAGTCAACTAAATGATATTTAAGTCATCAAAAAGTCTGGTTCTAGGTCTAATGGTTCTCAAATTATAAGGAATTTCCTGAATGAGTTGAAACGGGTTCAGCACTTCTAAGCTTTTCTTACAGCCTCCTTTTCTCACAGCTCACTTAATTGCTCATTCTTGTGCGGCCTATGACTCCATTTGGAACTTAGCCGTCTTGCGTTTGACAAAACAGCCAGCCTGCTGTGGCCATAAAGCAAGACAAGTAGGGCGGCGCTACCTATCGCCCCCCTAAGATCTCAAGAACCACGCTAGGTAGCGGAAAAACGGTAAACGGCGTTGGGTAGCCCATCCACTTATCCATCGAAAATATTTGAACCATTTTTTCAGGTCACATCTAAGGTCACTAGAGCTCAAGAAATGCCGTCATAGGGATAACATACGAATGAAGGGTTTGGGTCATTTCATCCGAACAAGTAAAGATAGAGCAAAACAACTTAAACAATATGAATCTTCGGAGCAAGCCGAATCGAATGATATATAACATGACTTTGCTAGGTTAAATCAATGATTTGACCTGACCTGAGGTCAGGTCACGGTCAAATTAGATAAACGCATATCATTACAACTGCAAAGACAAAGCAAATCTAATGCAGTTAAAATAAACGCTCTATCGCCATCCGTTACCAAGTTATTTAGTTAAAATCATTGTTTCCATGTATTTCCAATCGAGAGGTCATGGCTTGTACCTGACCTTAGGTCAACGATATCCAAAACACCGGAACACGTTTTAGAAAACTCGGTGGGCTCATTATGTGATATGAGTTTCAATCGGATAAGTTCACTCTGTTCTGACTTATGCTATCTTAAACTTTTTTAGATCAGGTCACTTGAACTGCACTGGTGACCTGACCTGAGATGACCTAACCTTAAGATTTTCAAAAAAGTCATGAAAATGATGAGATAAAAGGTATACCAAGTACGGCGGCGCTACGTATCGCCGTTTCTATGCTATCTCTGAAAAACCCGAGGGGGCGGGTACTCGCCCCCCTCAATGCGCGCGTTAACGGAAATACCGGCACCCCGTGATAAAATGCTGCTGCTTTAAAGTACCACCATTTCACACCCAGCCCCGTATCACTGGCGCCCCCATGGTATATCATAAGTGCCTTCATTTGTTCCATCGGCGTATCATGTTCCATTGTGGGCGCCCTCACCTTCTGACATTCCGTTATATACCAGTTTCGCTTCCATGGTGCTTCAAAGGCAGGGGTGTAACTTTGTGAAACTGTTTAGGGGTGCCTTTTCCTAGTCGACCCATAAAATTTCATGGACAGTGTAAGGAGTTGAAAAACGTTAAAAAGGGGCGAAAATCTTACAATTTTGTCGAAACATCTCTAATGCCTTCTTTCTTGCCTTATTTGCACTCCACACTGTTCCCCTCGGGCCAAAAAATATTTTGGTCCCGTGGATTGAGCATTTGGAGGAGCATGGCCCTAATGCCTCCCCTGGATCCGCCAGTGACCAGACACACGCCCAAAAACCGTGGTAGCGGCCACAACCCTAACTTTCTAACTGAGGGGGCATTGCCCACCATTTTCCAGCCGTTCCCGTACCTTGTTTTCAGCAACAAATCAAGCGATAAGCCAGTCACCTTTGGCCCCACCAAAGTCGACCACCCTTTACCACAACTTCAAAATAGTTCCTGCGCCTACGATTTAAGCTTCCAACATGCCGAGAGTTGGTGACGCCGTATGACCCTGGCAGTTGATGCGTCGTTAAACCCCAATAATTATTATTATGATTATGCTTTAAGCCTCCTGCTCACGAAAGGTCACAGCTGGAAAAGCTGCAAATGTGGTGAAACCAGGAGTTTTTGGTGATTTTTTAACCAGCGCGCAGACAAACCGCTCCCTATTAAGTGTTATTGTTTGCATTTTACCGCCATTAAAAGCTTATCTATTGTGCTACATTGTGGTTGGACTAACAAAGCTTTGAACTCTTATTTAATAAATGGAGCTTAAAGTGCTGAAGCGATTTGTAATAGGCAAGGCATTTTCTCGTAAGAGCCTTACGTTGTATGATAAGCGAGATGTTAAGTTAAAACAGTGGTTTCTGGTCACTTTAAAAATCATGTAGGGGCTCACATAAAGCTCTCTTTGGCAGGGTTGAGAACGCGTGGCCGGATGTGCCCCCCACCCTCACTTTTGAAAACGATCCGACGCGCCTGGTTTAAGGAGACTGTTCCTTAATAGCCTGTTGTTGACTATTCTTTCATCCGCGTCGGTGGGCCTCCGAGTCACCCTTCGCCCTGGTGGGGGTGTTTGAACACCCCCTCAAACTCGGCCCCATAGCGAAAAATAGCGGACGCTGGTGGATAGCTCATACAAATTCATGAAGAAACTATATTAGTCACTTTTTGGCTCAGATCAATATTGAGGTCATGCCAGGTCAAAGAAAGTGGGATTTTGAGTACAGTTTTTTGGCTCTAGCGTCTGAGAGTTGAATTGGAATCATTTTTAGGCACCATTCATTTCCTTTCGTCACGGCAAATGGAATGATATATAATATGATCATGCAAGGTCACACAAAATTACCGGACCTCAGGTCAGGTCAAGGTCACTTTTAACATAGCATAGTCAATATACATATCAATCGACCCGCAGTAGCCATCTGAACGCAATTATACCACAATAAAAGCATCATCATTTCATGTAAAGTTATTGACTTAAGCCTGAAAACTGTTTAAATAGCCCCAGATGAACTGTCAGAGGTCACAGGTCTAAAATTGCGAGCATGAACCTGGAACGGGGCCCAGGATACTACGATTTGGAGAAGATGAAGGTATTCTCAGCTGTATCTGCACAAATACAGCACACTTTCTGTTTTCCCATGTATTTCCAATGCAGAGGTCATGGTTCGTACTTGACCTTAGGTCATCGATATGAAAATCCTGGAATATATATTGTAGCATTCGCTGGGCCCATTATGTGGTATGAGTTCCAATCCGATAGATACACTCATTTCTTATCTATGCTACCTTAACACGCCCCCGCTGGGGGACGAAATTCGCCCCCTCCCTCCTGGTTTTCCCCAGATAAGTAAAAATGAAGAGACGCGGAACAACGATACTTACAGTACCTTACGCCTGATCAATTTTACACATCTGACCACATTTGTGAGTCAAGGTCAATTCAGGTCAAGGAGCTATTCAGGGTCAAGTGACCCGACCTCAAAGCCTAAAATTACGAGTTTGAAGCAGTGTCTAGCGAACATTAGCAAACCGATCATTTTGAAACTTCCACAATATGATAAGGTCATTAGGGTCCACAAATCTGTTATCTCTGAATTTTTATATTCTTGACCTAAGGTGGGGTCAATTTTTTGGTCACCCCATTATAAGTCTATGGTGAAAAATAAAATAGGCTCGTTTTCAGTAAATACTGGATAGATAAAGCTGAAAATCCTCAAGCCGTCTCTTCTTACCACGATCTTGACCATCAAGTTTAGTTTTTGAGTATCTGACCTCTCAAAGGTCGAGGTCAGGTCATTTTGACTATTTGACCTAGCAAAGTTACATTAAACATCATTCGATTCGCCGCGATGAGAGGAATCCAATGGTGTATAAACATTTGCTCTAGCTCCCTTGAGGGAAGATCTAGAGAGGGAAACGTACACTGCTCTGTTGTAAGCCTATGGAGCCTTCTTTGACCTATGCTGACCTCAATATTGACCTGACATAAAAATTATTCTTATAAAATCTCTTCGTCTTGTCAAGAGCTTTTGAACGACGCCCGTAATTTTCCTTTAGCTTTTGTGAGGAATAAGATACGGAGGGGGCGGGCGAAAAACGCCCCCAGCGGGGCGCGTCATGCAAGGGACCCCAGCGGGGCGCGTGTTAAACATTTTTTGAGGTGAGGTCACTTGACCTGCACTGGTGATCTGACCTGAGATGATCAACCTTAAGATTTTGAGAAAATTTGCGGAATTGATCAAGGATAAGGTGTGCCAAGTACGGTGGTGCTTCGCGCCGCCGTTTTTTCGTGCTGCCAGAAAACCCTGAGGGGGGGTGTTCAAACACCCCCACCGGGGCCAGGGTTTATAGCCAAACTAAAGTCGAAGACTGCGTTAAACTAGAGCCATAATTTAAGCAAATCCTCTCGTTACGGCGAATCAAATTTGGTGTGAACATGCTGTGTCAAAATCTAAGACTGACCTAACCGAAGGGCAGGTCAAGAGCATTATCTGGTCTGAAATAATCGATATACATAACAATCGACTCGCAATGACAATTTAAGCGAAATGGTACCAAAGTGAAATATTTCCTCATCCATTCCTGCCAAGTTGTCCTGCGAAGTTGTCCTGTTTTCCTGCGAACCCATGTCTGAAAAAAGGTTTAGATAGTCCCAAATGACCTTACAGAGATCACAGATCAAACATGTTACGTTGGACCTTTGAGGTGGCCCAATATACTTATACTATGAGAACATGAGTCTATTTTAACCCTTGCCCTGCTGGAGGTATTTTAATCCCTCACCCTACCGGGGATCAATTCGAACTCCCAACCGTTTGAAAACTTAAGAGAGGTGGAAAGACGCGGTAAAGCGCAGCGTGTTGCCCGAGACCTGAACTCTCCGATGGTGTACAATTATTTTTACCCTAGGCTAACTAGTGACCTTGTCAGTTGACCCCGGGACGCCGACCCGGGCGGGCGCGTGCGCTCCCGCTCCGTCAGGTGTCGCCACTCGCGCAGTGACAGTGCACTACAGGCCCTGGACAGTGAGTTTTTGAGTACTGCACGACTGTGGATCATCAGTAAATTTCGTGTGTTTATCGAGGGAAATGAAGGTCAGTTGATTGATTTGAAATGGACATTGGGTGGACAGAGGACAGCTCAAGCGTTAGTTTTCTCGTTTTAAAGAGAACTATTGGTATCTTAGGTTTGCTCCATCGGCGCTCCCTCCCTCCCCCACGCTTCGTTGTGGGTGCACCAATGTTTAACACCACGCTCTGTGCCTCCGGTGCTTCTATGGTGCATGATTGGTGTCGATATTTTACTCCTTTAGCACCCCGACACATCGTTGACCCCGTGCAACCGCTCTTCATTTTCAATTTTGCATCCCAAACGTCCTGTTGTCTTATCAGTGCCCCTAAGATACACCGACGGCTCCCATTGACAGCGCCCACACATCTCACTGAATGCAAGCTGTACGCTGTATCACCGGCAGCTCCAAACTTCTGCTCCGGTGTTTCCTTAATGACCAAATTGATGATTACGCCTTTTTGTAATCATCACTTGTTTTCCAAAAAAGTCCAAGTTATCACTCCTTGTTAAAAGTCCTTGTTTCCCGAGTAGCGTCCAAAATAGCTATCTGAGATATGTGATGTTTGATCGTTTCTGAACCACCGAAGTGCGGAAAACCAATCTCTTTGAACCAATTCTCTTGATTTTTGCCGTTCTATCGGTAATTTTGAAAGAAAGGTGTAAGAATTTTAACATAGAAGTCAATGGCAGGTGCCCCGGCAGCCCCGTTCTCTCCCGACAAATGCGCAGTGTGCTACGAAATGTGTTATCGGCGTGGCCTTTTCTTGCTTTATATGCCAGGCCAGATTACAATGCAGCGTCCTGTATGAGTGACGTCGGTGAAATCACGGCCATTTAACAACATTAATAAACCATCGGAAATCTAGGTTCATAAAACAGACTGCAGTTTCAATATGTCCAGACAGAGACTGTATCTCATGGCTGATATATATATATATATACATATATATATATATATATATATATATATATATATATATATATATATATATATCCTTTTAAAGCTGTTATAGTTTTGCAGCTTTGGAAAATTGCTCCTAAGCTGGGACTCGAACCCAGGTCTCGGATTTCCGGCCCGGCATGCTAACCACTACACCAATCAGGAGCCTGAACTTTCCTTTCAAGCTTGCGTATTTATGCTTGATTTATCGGCAGTTGTTTTACTGGGGCATTCTCATGCCAGTCAGGTCTCTATGTACCTCCAGTATTGATATATCTCTTATAGGCTGTTATAGTTTTGCAGCTTTGGAAAATTGCTCCTAAGCTGGGACTCGAACCCAGGTCTCCGGATTTCCGGCCCGGCATGCTACCCACTACACCAATCAGGAGCCTGAACTTTCCTTTCAAGCTTGCGTATTTATGCTTCGATTTATCGGCAGTTGTTTTACTGGGGCATTCTCATGCCAGTCAGGTCTCTATGTACCTCCAGTATTGATATATCTCTTATAGGCTGTTATAGTTTTGCAGCTTTGGAAAATTGCTCCTAAGCTGGGACTCGAACCCAGGTCTCCGGATTTCCGGCCCGGCATGCTAACCACTACACCAATCAGGAGCCTGAACTTTCCTTTCAAGCTTGCGTATTTATGCTTGATTTATCGGCAGTTGTTTTACTGGGGCATTCTCATGCCAGTCAGGTCTCTATGTACCTCCAGTATTGATATATCTCTTATAGGCTACGCAAGCTTGGAAAGGAAAGTTCAGGCTCCTGATTGGTGTAGTGGTTAGCATGCCGGGCCGGAAATCCGGAGACCTGGGTTCGAGTCCCAGCTTAGGAGCAATTTTCCAAAGCTGCAAAACTATAACAGCCTATAAGAGATATATCAATACTGGAGGTACATAGAGACCTGACTGGCATGAGAATGCCCCAGTAAAACAACTGCCGATAAATCAAGCATAAATACGCAAGCTTGAAAGGAAAGTTCAGGCTCCTGATTGGTGTAGTGGTTAGCATGCCGGTCCGGAAATCCGGAGACCTGGGTTCGAGTCCCAGCTTAGGAGCAATTTTCCAA
Source organism: Lepas anatifera (assembly GCA_034440635.1). Lineage (NCBI taxonomy): Eukaryota > Metazoa > Arthropoda > Thecostraca > Lepadidae > Lepas > Lepas anatifera. The sequence goes on from JAOTON010001328.1 coordinate 956,760, forward strand.
AGCTGCAAAACTATAACAGCCTATAAGAGATATATCAATACTGGAGGTACATAGAGACCTGACTGGCATGAGAATGCCCCAGTAAAACAACTGCCGATAAATCAAGCATAAATACGCAAGCTTGAAAGGAAAGTTCAGGCTCCTGATTAGTGTAGTGGTTAGCATGCCGGGCCGGAAATCCGGAGACCTGGGTTCGAGTCCCAGCTTAGGAGCAATTTTCCAAAGCTGCAAAACTATAACAGCCTATAAGAGATATATCAATACTGGAGGTACATAGAGACCTGACTGGCATGAGAATGCCCCAGTAAAACAACTGCCGATAAATCAAGCATAAATACGCAAGCTTGAAAGGAAAGTTCAGGCTCCTGATTGGTGTAGTGGTTAGCATGCCGGGCCGGAAATCCGGAGACCTGGGTTCGAGTCCCAGCTTAGGAGCAATTTTCCAAAGCTGCAAAACTATAACAGCCTATAAGAGATATATCAATACTGGAGGTACATAGAGACCTGACTGGCATGAGAATGCCCCAGTAAAACAACTGCCGATAAATCAAGCATAAATACGCAAGCTTGAAAGGAAAGTTCAGGCTCCTGATTGGTGTAGTGGTTAGCATGCCGGGCCGGAAATCCGGAGACCTGGGTTCGAGTCCCAGCTTAGGAGCAATTTTTCAAAGCTGCAAAACTATAACAGCCTATAAGAGATATATCAATACTGGAGGTACATAGAGACCTGACTGGCATGAGAATGCCCCAGTAAAACAACTGCCGATAAATCAAGCATAAATACGCAAGCTTGAAAGGAAAGTTCAGTCTCCTGATTGGTGTAGTGGTTAGCATGCCGGGCCGGAAATCCGGAGACCTGGGTTCGAGTCCCAGCTTAGGAGCAATTTTCCAAAGCTGCAAAACTATAACAGCCTATAAGAGATATATCAATACTGGAGGTACATAGAGACCTGACTGGCATGAGAATGCCCCAGTAAAACAACTGCCGATAAATCAAGTATATATATATATATATATATATATATATATATATATATATATATATATATATATATATATATATATATATATATGCCCATGGCTGATCACTGCCGCCCCCTGACTGATAACTGCCAGCCCCTGGCTGATCACTTCCGCCCCCTGGCTGATCACTGTCACCCATGGCCTATCACTGCCGCCCATGGACTATCACTGCCGCCCCTGGTTCATCACTGCCGCCCTGATCCGTGCCGCCTCTGGCTCATCGATGGTGTCCCCCGCTTATTTTGACTCAAATGGGCAGCTTATCTCTAGTCGCTGCCGCCCCTGGTAATCACTGTCAGCCCCTGGCTGATCACTGTCTCCCCTGGTTCATCACTGCCGACCTGATTCCTCACTGCCGACCTGATTCCTCACTGCTGCCCTGATTCACGCCGCGCCTGGCTTATCAATGCTGTCTGTTTTTTATCAACCCATATATGAGCTGCCCCTGATAGACACTTCCTGCCTCGAATTCTCACGGCCCTAGGCGCAATATGACCACTGCAGTCGATGCACCCTTAAAGGGAATGTGGCACCTTTATAACGTGATTTTAACTGATATAGCCAAGTTGTAAGGCATACCGGAAAACCCAGTACTCAACATATTATTTGTCTTGAACTCAAAATTTACGTAGGGAAGAGCTAGAAGCCTACCTGAAATGTACCCATAATGCGCGGCCGACCACAGTTGTCAGCGGTTCGCGTGACGACACGCTGACGTCACGGTGAGTAGTCAGCCAATTGAAGCCCTTGAAGCCTATTGAATATGGTGGTAGTTGCCAGATCACGACGTCATCCACAGGTAGAGGTTTATTTCTTACCCTAGAGGAGCATTTTTAAAATCAAAATAATGAGCTTACTGTACATTTTTTCAGAAAAAACCATGGACGTTTTCATGCTTTTTGGCTAAAAATACCACTAATTACACTAAATTCCGGGATTTTACCAAGGTGCTACATTTCCTTTAAGCCCCAACTATGGTGATGAATTCTGACGGCCGCCCCTGGCTCATCACTGCCGCTCTCGACTTATGACTTCCCTGTTGGTTGCTACCCCAGCCAATCACTGTCGCCCTCTAGCTTATCTCTTCCGTCCTAATTTGTGCTGTTCTTTGTCCATAGCTGCCACCCTGAGCTCATCACTGCAGCACTGATTCTTACCGTTCCTATGTGATAGCCCTATCACATGCCCTGGCAAAAAAGAAAGGGCTTTACGGAAAAAATAAAGGGCATACACGGGTACAGTGGAGTAGCCATATTTATTAATATTTACAAACAATACACACGTTGTTTTGAACCCTATCGGTGCTTTTACTATCCTATGTATTGTGGTTTCTTGCTATTTAAAAAATCTTGATTACAACACTGTCAATCATGTGGGCGAAACGGGCTGACCACCTTCCCTTTCTCGGGAGGGAAATGTTTAATATGGGACGCGACGTGTGTTGATACATACGCCCCCTCCATAGTCAGCACTTCAGCCTCTGAGGCTGGGGCTGCCGTAGCCGCTGCTGAGAGCCGCGAAATTCGACGGTATGCCAGCATTAGCTACCGATATCACTTCGTGCCCCTTGCCGTTGAAACGGGTGGTACGATCGGTAAGGCAGGAGCAGCCTTCCTTCGAGAACTGGGGCGCCGTCTGGTCCGTGAAACGGGCGACAAGCGCGAGTCGGAATGGCTGATGCAGCGAATCTCCGTAGCTGTCATACGAGGCAACTCCACCTCCATAACCCTAGCTGGAAAGGAAGGTGCAGATTCGCCTTCCAAACTGAAAAACATCACAGTATCTTCGGCCCCTGCAAACCGCCTGGCGAGATACCGCGCCATGTTCAGGGACATGGCCGGTAGGTCCCCGAGGAAGGAAAGTGAGCCGGCATCAGAGTTGGCTTCTGAGTGCTCACAGGACTCCATGTCAGACCCTGAGCTGGAAGGTACCTCAGGCCGCGAGTATCCCAGTGAAAAAAACTGGAAATTTATGTGGAGTAAATATATGGTAAAGGAGGAGGAAGAGGATTACGTTTTTTTAAAAGTGTAAATTTTATCATGTTATTTAGTGTGTTGTGAAATTAATTCAAATACAATTACAGAACATATATTTTTATTACAAAAACAATTACTTCAAAAACTTTGAATAGCTTTTGAAAACATTGAGATGAAGGGCAGGTTCCAGCCTTTTACCGGTACCGTTAACATATTTCAATAATAGGTGAGGCCTCCAAAAATGTTTCCGAAGACAAAAAATAATTGACAGTGTAGTCTTTCACATAGTCTTTAAAAACTACAAAATGTATCAGTTCATCGAAAAATGGAGAATAAATTCATTACTCAGGTCTTCAGTTGTTTCGTACCTCGGGTCTTCAGCCATTTTCTACAAAATTCCCAGGATGACGAAACGTTTGCATCAGATAGGCACGTGACTCCGGTATGAAAATTCCTAGGATTCTGATTGGTCAATTGTGATTTCTTTAAAGTCCTATATTTATGTTTTAAAGAGTTTTGGAATGTTGTTTTCGAAGTTGTTTTTCTTCTGTGATAGTTCGAGGTTTTATACCACTCTTTAGGACAGCTATGACCTAGTTCTTAGAGAAATTGATAGTCATAGCTGAGGCTGCGTCATTTTATCGATAGTGAGAATTCTCGATAAGTTGTCTAGAAATTTTGACTTTGAGAGCGATTCTAAATTGGAGGCTGGGTTCGCACAAATGAGACTACGACTTATCAAACAACTTTGTGTGACCTTTTGATCTAGCCAATACATTTTTTCGAGTGTCGCCCTGTAAGTCTTTTGGTTTCATTTCACCTTCTATCCACTCTGTCGTTCCGAATGTAAAATTTAACCCCTCAAAACTGATATAGGTACTTCAATCGTGGATAGATTTACAACTCAGATTGGATTATTTTAAGACGTGTATGTAGCTTTGGGATGTCGCCTAAAAAGCAAACATGTTTGGCAAAAACTGTAGAATACCTACCCAACATTAAAATAGAATGTCCCCAGTGCTGTGAAAGGCGTAAAAGCGATGGATAGCAGATTTGGTGCAGTGAAGGGGTGCCGCCTCCGCAACGGCGCCGCCCCTATGGGGTGCCGCCCCCACCGGCTGAGCACCCCAAACATTTTGGGAAAATTTACATAGGCACTTGAAGCCCTTGAAGCCAATTGAATATGGTAGTAGTTACCAGATCATGACGTCATCCACAGGCAGATGTTTATTTGTTACCCCTACGTAACCCCTGGTCTTTTGTATTACTCCAATAAAATAAACACTAGAAAAATACATTCACTTTTGACCACCCCGAAATCTACATTAAACCGTGGCCCACCGGGGGTCCAGCGCCACCTTCGCCTCACCGGGGGCCATCGATGGCCCCCCTCTAACTCCAAAAATGTTGGGGTTAGCGCAAATCTGTAAAGTGCATTAGAAAGCTCGCGTGAATTCAGTAAGAAATTACTTCACATGTTTAAGCGCTCAGGTCAATGGTTTGACCTCCAGAGGTCAAGTTAGGTCACGATAGGCTATTTTCACTCAAATATGCAATTCTTAATAAAACTGAGCTTAACTCTTATGCCATTAGAGCTATTGAGACCTAGTAAACTACACTGGATATTAAAATGCCAGACCTTTCTCCGCTTCGTGGAACGTAATGAGCTCCCGCCAGTGGTTTGACCTCCAGAGGTCACCTCGTGACATCATATGACCTAAGGTAATCAAAGGTTAAAAAGTGGCCTTGCTGTATATCAAATGAAATCTAGTGATGAGACACATACGATGGTGTTTGATTCAACGCTCTAGCTTAATTAAAGGGAATGTGGCACCTTGGTCGAATCCTGGAATTTAGTGAAATTAGGCGTACTTTTAGCCAAAAATAATGAAACCACTCATGATTTCTCTGAGAAATGTACAATAAGCTCAATATTTTGTTTCTAAAAATACTCCTCTAGAAAAAGAAATAAATATCAGCCTGTGGATAATGTCACGATCTGGCAACCACTACCATACTTGAAACGCTTCAAGGGCTTCAATTGGCTGATGCTCATCGTGACGTCAGCATTTGTCGTCACACCAGTAGCTCACAACAATGGCCGCCGGCGACGGGGGCTGATGGGGGGCTGGTGTCAGGTAGGTTTTAGCTTTTTTCTACGGAAGTATCGAGTTCCAAGACAAATGAAATATGGAGTACCGGGTTTTCCGACTTGCTTTACAACTTGGCTATCTCAGTTAAAATCACGCTGTGAAGGTGCCACATTCCCTTTAAGTCAAAAGTTATTGCCAAAATACTGTTTTTGACCCCTGGTGACCTTGGATGACCTTGCAGAGGTCAAATGGAAAATATGACCCCTGGGATCCGTTAAAGGGTTTCCAAGAACGCTTTTCTGAGCAAGCCGAGCATTTGCAATCATTTTTTGTGGCTTTTAGATCAGAAGACAGCTTTTCCCACGCTTTTCGATGGGAGAGGACACCTCGTGACCTGACCTTAGGTCACGAAATCTAAAAATCCCAGATATACACCTTGTAGACCCTGGCGGGGCCATGAGCTGTAGGAAGTTTCAAATCGATCGACTGAGAAACCTAGCTCTTATAGAGCTCAAAAGTTGAAGTGGGGGACCTTCGTTGACCTCGCCTGGTGACCTGACCTTAGGTGACCCGGGTAAAAAATTTCAGAGATGGTGTGAAAATGTTGGGGTGAGAGATAGAGCCCTCAATTGCGGTCCTGCGTTTCGTCGTTTTTCTGCTATCCCGAAAAAACCTTAGGGGGCCATCGATTGCCCCCCGGTGGAGCGAGGGTTAAACTAAAGGCAGTAAGGCTACGGTCTTTTCTCTATATTTTCTAAAGAAAATATCAAAACTCACATTCTCCCTCTGATATGGTTCGCAAAACGAATTCTGAAAATAAGCAGAGCATAACTTGGGTGTCCCGATCGGCCTGAAAATGACGGCAACAGACCACGAAAGTGTCGCCCCTCCAGTGCTGCTGCCCCTCTAGCGGAAACTCCTGGATCTGCAACTGTCACCTGGAGCACAGAACCGCAGGTGGACACAAGACTTGATGATTTGCCCTTGCAAAACCCATCCCGGGGTATTGTTCGATGATGGTTGTACGCTGATGCACCTTTGCTGCAAGAGTTGTGACTGGTCTGAGGCGATATGACCACATATAGGACGCGATTTCGGAGCTTGGCTGGCTTACCGCAAAGCAGGTGGCTTGTTACTCGACTGTGCGTGCCGTTGAACGGATTGTAGTGACTGGACTCCAGGAATATGTGTGGCAGACTTTCGGCAGGAGGGCCAGCCAGTTGCTCCTGCATAACACTCGCGGCGCCGCATTGTGCACTGAGAGAAAGTTGTATTCCTATGTGCTCATCTAATCTGGAATCACGGTATGCACGAGCATATGATCCCATGAAACCTTATTCAAGGAACATTTGGCAATGTTTGCTCTCATAAGATCCTCTTCCCGACATAATTCCAGCACAGGAAGTGTTTATTTAGGCCTTGACAGCTTAAAATGATTCTCAGCTTCTAAGCATAGTGGGAAGAAGCTTAATATGATACCAATATGGTGTTGCAGGAGGGATTTTTAATACCACAAAACATTATTTTACCATAGGTATTCGACCTATTCTAGCCGCGAAATTCAAAGAGCTCTTAACATCCTCTTCAAAGTTTCATATTATACTAGGAATCAATATATTCTGTCACCGGAAATAGCCAGGAATATGGGAGTTTTAGCTGCAGAATCATTCGAATCCCCAGTGTATTTTGATCCGAAGTCAAAGTGTATCCACAGATTGAGTGCGCGTGCTCCGACCCGCAATGGAGAAAACTTACTCGCTGTTTCACGCCATCTTCAGTGTTCCTGCCATTGCACGCAGAGCTGGCCACAAAGTTCTGGCGTCTTGATCCGAGCGAAATTTGAGAGGAATAGCTTACATTTTTCGCTTTACGTTGGCACGTGCTCATACATCGATCCAACTCAGGTTTTGACCTGAGGGGCCTGAGGAAACCACGCTGCCTTTGGCATGGTGTACGGGAGAAACCACATCCACAGACCTAGCGGGGATAACGGATCAAGAGTCTGATGACCTACAGACTCCGCTGAGAGCTAGTGAAAGTGAAGAAGCATATTTGGGCTGCAACAGTTCAGGCATTCATTGTACTGGTGGCCAAAGCCAGGAGTCCATGTGAGTCAGCTAGAGGACGACAACATGCACAAAATCCCCAAGTTTGGCCTCGCAGGACAGCCCTTGCTGTGCAAATTTGATGAAGTAGTAAGAAGCATCTGTTACTGCTTGATACAGCCAACCACGTATCCTAAAGATTGTTTTCAGCTCACTTTGAGCACAAATTAGAAGCGTTTAACAAAGATTAGAAGGATTTTCACAGGAGCCTCTGAACGCACGTCCATCACTGAACAGAGGTAAGTCTCATTCTGTACAATATCGTGTACAGAATGAGATTTTCTCAGCCATGACGGGATACTTTGAAGCAAAGTTGTCTACAATTATCAAGGTACTATCAAGGTTCGGGATACTTGAAGTTGGGGTGAAGTTGAAGTTGGGATACTTGAACGAGGGCTGCTATCTCTGACGACAGGGGTATGTGCTTGAATTGTAAGCCTGGACCGCTCCTGGGCGATATCGGAGATGAGTTCATTAAAGGCATTTCATGTGCGTCAAAAAAACAGTGAACGTGATTGTTGTTTGATGTTTGTGTCCTAATGCAAAGTTATGACTACGTTATCTTTTCTAGAGGCCGAAGTAGACTGTGGTAAACAAAGTGGATTACCCTCATTATCATTAAACAAAGTTAATGTAATAGCAAGGCCACAACAGCAATATAAGTAGCATGTTTACAGAAAGTTTTAATTTAAGAAAACATACGAAGACTAAAGAGTAACACCCTGCGAAACCAATGAAACTGCAGTCACGACTGGGCGCTATATAACCACTAAGGTTGGTGCGCCCTTAAGCCCTAATAATCAATCATGCAGCCACGACTAAAAGCATGCCACACAGACTACAATTATACCAGCATCAGTTTTGCTTCTAGACTAATTGTATGCCAAATGCAGACTCAAAGGAGGCGGTTTCGTTTGAGGTTTGCATCGAATTCAGTTGCCGTGTTGAGTTGAGGGTTTTTTAATCCATTTTTATAATCCATGCTTTGTGGAGAGGTGGAATATAATGATTCCATGACGATTTTGCTGATGGAATACATTGATGCCGTGGAGTTTTTTTCTAAACCGAGCGAAGAATCATTTGAAACCAGTCATCAAACATTTTATTCCAGAGCTTACGGTGATCATTATATGAGCTTCAGAAAATACTACGTGCTAGACTCAATCTAGTCCAAGAGACTACATTGAGTCTGCGACGGGAATACAATGAGCCTGATTCTGCCTGATTCCAACCGAGTTTGACACCAGAATCTGGACTCGCTTTCAGCACCGACTCAGTTTATCCCAAAGGGATCAATTTTTCTCTCAGCGTGGACCCTCCGTTTTAAGCACGGTGTCCGGCCGCCGGCGTCTGTGCTATTCTGGGGTGGAGGCACTAAACCAGAGTGGACTTCAATCAGGTGATCCACATGTTAAGATCAGTCTTAATAATTTGTTGTGCATACCTGTTGATATTGTCTTTTATTTGGTCATCTTTGACTGTTTTATCATATCGACAAGAACAGGTGAAAAAATCTCCGAGTGGACCTTGTTTGAATATATCTGAACCTGAATTTGAATCTGAATCAGCTGTGCCGATTTGTGTTTAGTTTTAAGTCCTATTTGTATTTGTCAATCGGAATTTTGTTTAGATCTGAGAGAATGAGAGCATGCTGAGAGAATGGGCCGTACAATGTTTTCCAAAACGTTTTTTTATTTCAAAAGTAGGGAAAGGTTTCAGACAATTAACCATGAGTGACTATATTTTGACCCATTCTTGCTTTCGTCGTCGATTTCAAGAATGTTGAAATGTACGTAGCTTTCGCGGCTGAACTGAAGTCTGCGGGTGGCGCGACCGAGCGCTTACTTCAAGAAACTGCCAGGGAAGGCCCGGACATGATTTGTGTTGTTCAAAATTATTTCAAGTGCAGTGGAGAATCCTTGATCAGAATCAGTTCAATGAATCGTTTCGAAGACGTTGGATTTTCGTAATATTGGCCATGGGTAAAGACCGATAGGGCCAGTGTGCGATGGGAAGAAACTGCCAGGGAAGGCCAGGACATGATTTGTGTTGTTCAAAAGTGTTTTAAGTGCAGTGGAGAATCCTTGATCAGAATCAGTTCATTGAATCGTTTCGAAGACGTTGGATTTTCGTAATATTGGCCATGGGTAAAGACCGATAGGGCCAGTGTGCGATGGGAAGAAACTGCCAGGGAAGGCCAGGACATGATTTGTGTTGTTCAAAAGTGTTTTAAGTGCAGTGGAGAATCCTTGATCAGAATCAGTTCAATGAATCGTTTCGAAGACGTTGGATTTTCGTAATATTGGCCATGGATAAAGACCGATAGGGCCAGTGTGCGATGGCACTCACCCGGACCGCCGCGATCTCCGCTTGCCCATGGTTTTTAAGTCTCTTAGTGTGCTCCTCAGGACTCCCACGCCGCGAAGGTTCACTCCTACACTCACCAATCCTACACTTCACTACGACCGCCAACGCGACCATCCACCCATGACGGACCCTCGCCCCGCCGCGCCTCTGTCTCAGACTGACAGCAGCGCGCGCGACAGCGCACCGGCGCGCCGCACAACCCTCCAGCCGGCTCACGCCGTACGGGCGAATTCACCGCTCAGTCATACATGATTATCCTCTTTATGGCCCTGATCGCTACGGAGCCGGCGTATGAAGACTCCACGAGAGTGGAGCTGGGCAGGGTCAGCTGGCTCCAGCTCGCACACTTCGGCTGCTGCCGCGCCATGGAATTCCACATCGCGCCGATGCCTATCCAGCATTGCCAGATGAAAATCATGGGGCTTCGCCAAAAATGGAGCCACCATCACGCCACAATTCACCCATTTACAATACGGAATCGCCGTATTATTGCCGGGAACTATACAGTAGGTGGGCTTCTTGTTTGGATTCCTTTTACGCTGTTATCGAGGGCTGAACGTGGGCCGCGAGAAAAGGTTCTCCGGGAAGCTCCATCAAACTTCAAAGAAGAGCAAACCAGCGCTGCGGCGATCTTGGTGTCTCTCTTGAAGTTAATATAGTCCATCACCTTACACGTTTGATGTGATAATGGTCACCTGGGTATAGGTAAATCAGGGCATATTTTAAAGAATTTGGGGCTAAAGGCCATTTTGAGGGCCAAATTGGAGACTATTTTTGGTCCCCAGCCCCCGCCCTTGGTCATAGGAGGAACGGGGAGGGGGCACGGGGCGGTTCCCGCCCCCTCCCCCCAACTTCTGAACTCGGTGGTATCGTCCCCGAACTCTGAGCCGATTCCGGATATTTTCCGTTAACAAATTAACAGTGGCGGATCCAGGGGAAAGGCATTTGCTCCCCCCCAACGGAAAAGCTCGGCGCAAAACTAGTCCAAAGCTCCGTCCCAAACGTAACTCATTTTCCAAACCTAACTTTCTCGACCGATGAAACATTATCGGACTTCCACGTTACAGAGGAAGCTGTGTGCCGTTTACTCAAAGATCTGGTAGTGAGTAAAGCTTGTGGCCCTGACGGCCTAAGCGCTCGGATTCTTATGGAGTGTGCGGTAGAATTGGCCGTTCCTCTGTGCAAGATTTTCTGCTTATCACTGGCCAATGGTACATTTCCAGAACAGTGGGCAGAGGCAAATATTGTCCCCATTTACAAAGAAGGCTCTAGAAAAAAATCCAGAAAACTATCGTTCGGTTTCATTATTGCCTTTGTGTGCAAAAGTGTTTGAGAAAATAGTCAGCGATCAGATTTATCAACACGTCAGACCTCTTCTTTCCGACACTCAAACAGCATCGATCTTGCGCTTCAAATCTGGCATCTTTCCTTGCACATGGATGGGCGGTCATTCAAGATAAGTCTCAGCTCGATGTGGTTTACACAGATTTCTCCAGTGCTTTCTAAAGTGTAAATCATCGCCTACTGCTCTATAAACTTCGAAGTATGTATGGCCTGGATGGACAAGCTTTGAAATGGCTCACATCGTACCTCGGGAGGCGGAAGCAAAGAGTGGTGTTAAATGGAAAGTTGTCCGAATGGACTCCGGCTGTCTCGGGGACGCCGGAAGGCGGGCATATCTCACCGTTGTTCCTTCTCTACGTGAATGATTTTTCATCTGTAATATCTACAAATTGTTTGATGTTTGCCGATGACGTGAAAATTTTTGGTCAAATTGGCACCCAAAATGACGTCATTAGGCTTCAAAATGACTTGGATGCGGTTGCGCGCTGGGCAGCGGACTGGAAGCTGAAGCTTAACGCATCAAAATGTAAGGCATTCAAAATCACTCTAAACCGCAATTTCATCTCATCATCTTACAAAATCAACGGCGAAATTCTGGAAAATGTCGACACCATCCGAGATCTAGGCGTCATTCTGGACCAAAAACTCACTTTTCAGGCGCACATCAATTCCATAGTACTAAAAGCCAATAGGGCATTAGGCCTTCTCATTCGAACCTTCCAATCAGCTTTCCCCAGACACAAGCTGGACAAGTGTGCGGCCGTATTCGTGTTCAACGCAAATGTTCGATCAATTCTTGAATACTGTTCCGTCATTTGGGGCGGGACAGCAAAATTCCATCTCGTTCGCGTGGAGAGGGTTCAGCATAAATTCCTCATGTGGCTAGCCAACCATACTGAGCCTGCCAGTGCTGTGCTGGACTACAAGTTCCTCCTTAGTTTCTACAATGTGCAATCCCTCTAGGCTATAGCCTATAGGCGCCGCCAAGGCGATATCTTGTTTTTATGTAAAGTTTTTAGAGGCCTCATCTCATCGTCACATCTTTTAGAAAGTTTTACGGTACATGTGCCGGTCAGAACCACTAGAATTTCCCGTTCTACTTTGTTTTTTCTACTGTGTTTAGTGCCTCAGGAGTTTTTAATCGTTTACCTCGTGGGGTGAACAGCTTTTTAAAGGGAGATACGCGACAAATTATTATTGTGGTTTCTTGATATTTGAAAAATCCTGATTACGAAACAATCAATTATTTTTGTATCTTCGGCAAGATTTTGGGAGGCCACTCACTTATTATCGAAATAGGTTAACAGTCCCGATAAAATGCTGAAACCTTAACCTATCACTTACTTTTCGAAAACTATTTAAAGTTGAATAGCAATGTTTTTTGTAATAAAAATGTCTGTTCTCCTGTATTTGTATTTGAATTAATTTCAAAAAGTTTTTAAAAACTACAAAATGAATTATGTTTGCCTTAGAAACGGAAAAAAACATAATTGCTCAAGTCTTCAGCGGTTTCGTACCTCGAGTCTTGAGCCATTTTCTGCTTCAGCCCCAGTATGACAAAACTTTTGCGTCAGATAGGTCACGTGACCCCGGTATGAGAATTCCTAGGCTTCTGATTGGTTAATTGTGATTTCTTTTAAGCCCTATATTTCACCAATAGGCCACCATTAAGCCCCTAGAACCCACCATCCGCAGTATGAAAAACAGATCCTCCTACCGTATGGATGGCATGTGTATCCGCGCTACAAAACTTTGCATTAAAGGGAGATACACGAAAAAAGTATTGGCTCGATCAATAGGTCACAAAAAGTTGTTTCAGAAGTCCTATTCTCATTTTTACGAATTCGGCCTCCAAATTCCTTCAAATCGCTCTCAAAGTCAACATTTCTAGACGACTTATCGAGAAGTCTCACTATCGATGTATGTGACGTACACACGGCTAAGGCTATCAATTTCTCTAAGAATTAGGTCATATCTATCCTAAAAAGTGATGTAGAACTTTGGACTACAACAGAAAAAATTACTTTAGAAAAACAACATTCCAAAACTCTTTTGAAACAGAAATATAGGACTTTAAAGACACCACAATTGACCAATCAGAAGGCCAGGAATTATCATGGTCTGGGTCACGTGACGTATCTGACGCAAAACTTCGTCATCCTGGGAATTTTGTAGAAAACTACTGAAGACCTGAGGCACGAAACGTTTGAAGACTTGAGTAGTTATTTCATGCTCTGCTTTTTGAGGCAAACTACCATTTCGTAGTTTTTTTCTGGGCTATGTAAAATTAATGAAATACAAATAAAGAAGAACATTTGCATTACTTAAAATATTTTTTTGAAGACTAAGAGATGAAGAGCAGGTTCCAGCCTTTTGCCGGTACCGTTAACATATTTCAATAATAGTTGAATGACCTCCAAACATTTTGCCGAAGATACAAAAATAATTAACAGTTTCGTAATCAAATTCTTCAAATAGCAAGAAACCACAATAATTTTTCTCGTGTATCTCCCTTTAACGAAACTGGGATACCTCTCCTTAACATAATTAACTCTTGCCTGGAAAGAAATGATTTTCCAGATGCGTGGAAATGCTCACTCGTTTACTGATTCATAAACCTGGGCACAAACCATTTGACCCCGCTAATCTTATACCTATATCTCTGATCCCAGTTATTGCAAAAATGGTGGAGTGAATCGTGCAACGACAGCTCTGCCGTTGTTTGCGTTTGGACAAACACCGGGTAGGGGTGATTTTTGTCGATTTTCGGTTTTTCATATAAAACAAATATCTGGGTTAAGACATATCTAATGGCCCTAAGGTCAGGTTTATGCCTATTCAAAATCTTAATTTGGAAGAAATTATCCCCGTCTCAATCGGACCATAAGACGTTTGGAAAAAACAGAGAGCATACATCATTTTTCCATCGGCCTATCGGCTGATCGAGAGGAAAAGAACCGGGAAAAATGAATCAATGAATGAAGTAATGAATAACCCACAGGATGAGGGTTTTTGCCCGCAGTTTTGTTCTGCGGAAATCCAAAAAGTGGTGCCATGTGGTGATATCCTTCAGTTCACCAGCTTCAAAGATGGCGACTAGACGTAGAATTAAAAGCGTTCGCATTTCTGTATTGTGTGGCAAGATAATACATCAAATTACGTGCGACAGCCTGCCATTATAGCTGAGAACGCTGATAACATCGTGCCGGGAGAAAAGGTCCATGTCAAGTTTGGTCTGTCCGGGTATTGGCGCGGTGTAAGCGCCGGACAGCCCGTGCTGCGAAAATCAGAAGAGCCAGTGGAAGGTTAGGTATCTAAGTATAATTCAGTTCCTCTTAAATTTGTCACTTATCATTTACGCCCATTGAGTTCCCCGGGAGCCTACGCTCTTTGAAGCGTGCAGTTCTGGAACTGCAGCCAGCTGTTGTAAATGAAACAACTTTGTTTCAACAATTAGTGTGCACGGCAAAAGCGGCTTCTTTTGAATACCTAACAAATGGAATCTTTATCACGAAATGTTCGTGGTCGAATTTAGATCTTTGCAAATGCATGTTGGCCACTGCACATGGGCGCCAAAATTGTTGCGATGAGGGAAGCAGCTCGAGAAAGTGTTGCAACTAGCCCAAGGCCTTTTTGCATCTCCGCATGGGTGTTCAAAAGACCGCTTCCATGTAGGTGCTGGAGAAGTACGAAACCATTCGTATTACAAGAGATAGCTAGTATCTTCGAGTTTAGCCTCCCACTTCATCCCTCAGTCATGACCAGACTGGAGCACTCCCATCCCGTCCTCTTATCAGTCCACTGGTAACGGAACTAAGCTTCTAATGTTTTGCTCATTTTATTGTCCCATTTAACGCTTCAGACCTGCACTTCTCTAACCTTATATCCTCCTTAGATATTAAAAATTACGAAATTCCACTAAAACAAGCCTAGACACTCCGAGCCGGGAAAGAAACATGCATCAGAGAACATGGTGCAAGCTATTCGCCAGCAGAATCAGCATCAAGAAACATCGATATCGGGCCCCTAGGGAGTGTCCCCCAACGCCGGTTTCACCTCCTCGAACCACCGAAGAGGACTCACTGCCACCGGCAACAGCTGCTGAAACTCCGAGGCCGGCCCCCTACCGCCGGTAGCACCTTCAGGAACCATCGAGGCCGGCCCCCTGCCGCCGGTAGCACCTGCTGAACCTCCGAGCCCGGCCCCTACCGCCGATTGAGCTGGTATCTGCAAGGGACATCAGCGACATTGATTTCAGCTTTGGGAAGATATTCTCTCTACCATTTCCTTCTCACGATTGTGTCATGAAGTCCATCGAACCAACGATACCGCCGACGCACCCCCAAGCTGAGCCACTCGCTAGACCTAGCCGCCCACACAAAAGAGTGCGCACAGAGGAGCAACAGTCTAAAACCTTCGTGGCTAAGAATTTGGCCCTTCCGCCACCAACACTGTGTGTCTCTGGCTGTGCCAAAGTGTTTCGAAAACTTCCCGGGCACTTATATCGGGCAGCTCAACGCTCAGGTTAATCACCTGCTGGTGCAACTGAGGCGGCAGTGGTACGGAACATAAGCTAAGAAGAAACCACTCACTGAGAACAAAGAGAAGCAAAGGAGGATACACTCTGCCAGATCCAAGGACGAACGAACCCCTGAAGGTTTGCAAAGGGTTATTCTTCCATGCTCTCGGGTATAAAGAGAACAACGACGGCCCAGTTCGTGATTTTTTAGATGTTGTCTGCGGGACCAAGACAGAAATCAGGTTAAGAGTACCCCCGCGAACAAAGTGGATGCGGGCATAGTGCAACATGTGCTGAGCTTCTAACTGGTTGCTCTACACTATCGTTACTTACACGCGCCGAAGAGAACCTACCTTCCTCCGAACCTCACTGTAGCCGAAATGCATGCAGATTTCGTCTAGAAAGACAGCAACGAGGCCTACTCCCTGGATAAATACCGAAGAATACTCAAAGAGCTCAATGTGGCCTTAACTAGACTCGGTCGAGAAGAGTGCGAGCTGTGCAAGATCCATAGTCTGCAACAACCATGCGAAGGCGATGGCTGCATCGCCTGCAGAGAACATGGCGCACACGCACAACGGGTGGAGGAAGCGAGGGAGTATCCAGAATGATCACTGACCGTGTCAGTAGATGTGATGCGTGTTTGCGTGCTCCCCATCGTACCGCACAATATTTGCGAATTCACGCCGCGGCTCGTGGTCTATAATGAGACGTTCGCTCCGCTTGGAGGTCAATGGCGTTGTTAGTAACCTGGCACGAAGACGTGGCCGGACGCGACTCGGCTGAAGTCACCATTATGTGGCTGAAGTTCATAGAGCTGAACGGAGACGTGAGGGAATTGACGGCTTGGGCTGACAACCGTGGCTAACAGAACAAGAATTGGGCCCTGTACACGGCACTTCTCCAGGCCATACACGACCCAGCGGGACCGCTGGAAAAGGTTCTGTTAAGTATCTGGAGAAGGGCCACACCAGTAACGCCGCCGACTCTGTCCACCAGGTTGTCAATAAGGCTCTGAAGGAGAGAGTCGACATCGCCGACTTTCAAGGCTATCGGGAGTCCATCGCAACAGCCTCATACGTTAACAAGATGGAAGCGGAAGACTTCTTTGATATCCAGTGTTATTAACGGTACGGCTCCCAAGAGACTGAGCGACAACGACAGGCGCCCCTATCTGAACAAGGTGGCGACAGGAGGGGGACGACCGGATCTACGCAAACAAGAGCCATACAGACACGCCCTGGAAGGCATACAGCATTACTAAAAATGCCTTAATCCCCAAGGACCAGCCAAAGAAAAAGATATACCCAAGAAACATCCATCGGGAGAAGATGGCAAAAATACAAAAATATCTGGTGCCTCTTCTTCCTGCCAATCAGAGGAACTTCTGGTACGGCCTCCGGCCCACCTCAGTGAAAGACTTCAACGCTTTCATGGGAGTCGAATGTCCAGGCCCTCTGTGACCCTGACCTTGTTATCCAAGCCACAGCGACTTACCATGTAACAGTGCTTTCTTGTGTTTCGTCATCTTATAACGTTTTGGAACTTTTGCAGTGCTGTTTTAGAAATAAAACCACGACGAGTTTCATTGAAACTTTATGGTTGGACTGAATCTTAAAAGCAATTAGCTTCAAGGGGGTGTAAGGTATCTGAAGGAAAAAGGTTTGCCTAGGTGTATGTACAAATATTAACGTACAATATTACTGTTCCTTGCAAAAAACACCCTAAACCAAATTCGACGCACCATCACTTGCAGCAACAACATACCGCAAAGCTGTTCACGGTCATCTCCGATAATAATTGTTGGGGTTGAACGGCCCACCAACTGCAAGGGTCATACACCGTCGCCAACTCTCAACCCTTTTCGAGGGGATTTGGGAGATCAGATCAACTTATTCATAGGCTCCGCCGGAACTTGAACCCGGGACCAGTGGCTTAGACGACAGGGATGTTATCCACGCCTTTTACCTCCAAGTTATGTCGTCAGATGCGGGAGGAAAAAACCCGCACGGGCTTCACACTTTTTCCCGCCGCACCTTTCGAAAGCTATAATTCAATCCCTTCAGGAACCGTAAACCACCAGTTATGATTAATCCCTTCTGGAAAAGTTTTTCTTGAATACTTTCCAAGGTTATGCTTTAATTCTACTATTTTTTATATGTCTAAAGGGAAAGTGGCACCTTCGTAACGCGATTTCAACTGAGATAGCCAAGTTGTAAAGCAAGTCGGATAGTCCCGTACTCAATATATCATTTGTCTTTGAACTCAATATTTCCGTAGAAAAAGCTAAAACCTTCCTGAAATGTACCCTCATGTACCCTTAGCAGCAGGCCACAGTTGCCATGGCTGTTGGTGTGACGACATATGCTGACTTCACGGTGAGTATAAGCCAATCAAAGCCCTTGAAGCGCATTGAATATGGTAGAGGTTGCCAGATCATGACATCATCCACAGGCAGATAATTATTTTTCCCTAGAGTCGCATTTTAAAAATCAAAATATTGAGCTTATTGTAAATTTGTCAGAAAAATCATGGACGATTCCATGATTTTCGGGTAAAAATACCCCTGATAACACTAAATTCCAGAATTCGACCAAGGTGCCACATTTCCTTTAAGCTCAGTTTTGCACTGGCTTCATCCGGTTACCTCTTTAAAGTATCCCAAACATCACAATGCGCCAAGAATCGAGAAAACGCATTTCTGTCCCTCCTGTTTGTTCAGTGTTTGTTTGTTCAGTTCATTTCGGGCATCTCACGGTTTGTTTTCCAAACGGCGGCAGAGCTGTCCTATCTCTCTAAAAACCTTCCATTATCACTAGCACAGCATGGTTTCAGACCCCACCACCTACAGAAACTGCCTCGCTTAGTGGCTCTGACCACATTCTTAACGGCATGGATCAAGTAAAAATTTATTTGATCTGCCTCCTTGACCTGAGGAAGGCTTTCGATGTCATCGATCATTCTAAGCTGATGACTAAGCTAGAACTCCACAGGTCGATACAGGTTGGTTCCGCTTGTATATTAGTGACCATACTCAGAGCGTATCAAGTGTAGACGATTGCAGCGGGAAAAAGTCCTCTAAAAAACTTCCCAACACAGTCGGTGTTTTTCAAGGATTTTCCTTGGGCCCACTCCTCTTCAATGTGTTCGTCAACGACCTAAGCTATTTTGCGATCGATTCTAGCATCACACAGTATGCGTACGGTACTCAGGCTATTTTTATCGGGCGAAGGTATCAAGCGAATCATCTTTAAGCCCGCAAGGAGCGTACTCTTGCTTCCTTGGATGATTGGTTCCGTGCTAATGGCATGAAGGTCAATGCCACCAAAGCACAATTAATGGTAATCGGCAGTCGCCAAATCCTCAAGGACCTACCGCCCCTGCAGATCCAATTTCGTGCTCAAGCCATCAGCCCAGCTCAGTCTGTCCGCAACCTGGGTATCATATTCGACAAACGTCTTTCGTGGGAAGTACACTTCAACCATCTCGCACAAAAGTGCTTCAGTTTTTAATACGATTAATTCACATAAGCCATAAGCGTCCGGAAAGGGGGGGCAGGGGGCCTGGCCCCCCCCACTTTTTGGTCCAAAAGTTCCTGATCTCAGTCAAACTGAGAGAAAACCGGACATTCTTATAACCAGCCGCTGCAGAAGGCAACGAAGAGCCCAAATTCGAACAGTTTTTGGTCCTGACGTTGAAAGTTTTTTTGTCAGCATCAGGTTGAAGTTTGGTTGCCCCCCACTTTTTTGCCGGTGGCGACGCTTATGACATAAGCCATCACCTCCTCAAACGCATTATCTTAAGTATTGTTCCAGCCTGGCTCTCTGACACGTTCTCCCACTGAATTTCAGTGTACTGTAAGTGTTCGAATACGAACCATCGGAAAATTAAAAAAAATCATAAACTTCAGCGCAACAGTAGTATCCGATCAACGAAAGTTTGATCATATATCGGACGTATGGCGGGGTCCAGGCTGGCTCAGTTCCAGGTAGATGTCAAAATATCACGCTCTCATGTTTGCCCACATCATCAAAACTAAACAACTGTTACCGCTATCCGCATTCCTCAAATGCAACACTAGCATCCAAGCCAGACAAACACGTCAATTATAACAGTTACACGTGCCGAGGATACGGACAGAGACTGTCCAGTGGCAGTTCACGTAATGAATTGTGGAAATATTGTCCTGTCCCTTTGTAAAACCGTTCATTCTTCACTTGCGTCTCACCACCACCGCTCTCTCTCTCTCTCTCTCTCTCTCTCTCTCTCTCTCTCTCTCTCTCTCTCTCTCTCTCTCTCTCTCTCTCTCTCTCTCTCTCTCTCTCTCTCTCTCTCTCTCTCTCTCTCTCTCTCTCACTCACTCACTCACCGCTCCATAGTCACTCCCCCACTCTCCCTTCGCGCGCACCATCCCCAGTATCGCCCGCACCGTGACCACTAATCAGAGCGCGCGTCGCGCCCTATTGGCCATAGGGTGCAGTATACTTTTTGAGAACAAAACAAAAATGATTTTTGGACCAGGCAGATTCTGGTAGATTTGTGCATTTTATAAACGTTTTATTCTTAACCATTTTTAATTTGCGACAATGTTCTTAGGTAAAAATGCGATCGAAGCTTGACATATTTTGCTATTGTTTCAGATATCGCGTCGCCTAGCACTTCAGGGGCTCGGACGAGGCAGAAGAGCGAATGTAATCTGTCCGCCTTTGTTGGTGCTCCAGGGAGTTCTCTGTCGCTGATGTACCAACAAATAGGGCTGTTATACAGAGGGCGCTGCTTCTGAGAGAGACCAAGCAATTGAAAGGAGTCGACTACAGGAACTACTCTTCAAAGGAGATCGCCTCAGATCTCGCCCCTCTGGTAGAAGCTCGGTGGCAGAGAGCCAACGTTCTTTTCACAGCACCAGTTACAGAGGGTAGAAAAAGTATCGTATAGAAAATCTAAAGGATATTGAACCAAGCGATCAACGCTGCCCACGGCAGGGGGAAGACTGGGGAGAGGGCAGACGTGGAAAACAGTCTCGACAGACTGTTTGACATTGTGCTCTGTAGCCACACTACCTACCTGTGCCACGAGTCTGATTCCCGCTGCCCACACACTAAAAAATGCAAGAAGGGGGTCCACATCAGTTGCACCCGTCCACGATATATGAAGGTGCCAGTGGAGAAATTGGCATGGCTCCACAGTCAGACACTGAAGGTAGGAGAACGCGGAGGAATGCAGATGTCGGTAGCAGATACCAAGGCAACCAGAAAATATGACAAGATTCTGGAAAACAAGGCGGGTTAAGCTGAGGTAAGGATGAAAATGAAGAGGAAAATGGAGCCAGAGAAGGAAAATTTGAAGAAGCAAACACTGGATCTCGAGGATGATCACATTGAACTGACATAACTGAGTGATGAGATGGAGTATGGGCCTCGTACAAGACGTCTTACCAGAGAGGAAGAGTGTGAGGTGAGGAGTGTAGTCAACAAGCAGCTAGTGGAGAAACTGGGGGCAGAAAACGTGTACCTAGTGATTAGGTACTTAACGACGCCGGTACTGAAGAGAAACTACATGAGCAGTACGAAAACGGCATCAGAAAGTCCAAGGTTCGATGTATCAACAGCAGCAGCGGCCGCCGTGGCTTCCGGCTCTCTGAAAGATCTCATTGCAGCGCGTCACCCCAGTGAAGAAATGTCATACTGGTCTGGCGGTCGACCCCAGTGAGCTGCGCAGGGCCAGAGAGGCTAACATGTCTGCAGTACGGGAGACAAAGGGAGAAGACATACAGGCGATATACTCCGATAGCAGGAAAGACAGTACCAGGACATTGGTGCCAGATACCTGTGGACGCCTTCACCCCAAGATCATAAATGAGGAACACATCGCTGTGACAGCAGAGCCTACGGGGCGCTACCTCTCCCACTCCAGCCCAGAGCCTGCTGTTCAGCCTGAAAAGCCTGCCAAGAAGGTAGCTGAAGGATAGTACGGAGTTCTACGGAACTACGGTGCCAAAGAGACCTGTACCACGTTGGGTGGCAACTCATACAACGGAAACACGGGATGGAGGGGCGGGACAAATACACATTCTTGTATTCGCGGATTTCTAGCCTTCTTTAGTGCGTGACAGTTGTTTGGAAATTATTAGCAATAAATTTAATTTGGGAAACCCTTATGCACGGACAGAAATTTTTACAAGGGCAAACCTTGTCAGACCCTTGTTTACATGGAAAATTACTAAGGTAAAACGCAAAGCTTGTACGTTCAAAATCCGTGCCACGAAAACAAGGGAAATACAAGGAAAACCCATGTAGAACAATGGTAGAACCATAGTACGGCAAGGGTTGCTAGAAGACGTTGTACAAACCTTGTAACTTAACTATAGTTAAGCTACATGGCAAAGACAATAGCTGACAACGTCCCCACAAGCCCTCTACTAGGTCATGATTACC
Organism: Lepas anatifera; assembly: GCA_034440635.1. Taxonomy (NCBI): domain Eukaryota; kingdom Metazoa; phylum Arthropoda; class Thecostraca; family Lepadidae; genus Lepas; species Lepas anatifera. The sequence continues at coordinate 978,621 of JAOTON010001328.1, forward strand.
CCATAACAAGGGTAGAACAAAGCCTTGTGTCCGCCTTGTACGCAACCGCAGCCTTCCTACAAGAGCCAGGGACGGCGGATTCCAGGGTTCAAGTGGTGCAGTTGCACCACTCGATTTTTTTCAAGTGGTGCAAAAGTATCTTTTTGCACCCCTTGTTTTGGCTTGGTCCAGGGAGGCGCCCCCTCCCGCGGCCTCAGCCTGCGCTCCCGGCCGATCAAAGAAAATCAAGCCTAATTACCGCCTACCTGAAGAGGCAGGATCCTCTGTGAAAAATAGACATTTTCATATATGAATGGCGCCCCCCTTACATCATAGCTGCGCCCTGGACAGCAAAATGCGCCCCCCCTTGAGTAAAGGCACCCCTCTGGGTAGCATAGGCGCCCTTGGATAGCGTAGGCACCTCCTGGACAGCCGAGGTGCCTCCGAAGAAGAGAAACGGCGCCCCTGGATATCACATGCGCCCCCTGGACAGCAAAAGGCGCCCCCGCTAGAAAAGGCGCCCCTGGATAACATAGGCGCCCTTGGGTAGGAAAGGCGCGCCCTGGAGAGCAAAGGTACCTCCTGGAGAGAAAAGACACCTCCCGGAGAGCAACGGCGGCAGGGACGGCGGATTCCGCGGGACAGAGTCTGCAGTTTCACACCATGAACAATGATGGTGTGAAAAAGTATCTTCACGCACACCTGGTTTTGACCAAGTCCGGAGAGGTGCCTCCTCCCCCACGGATTTGGGTGGCACCCCTGGATTTGGCCGGCGCCCCCGGCCGGTCAAGAGAAAATCAGACACATCACCTATCTGAAGAGGTAGTACCCTCTGTGTAAAAAGTACATATTCAAACATGAATGGCACCCCTTGACATCAAAGCTGCACCCTGGACAGCAAAAGGCGCCCATCCCCCTTGAGTAAAGGCGCCCCTCTGGATAGCAAAGGCGATCCCTAGACAGCAGAGGCGCCCCTGGACAAAAAAGGCGCCCCCAATTGAGGAGTAACGACGCCCTTAGATAGCATAGGCTCCCTCTGGTTAGCACAGGCACTCCTGTACACCAAGCGGCGCCCCCCCATAGAGCAAAGGCACCCCCCTATGGATATCATAAGCTCCCTTGAATAGCAAAGGCGCTCCCTGGACAGTAGAGGCGCCCTCTGGATAGCATAGGCGCCCCCAAAACAGTAAATAAGCCCTTTGATACTAAAGGCGCCCCAGATAGCAGAAGTGCCCATTGGACAGAAGACACCCTCTAGATAGCATAGGCACCCCTGGACGGCAGAGGCGCCCCTAAAGAAGAGCAACGGCACCCCGGGATAGCATATGCACCCCTGGTTAGCACAGGCACCCCTGGACAGCAAAAGGCGCCCCCACCCCCTGAGTAAAGGATCCGGGCCTCTGGATAGCATAGGCGCCCCTGGATAGCGCAGGCGCCTTCTGGACAGCAGAGGCGCCTCCGAAGAAGATCAACGGCGCCCCTTGCAAAGCAGAACATTTTTTAAGGAAAACTCAGTGGGGGGATTTTCTTGTGCTGGCCAGCGGTCAGCCACGCCCCCACCACGGCGCACTCGCAGAGGCGGATCCAGCCATCGCGGCCGGCGGGGAGGCGTCAATTGGCGACGTCATGGTGAGACAGGGACCAGGACCTACTTATTGGACATCTCAACATTCAATCGCTTCGAGGACATCTTCCAGAACTTCGAAACGACATCAGCCAAACCTATGGATTCGACTTGCTGTATCTAAATGAAACCTGGCTGTCACCGGAAATTCCTGATCGCCTTCTTCAAATTGAAGGGTACAAAATTCTACGAAGAGATCGACCCACCAACTTGAAACTTCCGAAGGGGAAAGGCGGTGTCGCCGTATATGCCAACGACTCCCTACAGTGCGAACTGCTACCGACTCCGCGCACAGCAGTCCACGGCAGCAATCTCGAAGCTATTTGGACAACCGTCAAAGTAAGCAACAGTGTGAAGTACATAGTTTGTTCTGTTTACCGAGTGCCAAACAATACTCTTAATCAGCTGACAAAGGATTTAGACGATTTTGAGTCACAACTTCAGATCATGTTTGGGAAATATGTTGATTTCAAGTTTGTCCTCACCGGTGATTTTAACCACTGCTTGCGTAAGGAACAGCGTGAGTGTAGGCCTCAGTTGCGACAGTTATTTGAAAATTACGGATTCAGCATTGTTAATACAACTCGTAATACTTACCGACCAGCTGGTACCATTCTTGATGTTATTGCCACAAACTGTCCTGAACGTGTCCGTCGGAGCGGCGTGACCAGGTGTCATTTCGGTGGGCCGCATGACTTTACGCGCATTGTACTGCGCGGCCCCGACGCACAGACGCGACAAGTAGCTTGCAGGCAAAAGAAACGATGTTTAGCGCGCGTAGATGTTGATGACTTTCAAGTACGGATTTCCTTGATCGACTGGTCGCCTATGCTGATGTGTGCATCGCCTGATATTAAGTGGCAAATCTTTAAAAGAGCCTTTTTGCTTCAGTTAGATCGTGTTGCCCCCCTCCGCTCTGTCCCGGCTCGTAAGCCGGTCGTGTTGCCACTCACACACCATACACGGCAGATCATTCACCAGAGGCAACTCGCACTGGTCCGGGGATCTCGTCTAGAGTATAAACAATTAAACCGTTTAAGTAAATCTGCGATTCGGCGTGACTCGCGCGAATTTTTCCAACGCGAAATTTTAAGAAAAGGTCGTGCTCGATTCTGGCAAATCTTGAAACCCGTTCTGGGCAAAAACAAACGGCCTCTATACTTCTCGACGTGACACCAGATGTACTCAACGATTATTACGTTTCGGTAGGACCAACCACTGCTGCTTCCGTACCCGCCCCGACGATCCCCGTCCCAGTGCGACTGCCTCGCGTCACCACATCCAGTTTCACCGTCCAGCCCATCGACATACAAACCCTACACGCCACTATACTCAGCATGAAGCCATCCAACAACGCCGGAGGTGATGGGCTCAGCATGGCTATGTTCACTAAATTCTTTCCTTCAATTGGATTTCTCCTTTTAGATATCATTAATTCTAGTCTCCTCACTGGCCAAGTCCCAGCAGAGTGGAAACACGCACTGATAACCCCAATTCCAAAAAGCAAATCACCAGCGAGCCCGGCCGATACGCGACCCATTACAATTTTGCCCCCACCCATGAAACTTGTCGAAAAAAGTAGTCCAAATTCAACTTGGAAACTACCTCGAAAACACTCATTTGCTGTCCGATTCTCAGCACGGTTACCGACGAAATTATTCTACAGAGTCTGCTTTAAACGTGATCACTGACCGCGTCTATCGTGCCATGGACCAAGGTGAAATCAGTATTCTTGTTCTATTGGATCTGTCGAAAATGTTTGATGTGGTTCCCCACCACATCCTACTGCAGAAAATGACACTCTACGGCATAGACACAGTCTGGTTTCAAAATTATTTGCAAGGCCATACTCAACAAGTTCAGATAAAATCCCCTCGTGACGGCACAATCATCAGATCTGGCTAAAAAAATAACAATATTGGAATTTTTCAAGGTGGAAGTCTCTCTTGTATACTCTGCATTCTCTTCACTAACGACCTCTCTCTTCACGTGGAAGACGACGTGACGATCACTCAGTTCGCCGACGACACTTCCGTTCTCATAACAGGCAAAAAACAAGACTTACAACATCTTATTCAACGCATGGAAGCCATACTAAATTCCCCTTCATCAATGGTTTTGTGCTAATGGCATGAAAGTAAACACGTCTAAAACACAGATGATGGTCCTGGGCACTAAAGCAATGCTGCGAAATTTTCCTCCCGTTAGCCTCAAATTCGGAAATTCAACCATCATCGACTCGAAATTCGTGAAAAGTCTCGGCGTTCTGCTTGATCGCCACCTTGACTTCGAACAGCACGTAAATTCAGTCACTAACAAAACCACGGGCCTTCTTATCGCGCTCACCCACATCCGCCATGTCGTGCCAGCTCAGCTCATGCCCCAAATTATTCACTCTCTAGTGCTTTCCATCGTTCGATACTGCCTCTGTGTTTACGGCTCTTGCAGCAACAGTCAGGTGCACAAAATTCAAAAAATAATCAATTTCTGTGCCAGAGTCGTCAGCGGGCGCCGAAAGCGAGACCACATTTCCGACGTTGTTGAACGACTCAAGTGGCTGGACGCCAAACACCTCATCCAGTATCACACTGCATGTTCCGTACACAAAATCATATACACTCGCACACCACCACAAATAGTACACACAATAGGTCCTCCACGCAGCACAATACACAGCCACGCAACGCGCCGGTCAGCGGAGCTGTCCCTGCCGCGAATCCGCACGGAGGCAGGCCGACGTCGGCTTGCGTACCGGGGGGCAGCTCTGCTGAACGAGCTGGACATCGGAGGGGACTTGCCGTTCAAACCCACTTTGAGGGCCCTGCTAATAGAGAGGCAGTGGGGAGGCTTTCGTCAGCGCTAGTTTTATGTATGTTGTGCGCGGTTCGTGTGCCTGTGTGTGATCTGATCTTATTTTTATGGTATGCTTTTATCCTTAACTTTTATCGTTAGTTTTACCTACCATGTCTTACCATATGACGTGGAAACGTGAAAAACCACCTACTTGTTTTACCAATGTGTGGACGTTTCCAAATACATTCTGATTCTGATTCTGAATATAGTGTCTTCGGGGGATCAAGCCCCCATTTGGAGGGAGGAGGTGCTTTAATAAAATTTACACGTGCTAGTGTTAAAAGATGTCTCCCAATTTTTGTTATTCCATATTCTAAAGATTAGAGATGCTGCCCAGGACTGCGAGGTTTTTTTTTTGACGGAAAAAGGCCAGACCGGGTTTGAAAAAGGGCCAAAAGGGTCAAATTTTATTTGCACTAAAATTTTTATATAAATTTCGTCCAAGTTTCTCCCAGTACGGCTGTTGGAGTCTGAGTCTCACTTAAGTCCTCAAGGGACTTGTGTCACGGAGACCCCGATCCCACCACCCGAACAAGCAACGCCCAAAATGGAGGGTTAATTTAGAAGCCAACGTTTAACCTCCCACAAAGCACAGGGACGGCCGCGTCGCTCATGTCACCCTCTCATCAGTCAGTTTCCAGCTGGCCTACGTCGGGCAAACGATTGAGCGCAGGAGCGTCTCAGGGGAACCGATCCCAAACCTGGACATACACTGCCACTGCATGCTTCTGAGCAGCGGACCGGAGCCCGACGCTCTACCAACTGAGCCAAATGGCCAAATGGCCAAATAAATACCACAAAAGCCATATTTGAGGCTAAGACGACCCCTACCGGTTGTCATAAACCCACAGAAAAAGGACAGAACACACTTGTATCACTGCAGTGAACAGTAAACTGTATAAAACTAAATGTTGATAGTTTGATATTGACTTAACGAAATATTTTTAGCACACTGCCTATCTCGTAAGAAGCCAGGAGTGCCCTTCCAATCCCGTGTGGTCACCCAATGATTTTATCCACATAACTGAACAATTTGTTAGCAGCATCAATTATTTTGGCCGCGCCACTCCTCGCTAACATTTTATATTTTTCCTGCTTTTCCTGTGAATTGTTTACTCTTGAACAGTGACGGATCCATAGGCAGATTCAGGATTGCGAATCGGAGGGGGGGCACATTCCCGGGGGCGCCATTCGGAGCAGGGGGCGCCACTTTTGACCAGAAAAACCTATCAGGTGGGCGTAAAATCCTATCGGTGAGCACTGATTTCGAATCCTGGGTGAAGGGTGGGAAGCGCCATTTCAGGCGGGTGCCATCAACCTTTCAGGGGGCGCCGTGACCATTTCAGGGGGCGTCGAGGATCGATCGGGGGCTGCATCTGCCCCTCCCTTTGCCTTCTGGATCCGCGTATGGGCGGATCTAGAATTTTGGTAAGTGGGAGGAAAGCGGAGCCTCAGAGTGCGCACTTTACCAGCAACTTTTCACCCAAAGGGCGCCTATGGTATCGCACCCTTCGTGTTCGGTTTTCGGTTGCCGTCATTTTTGTGGATCGTATTTTTAACAACATTCTGTCACACACTCCCTCAGCCATAACAGTTTGTACCAGCCAAGCAAGATGCCTATTTGTCGTGATATTTTAAACGATGAATTGCTAAACAGTTCAGTCCATACTTTTTCCGGCACCTCTTGAAAAACTGTAACTGCCACTAGGTCATGGAGAAATGTAAGACACTTGGAAAGATGCAACAACCGAACATAAAGGTACATATCTGAGGATTTTGCTATTTGTGAAGAGGGGTTAAGTTTATTTTAATATCAAATATGATAAGCTCATTTTGCCTTTCCACGTGGCCAAGATTCGTAAGATAATGGTGAGAAGACGTTGAAAATAATCGCAGCGAGTGTGAACCTGGCCTGTGCGCTGCCCCAGAAAATTATCTCAGCGGAGAAGCTTTGACATTGTAGGCAACACAAACCGGACTTTAACCAACATTATTAATCGATCCCCAAAAAATAATGTTTCAACCAGATGGCAGACTCAAGGAGATATAAGGAAAGTTGAAACGTTAAGATAAACACAGAATGAAGTATGTGGGCATTTTCCATCGACCTTTATCTATATTCTTCAATTCGTCAGCTTGGGAGAATTGCTCTTGTGCGTGAAATTTCGAGATGTGTTAAAAAAATTTTGGTGGCCATGTGATTCAGGGGCGGATCCAGGAATTTTCGCTAAGGGGGCCGCAGCGCTGGGGGGCGCCACTTTCATGGCCACGGGACGCCATTTTTAGGCCGACTGGGGGGCGCCAAATTTTATGTTCTTTGCCCATTTAAAGCATTTTTGTCAACTGAATCAGTTAACCTGCGCCCCGGTGGGCCTCCGAGTCACCTTCGCCCTGATGGAGGTGTTTGAACACCCCCTCTCGAACTCGTCCCCTATGCAGGATGGCGAAAAAACGCGAACCCTAGTGGATAGCTCATAAAAATTCATGAAGACACTATATCAGTCACTTTTTGGCTCAGGTTAACATTGAGGTCATGGCAGGTCAACGAAGTTGGCATTTTGAGCAAAGTCTAGCGTCTGACAGCGTTGAGTTATAATAATTTTGTAGACACTGTTCGCTCTCTCTCGTCACGGCGAATATGAGTATACTAGGTCAAAACACAAATCACCTGACTTCAGGTCAGGTCAAGGTCACTTTTTGACTTAGCATAGTCCATATGCCTATCAATCGACTGGCAATAGCAATCCAAACGCAATGGCATAAACATAAAAGCTGTATCATCATTTCATGCAAAGTTATTGACCTAAGTCTCAAAACTGCTTAAGTAGCTTCGGATGATCTCTCAGAGGTCACAGGTCAAAAATTGCAACATGAACCTAAAAAGGGGCCTAAGATACTTCGATTTGGAGAATATGAAGGTATTATCACCTTTATCTACACAAATACAAACCATTTTCTGTTTTCCTCTGTATTTCCAATGCAGAGGTCATGGTCCGTATTTGACCTTATGTCATCGATATGAAAAATCCCGGAACTTCTTGGAGAACTCGGTGGGGCCATTATGTGCTATAAGTTTCAATCCGGTAGATTCACCCATTTCCTACTTATGCCACCTTCAACATTTTTTTAGTAAGGTCACTTAACCTACACTGATAACCTGACCTGAGATGACCCATGCACAAATTTTTCAGGGATTCTTGCGGAATCGATCAAGAATAAGGTGTGCCAAGTACGGCGGCGCTTCGAGTCGCCGTTTTTTCTTGCCTCCCGAAAAACTGGAGGGTCAAAGAGGTAATTAGTTTCATATTTTCTTTTGAAAAAAATGAGGAAAGATCATGGTTTTGAATGTATCTAAAATACATCTCAGGAGTGGTAAAAATTGAATGTATCTCTTTGGCGTTTATTTTATTGTGCGCTGGAACCCACGGTTAGTAAAGACACTTTGGGACCCGGGAGACTGCATGGGGACTATTTTCTCCCCAATCAGTGATCAAAATTATCTTCAGAACCCTTAAACAGTTTGAAGAAGACCAACGAATGTTTAGAATAGGCCCGTCTCGTTCAATGAGCCTATGTTTGTCATTGGGGATTAGGTTTCTACAGGACATGTCAGATCAAATCCCGATACACTTTGGGAAGCCCCATGATGGTTACATGGACTACTGATTTTGCTTATATGATGATGATTAGCACACAGGGCCTTAACTAGCCATAAGGGTCTAATAAACCACTAGGTCAGAGCAGTGATCCCAGTTCCCTTCAATCTGAGCTAGCCAGCCACGAAGGATCTATTACTTAAGTTCATGGACCTTGGCTTACTTCAAGACCCCAGTTATTGTAAACCCTTCTAAGGCTATATTCTAATATAATGCCCTCCTAAGACTTGACTGAGACAAGCAACTTGCCGTATTCCAATGTGGTATTTTGTCCTTCTTCCGTGCGTAGCCACGCTCGACGTAAGACAAGCGTACCCGGGATGCACAGGGACCAGTACCGACCTAGTCTACGCAGAATATCAGCATACCGATCTAATGTGCGCACTACGATCACAATGCTGATTTGACCCCACCTGCGCAGTGTGGGTGCAGGCTGGAAATCAGAATAAAATATCGACGTCATGTTAAATACGCTGCTTATTTTGCTGTACTCCAAGAAACATATTCCAGCTTGAAATCTGAGATCGTGTGGAAAATCGAATAGGAAGGCAAAACAATGTTTTACACTGGCCAACTAAACAACAGGGAGGAATAGCCATTTTTGTACTGGGCCAAATACAACTTTTACCATTTGTGACGCCTATACAGGAGCGGGACTAGGATTTTGCTAGGGGAGTGACTGAGCTTTGAAAAATGGCGAAAAAGGGGGAATATGGCAAAAAATGGCGAAAATGGGGCAGGGGGCTGTAGCCCCCACAGCCCCCCGAATCCACCCCTGCACTTTTGCCTCTGACCTCAGGCAGCAAGTCCCAACCAATCTATTGCAGTTTTTAGGGGGTCCTTGCTGCCGAGGGGGCCCCATCGTCAAGGGGGCCCCTGGAAAAATTATTGCCCCCCCATCCGAAAAGAGCATCCACCAGCACTGAGGGCGACGTCCTTACTTCGAAACCAATCGCGCCTAGGCTGTCATAATGTTCAAGCGCCGTCACTGCCATATGCCATTCAAATGATTGTTCAGGTAGTTTTGTCTGGTGGGTAGTGAGCAGAGGTGTGAGTTGCGACGTCGGCCAGTAGCGGTATGCGACCGGTAAAGACGACTGCGTAGCGGGTATAGGCGGATCCAGGATCGGAGGGGGGCACTTTGGGGGGGTTGCTATCTGGACCAAAGGGGTGCCACTTTTGGCCGACAAAATCTATCAGGGGCGCGCCAAATTCTATAACGCCGCGCCACGTCGATTTTCGCATCGGAGGGGGAGTGACATTTCAGGGGGCGCCATCGACCCTTCAGAGGAGTGCTGTGATCATTTAAGGGGGCACCGAGGGTTGTTCGGGGGGCACCTACTCCCTACCTTCCCCCTAAATCCGCCTATGGTAGTGGGCTGATAGTGGGTAGGCTGCAGGTGAAGGTTTGCCACACCGTCTGGTTGGGGTGGGCTGACAGCGGACTGTGGTGCAATATCGGCTGCCAGGCTGGGCTCCTTGTGAGTCATAGGCGGATCCAGGGAGGGGGGCAAGGAGGAGCGTGCCCCCCCTTGATCGACCCTCAGTGCCCCTTGAAAGGTCGATGGCGCCCCCTAAAATGTCGCTTCCCCCACCCCCACCCCCTTCAGGATACGAAAATCGGCGCCCACCGATAGGATTCTGCACGCACCTGATAGGTTTTGCCGGTCAAAAGTGGCACCCCTGGTCTGGATAGCGCCCCCCCGCCCCGGGAAGGTGCCCCCCCGATCGGCAATCCTGGATCCGCCTATGTTGTGAGCATTGGTGTGATGTCGGCTGGTATGGGAACAAATTCCGCAAACCATATTTTCTTCGCTTCGTAGCCCAATGCGGCTGTGGATGAATTTCTTACGCCCGCCCAAGAACAAGGTGGTGTTGTTATTTATATATTAGGAAGTAAAATAGAAAAAGAAATGTCTAGGATTGATATGCATACTGTGTGCGAGTGTGTATTTTGTGTACTGTGAACCGGTGCATATATTGAAGAAGAAGTGCAGGAAGAAGAAGTGGTTGCTCCCAAACGTGTGATAGTCTTTTTTAATTTTTGTGCTTAAAAATGTGTCATAGCTGAGGATGACGTGACGTCAAAAGCTCCTATCAATGTGTTTATTCTTTCAATATTATTTCAATGACTAAAATAAACAACTTGGCAGACAATGGTCATTTCTAACACCACTTCAAAACTTGTAATTATAATGCTGCTGCCAACACTGCTCCGCTTACTTACTGGTATGGTCATGTTGCATATCAATAGACTCCCCGTGACAATATAAGCACAATGCAAGCAAAATGGGAGCTTTATCTCAATTCAGTGAGAAGTTATTGGTAAAACAATCACTACATGCTCCTGTGACCTGACATGACCTTTGAGATGTCAGATGGTCAAAAACTCAACTTTATGGTCAAGATCGTGGTAAGAATACACGGTTTGAGGATTTGCAGCTTTATCTATCCAGTATTTACTGAAAACGAGCCCTTCCAATTTTTCGCGATAAACTTATAATGGGGTGACCAAAATTTGACACCATCTTAGGTCAACAATATCGAAATTCCGAGAGAGCAGATTTGTAGACCCTAATGACTTCATCATATTATGAAAGTTTCAAACTGATCGGTTAGCTCATGTTCCTTAGGCGCCGCTTCGAACTCGTGATTTTAGGTTTTGAGGTGGGGTCGCTTGACCTTGGATAGCTCCTTGAGCTCAAATGACCTGACTTAAAAAATTGGTCAAATGCGTAAAATTGATCTGGGACAAGGTACTGTGAGTCTCATTATTCTGCGTCTCTTCGTTTTTGCGTGATCTGGAAAAACCAGGAGGGGGCGAATTTTGCCCCCCTCCCCCAGCGGGGCGCGTGTTAATAGTGTCCATTATTCTTGTCTCTTTTACATGGATTGTGTTATAAAAATAATTTTTGCCAGGCTAATAATTGATGCCAGGCAACGTGGATTGTCCTGAAGAAATAGGATAAATAAATAAATAGCTAACAAAGGCTGGGTTTGTAACTTCCCTTCACCATGCACTCGTGGGAAAGAAACATTTGTGTGAATCCCGAAATTTAAAAAAAAAACTTTGCCCGGGGTACCTGTTCGTTGCCATGATGATGGACTGTGACGCCAAAATTTGATTCTAAAACGATAGTACAATTGTTACAACATCAAAGGTTTAGTTTAGTTTATTTTATTTTATTCATCACCAACGGGCCAATAGAGCCCATTTACGGATGAAGTCAATTGATAAAAGACTGCAACATACAAGGGAGCGCAATGGGATAAGTGCCAACAAGCAGTCATTCAGTAAAAGCACTAAAACACAATAATAACACTCACTTCTATACGCCTACAGAATACGCTATAACTAGTTTCCTAAAATCTCTGAAATTAGTATTCCATACGTCCAGGGGCGCAGCCAGGGGGGGCACAGGGGGCACGTGCCCCCCATCGGTGCCGGGGTGCCCTTTTGATTGCCAGGTGGTGTGCCCTCTTTGAGCCGTGCCGCTCGACATTTAGGCCCCTACGCCGTTGAGCCTAGATGGAACTAGACTGCATTTAGCGATTTAAACTATTGTTTGACAATTAAATGCATTTTTGGTCAGTTTGGGCATTTTGTCGCCTTTCCAAGCACCCGGGAAGAGTATAGGCACGTAATCCGTTTCCAGATAATGTCTCATCGTCGCCAATAATCGTATGGGCAGAGCTAATCTGGTGCCCCTTGAGCTCATCTGGTGCCCCTGATCGCTGGTCTTGAACCCTGGAACTGATAATGTGCCCTCTGAGCTGATCTGATGCCTTAATAGTCAATCTGGTGCCCCCCCTGAGAAAATAATTGTGCCTTCTGAATCTATATAATGCTCTCTGAGTTAGTATCATGCCTCCGAGCTTGCCTGGTGCCATATTAGCTGTTTTAGTGCCCCTTGAGCTGATCCGGGCCCCTGAACTTATTTAATGCCTCCCGTAGTTTATCTACTGTTCAGGGCCCCAGCCAGGGGGCACAGGGGGCACGTGCCCCCATCGGTGCCGGGTGCCCTTTTGATTGCCAGGTGGTGTACCCCCTTTGGGTCGTGCCGCTCGAAATTTAGTGCCCTACTCCGTTGAACCTAGATGGAACTAGACCGCATTTAGCAATTTCAACTATTGTTTGACAATTAAGTGCCTTTTTGGTCAGCTAGGGCATTTTGTCGCCTTTCCAAGCACCCGGGAAGAGTATAGGCACGTAATCCGTTCCCAGATAATGCCTCATCGTCGCCAATAATTGTACGGGTGGAGCTCATCTGGTGCCCCCTGGGGGTGATCATGTGCCTTCTGAGCTGATCTGATGCCCTCGTAGTCAATCTGATGCCCTTCTGAGAAAATAAGTGTGCCTCCTGAACCTATATAATACTCTTTGAGTTATTTGATGCCTCCTAGCTTGCCTGGTGTCCTTTTAGCTGTTTTAGTGCCCCTTGAGCTGATCCGGGCCCCCAAGCTTATTTAATGTCTCCCGGAGTTGATCTACTGTCCAGGGGTGCAGCCAGGGGACACAGGGGACACGTGCCCCCTATCACTGCTGGGGTGCCCTTTTGATTGCCAGGTGGTGTACCCAATTTGGGCCGTGCCGCTCGAAATTTAGTGCCCTACGCCGTTGAACCTAGATGTAACTGGACCGCATGTAGCGATTGGAACTATTATTGGGCAACTTAACACGCGCATTGACGGGGGTCTGAGCCACCTTCGCATTGACGGGGGGGGCGGGTACCCGCCCCCTAAGATCTCGAGAGCCACGGTAGGTAGCGAAAAACGGTAAACGGCGTTGGGCTGCTCGTCCACTTCTCCATCGAAAACATTTGGACCATTTTTTGTCAGGTCACATTTAAGGTCACGAGAAGTCAAAACATGCCGTCATAGGGATAACATGTAAATTCAGTTTTTCGGCCATTACATCTGAACAAGTAAAGATAGAGCAAAACGACTTAAACCATATGAATCCTCTCAGCGAGCCAAATCGAATGATATATAACTTGACCTTGCTAGGTCAAATCAAGGATTTGACCTGACCTGAGGTCAGGTCAGGGGTCAAATTATATAAAATGCATAACATTAGAACCGCAAAGCCCAGGAAAGTCTAATGCAGCTAAAATAAATGTTTTATCACCATCCGTTACTGAGTTATTCCGTAAAAACCATATTTCCCATGTATTTCCAATGGAGAGGTCATGCCTCGTACCTGACCTTAGGTCATCGATATAAAAAATACCGGAACATATTTTAGAGAACTCGGTGGGGCCATTATGTGATATGAGTTTCAATCGGATAAATTCACCCTGCTCCGACTTATGCTATCTTAAACTTTTTTTGAGGTCGGGTCACTTGACCTGTACTGGTAACCTGACCTGAGATGACCTAACCTTAAAATTTTCACAGAAGTTGTAAAAATGATGAAGAAAAAGGTATGCCAAGTACGGCGGCGCTAAGCGCCGCCGTTTTTCTGCTGTCTCCAAAAACCCGAGGGGGCGGGTACCCGCCCCCCGTCAATGCGCGTGTTAATATCTTTTTCGGTCAGCTAGGGCATTCTGTCGCCTTTCCAAGTACCTGGGGAGAGTATGGGCACCTAGTATGTGTCCACCTAATGTCTCATCGTCGCCAATAATCGTACGGGTGAAGCCAATCTGGTGCTCCTTGAGCTCATCTCGTGGCCTCTCAGCTGGTCTTGGCCCCTTGAGCTGATTACTTGCCCTCTAAGCTGATCTGGTGCCCCTGAGTCAATCGAGTGCCCCACCGAGCAAATAATTGTGCCTCCTGAACCTATATAATGCCCTCAGGGTTAGTCTAATGATTCCGAGCTTGTTTGGTGCCCTAATAGCTGATTTAGTGCCCCTTGAGCTGATTCGGGCCCCCGAGCTGATCTCATGCCTCCCCAAGTTGATTCTGTTTCCTAAGTCAATATGGTGCCTCTTCGGCTGATTAGGTGCCCCTCAACTGATTATTGATGTCTCCTTAGATGGTCTGGTCCCCCCTGAGCTGGTTTGGTGGGCCCTGAGCCCATCCTGTGTCCCCTGAGTTGTTATGCTGCTCCCTGAGCTGATTTAGGCTCCTGCCATAGTCGGGGGGCTGGGAGCTGATCTGGACCCCGAGCGGATCGATGTGGTGCCACCTGAGCTGCACTAATGCCCCTTAGTCGATCTGGTGCCTCCTGAGCCCATCTGATGCCCTCTGAGCTAGTCTGGTGCCCCCTGAGTAGTCTGGTGCTCTTTAAGCTAATTTGGGCCTCCTTACGTGATTTCATGAGCAGCTCTGAAGCCCTGAGCTGAGCTGGGCCCACAGAGGCTGATGAGGGCCCCTGAGATGGTATGGGGCTCCTGAGCTGATTAAGTGCCTCCTGACCTGATCTGGTATTCTCGAGCTGGTCGGAGACCACTGATCTGATTGTTTGTCCCAGAAGCTGATCTGGTGCCCTATGGGCATCTGGTGTCCCCTGAGCACCTCTGGGGCTTTTGAACTGATTGGGCCTCGGGCTGGTGAGGGATCCCTGAGCTGATTTAGTACCCCTGACTTGAACATGCCCCCTGTGCTGATCGATCTGGTGCACCCTGAGCAGATATACTGCCTCCTGAACTTAACTAATGCCCCCTCAGTCCATATGGTGCCTGCTGAGTCATCAGTGTGTCTCCTGAGCCCATCTTATTCCCCTCTGAGCTAGTCTGGTGCCCCATGGCTAATATGGTGCCCTTTAAGCTGACCCGGGCCTCCTGGGTTAATTACGTGATTTCCAGAGCAGCTCCCAGGTCCTGAGTTGAGCTGGGCCCACAGGGGTTGGTGAGGGCCCCTGAGACGGTATGGGGCTCCTGAGCTGATGAAGTGCCTCCTGACTTGATCTGGTATTCCCGATGTGATCTGGGCCGCGAGCTGGTCGGGGACCACTGATCTGATTGTTGGTCCCCTAGGCTGATCTGGTGCCCTATGGGCCGATCTGGTGTCCCCTGAGCAGCTCTGGGGTTTTTGAACCGCTTGGGCCCCGAGCTGGTGAGGGATTCCTGAGCTGAATTAGTGCCCCTGACTTGATCTTGCCCCCTGACCTGACTTGAGGCCCCTGAACTGATCTGGGGCCCCAAGAGCTGATCTGGGGCCCAAGAGCGGATCTAGGTTCTGAGGGTACCCTGAGCTGGTCTGGGCGCTGAGCTTGTGAGAGCCCCTTAAGTTGGCTTGAGGCCCCCTGAAGTGATATTGCGCTTTAAACTGTTCTGGGGCTTCTTGAACTGGTTTAAGGCCCTTATGAGCCTATCTGTGGCCCATTGAGCTAGTCTGATACCCTCATCTCTGGGGCCAATGAGCTAGTCTAGTCCCTGGGTGAAGCATGAGCTGCCTGGGGCCCTGATCTACATCAGGGGCCCCTGAGGTGGTCTTGAATAGACAGATAATAAGAACACAAGGCCAACTCCGATCATCTCGGAGCGGGGTCACTGAGCAAGTCTGGTCCCTGGAGGCCCAACTGGGGGGATGGGGGAAAGCTGCTCTGGAGGCCTCTGACCCACTCTTGGGGGCCCCAGAGCTGGTCTTGAATATATGGGAAGTAAGAACACAATGGAAGCTCCCCTTGTAAAACGGAGCTAACGAGGAATGAGGAATCTTTAAAACGGCTTGTGATGCCTAGGCACCCCTGGTTATATAAATTGCTTATTATACTAGTGGATTCTGGGAAGGGATGATAAAAAGGCATGTGCCCCTGAGCTCAGAGCACAGTCCCCTAAACCAGGATTCCTACTAATTAATTTAAATGAAGAAATAGTTTTCACAATTTTCAGCCCTGTCACACCATCCCCATCCAAACCACAGGCCTGTTGACCTTTTATTTACTCTTAACTGGGACCGATCCTTGAGAATATGGAACTTAATAAAGGCGTTCAAAAGGTATCTCCAAAATTTTTCTGGCAGCAAAAATGTGTTCTTCCAAAGACACTATGCCAATCCTCGTCCCACGGCGATTGCGGGAGGCAAGGAACTTAATCCGCCTTCAGCCAGGGCTCACTCGTCACGACAAAACCAGTGGGCATAACAATATAATTTTCGACTCCAATATGCCTTAACCTGCACATTGTAACAGATATCACATTCTCCGCTGATTTCTCTGATGTTAAGTACTTGCAGGAGTTGGCTGTCGTTACATCTATCCAAAAAGTCATTTTTTGACTAGTTCCATGACATTTTGGTGATATTTTTCCTTTTTTCGGTTTTAATCGAGTTTTCCTTCTCCGTCAATGATTTATTTGCATTTTTATTGAACCAAAGATGCCCAAAAAATGGTATAAACAAAGATATAGTAAGTTTTTTAGGTTACGTTAAAAAGTGCCCTTTTTCCCCGGGGTGCCCCTCAAAGTTGGTGTGCCCGCCATACGAAAGCTCTGGCTGCGCCCCTGCATACGTCCATGTCTCTGTTGACATTTAAAACAAGCTGCATACACGAGGGACTCTTACAAATAATCCCGATCTTACTGCGTTAGTCCTAGGGTAAGAAACATCAAAAGTGCCCAGTTACGGAGCGCACGGGAGGAGCTGCCAACGGAAATGATTTCAGAAGAAAAGATGAATCAATTTTGTGATTGTGAATGTTTCTTATGAACATGATGTCGTACTACAGCCTTCTCGCAGAGAGAGAGACGCTAAACCACAGTGCCGAATAAGGTCTGAATATTCAAGCGAAATATTGTTGATACGACACCTCGCACACAGCCAAAGAAGGAATTTGTGTTGTATTTTCTCTCCTCGTTTTAGGTGTGTCTCAGCGGCTCCTCCCCATATCACACAGCCATACTCGAGTATACTGCGGATGTTGGCACAGTAGGTGGCTATCATACTTTTGTGGCTTACTCCATGAAGCGGGAGACCGCTCTTTCCTGTCTGGAAAGACCTCATCATAAGTCCCAGGGCCCTATTGGCTTTCCGCACCATGGCATCGATGTGGGATTGAAACGTCAGCTTAGCGTGAACAACTATTTCAAGGTCACGCATTTCACTCACTCTCTCTAGGTCTTCATTTCCTATCTTGTATCGTCATAAAACGGGCTTGGTACGGAGTGTCAGAGTTAAAACTTTGCACTTGGATGGATTCAGCTGAAGCTTCCACGTTGTGGACCATGTACAAAGCCTATCGATATCCGATTGCAGCTGGAAAACATGCTCAGAACCATCAATTCGTCGGTACAGTTTGCAGTCGTCCGCGAACATAATACAGTGAGAATGGACGACAGAAGGCAAGTCATTGATGTAACAGGCGAACAGAAGGGGTGAAAGATGACCTCCTTCAGGAGTGCCTGATGTCACTGGGATCCATGAAGAACAGTGGGCATTCCCAACTACCCGCTGCTCTCTTCCAGAAAGGTAAGATTTTAGCCATGCCAAAGCTGTGCCAGTGATTTTGTAGGATTTTTCCATCTTATGAAGCAGTAGACTGTGATTTACACTTTGAAAGGCCAAACTGAAATCTGTCTAAGTCACATCGGTTTGTGAGCCAGCGGATATGTTGCTCCAAGCCACGCCCAATATGGATCCCAGGTTAGTAATACAAGAGCGTCCAAACATAAAACCGTGTTGTTGACTAGTTAAAGCAGGTTGTACGTGAAACAACAATGAAACATATACTACCTTTTCCAGTACCTTGCCGAAAAGTGGTGTCAGGCTTACACTTGTATAATAACTGGCGCACGACTTGGCACCTTTCTTATGGATCGGGACTATAGTTGCACGTTTCCACTTGTTTGGACACACACCTTGTTCAAGGGAGAGACGACAAAGTTTTGCTATCGGCACAGACAGCTCATTGGCGCACTCATGGATGATACGAGCGCTCACGCCATCAGGACCACACGCTTTGTACCTACTTGTAGCCAACAAAGTTTCCCGCACAAGACTCTCTGAGATGTTGAAGAAGCTTAGATTGTCAAGCTCATAATCAGGAGCTAAAGGCAGATTGGTCACGGTTGGATCTGAAAACTTGTTGGCAAATGCAAGGTTTAACAGCTCGGCTTTTGCACGATCATTTTCGACTTTTCGGTATCCGTCCAGCAAGAAAGGCATCGCAACACTTTTTCCCTTGACACACTTCAAAAAGCTCCAAAACCGCTTTTGGTTGGCCTTCAAATCGCACACTAAACCTTTCAGATAATCGGTGAATTTAACGCTTGCTAATCTTTTGAAATTCCTTCGTTTATCACTGAATTGTCTCTGGTTTTCTTCACTAGGATCCCTCTTCAGTCGGCGGTGTGCTGTCTCCTTTTCCCGTAGTATGGTACAGAGTTCGCTGTCGAACCAGGGGGCGTACCGTCTCCTCAGTAAAACCGTTGGGATGTGATCTCGGATAGTTGCTGTCAGAAAGTCATAAAACATGTCTACCGCCTCATCCACAGGCAAACCATCCAGCAAATTCCATGGAATCAGCTGGAGTGTGTGACGCATGCCGTTCCAGTCAGCGCGTCTGTAGTTGAATGCCGACTTTCTAGATACTAGTGGAGGCGATGTTGGTGTCGCACTGATGTCGCATACCACCTCAAGATGGTCAGAAGGGATGAGGCTGGTTTCCGACTGGTGAGAGGGTGACCTGAGCGGGGTGGCCGTCCCTGTGATTTGTGGGACGTTTAACTTTGACTTTTAGATTAACTCTTCATTGCATGAGTCGCTCGCTCCGATGGTGGGGATAGGGTCTCCGCGACAAGTCCATTGATGACCTTAGTGAGACTCCGACTCCAAAAGCCGAAGTTGCAACAACATTCATCTCAAAAAGGCTCCGGAAGACAGAATAGATAAAGGGGTTGCAAAAGCAAAGGTATCTAAAAAACGTGGACGAGGCAGGCAAAAGCTGTATAAGGGAAGAAAGACAGTGGGCATAACGATGCCATATATCTCATCTGCGGAGTCAGTTTTGTTCTCTCGTGCAAAGAATGGATCGAGTGCACTGCCTGCGAAGGCGGGCCTGTGTGCCTTGACAAGAAGGCTATGGTGGCTGTGCGCCATAAATGATAGACTGGGAGCCTGTGGTGGTTAGTGGGAGGAAGCTTCGATCGGCCACAAGCCATTTTTACTGTCTGAAGGGAACGTTTTTGCACTTAACAACTTCTGGTCCATATTTCTTTTAAAATGGGGAATTGAAACAAAGGGAACACAGAATAGACATGGTAGGGAATTTAGAGGAGGTTCTCAGTAGCCTCGTACGAGTTTACTTCGTTTCGTACTTCGGTGTGTGTGTGTGTGTGTGTGTGTGTGTGTGTGTGTGTGTGTGTGTGTGTGTGTGTGTGTGTGTGTGTGTGTGTGTGTGTGTGTGTGTGTGTGTGTGTGTGTGTGTGTGTGTGTGTGTGTGTGTGTGTGTGTGTGTGTGTGTGTGTGTGTGTGTGTGTGCACTTGTACGTCGTGACTACCGAGGCTAGTTTATGATTACACGTCGGACTACCGAGGTCCGCATGCCACTACCGAGGACATTTTTTTGGGGCTCGGTATTTTCAATGCTGAAATTGCGTTCTTTAATTGTTTCTTGTCGTAAAATATTGTTTTTAGCCGGTCCTCATTTTTGTCGATTTTATGAGATTTGTGTGACGGCTTTGTGTGATACGCGGACGAAGCCATTTGTGTGAGTTTGTCAGACGGAAAAATAGTGGTGAACCGCAAGAAAGTGAAGTGCTCAACTATTGTTTCATAGCAAAGTACTATTTTTCTTCCTTACAAAATTATCGAAAATAATTAACTCAAGCATAATATACAACTTTGGTGAATTTTTGATTTAGTTTTTTAACAAACATGTAGCGACCGGGGAAGTGTTGACAGTTGGTTTCTCACCACTATACCGTCCGGCGTCCACCATTGCTGCTCGGGTTTTCAGACCGCAGGTATGTGTGCAATCGCAGAAGGCCGTGAAACATGCTTGTGAAGTTAGGTATTTTATTGGTGTGATATTTTAGTTGAGTGTGAGGAGGTGAACAATTTTTAATGTCTCTTTTTTCACTGGAGGATTCAAGACTAGTAGAGTTTTGGGAAGTGCCAACAGGTAGGTTCAGGCACATAGGCGCAGGAACGTCCAGAATATTGGAGGGGCCAGCCAAACTTCCAAATGAAGCTGACAAGGAACTTTCCATGCTACGACCAAGAATTCTTTGAATTTGGACTCCTCGTTGCCGTCTGCACCGTCTGATTATTAAAATGTCCGACTTCCGCCTATTTTGGCTGAGATGAGTGTGATTATTAATTGTTTTGGCCAGATTTTGGAGCTGCCATGGCCCCTGGTCCCTCTGTTTCTACGCCTGTGTTCAGGTAGGTAGGAACCTAGGTACAGAGATTACATCGGGGGAGTATAGTGCATAGGCGGATCCAGGAATGCCGATCGGGGGGGGACGACTTCCGGCCCGGGGGGCGCCACTTTTGACCGACAAAACCTACCAGATGGGGGGCAAAATCCTATCGGTGGACGACGATTTTCGCATCCTGGGGGAGGGGGTAGGAAGTAGCATTTCAGGGGGCACTATCGACCTTTCAGGGGGTGCTGTGACCACTTCATGGGGCGCCGAGGGTCGATCGGGGGGGCACGTGTCCCCCTGGATCCGCTTATGGTATAGTGGCATGACTTCCTGGATGCCCGAAGCTGAAATAAATCTTTGGGACATCATTACTGGGTAATTAGGGGCCGGATAAAGGCAGGGGCGGACGCAGATCCAAGTTTTGGGGGGGCAAACCCATGTCTGCCTATCCTCCTGGGGGAGGGGGCGGGGGGTGTTACGTGCAATTTGGGTGCTCGACAGACCTAGTATAAGCTGCCTCTCCAACTTCATGATCGCTCTTCTGGGGGGGGGGCGAGCGAATATTTTTTGCTCTACAGACCTAACACCTTAAAAAACCTTAAAGTGAGTTTGGGGGGTGCCAAAAGATAGTTTGGCCCCCACCCCTCCAGCGCTTTGGGGGAATGGCCGGAATGCCCCCCTGCGTCCGTCAATGGATAGAGGCGAATGGTTAGGGAGCTATGGAACCCAAAATCATGAAAAGCATATTTAAATGTTTTTTTAAGAACATAGGCGAAAATCGGGTGGTCGGGGGCAGGGGGTTTTTGGTCGTTAGTGGAGCTTAGAATCGTGAAAAACATATTGATATGGTTGTTTAAGAAAATGGGCGAAAATCGGGTGGTTGGGGTAGGGAGCTTTTTGTCACCCCCTGGATCCACCCCTGGGGCCAGTCTGTTGCATGAACGTAGAGCTTCGTCACTGGCCGCCCCCACCCCCCCCCACTCGAAAGATCTGTGGCGACACCTCTACACCCATAGGGGTTTGTATAGAACTTGTACTAGTGTTGTTAACCCATCCAGAAACCCCTCCCCTTCCGAATAGAACAGAGATATCCACCCATGGTCTGTAGGACGTATGAATGTGATGTTTGCTAAAACAATCTGATTTCATAGGACTATGATGGAACTAAGTGCACGCCAGTTTTTCCTCCTTTTTGGATCACTTCCTGACACAAAAAAGAAATTCAATTTTTTTAGACCTTACATGAGTTACTTGATCCTTCGATAATTATTCCTGGGATAGGTAGCTACTTTGCCTTTTACTCTAATTTCTGCCTAGCCTAAGAAGCTTTCTTAGAGGCCATGCTGACTTCAAAATCGTATCAATAATTGAAGTAGAAAGATCCAGACCATTGGAATTGACATGCCCACTCTCAGTGGCGGCTTGTTGCAATAGGTACCCAATGTTGTGGATGCTTTATGAATACCCTATAAGGGTTAAAATTGGGTAGATCTGCGTTTTGGTGATCTCACTGATTAGCACATATTGGATCACAAGCAGACATACCCAAAATACCTAGACTTACCTATTTTCAGACTCATTGGACAAAAGACTAGACGCCTTCGCTTTTCCATTAACACGCGCCCGCTGGGGTCCCTTGCATGACGCGCCCCGGTGGGGGCGTTTTCCGCCCCCTCCGTATCTCGTTCCCCACGAAAGCTAAAGGAAAATTACGGGCTGCGTTCGAAAGCTCTTGACAAGACGAAGAGAATTTATACGAAGTATCTTTATGTCAGGTCACTATTGAGGTCAGCATAGGTCAAAGAATCCTCCATAGGCTTACAACAGAACAGTGTACATTTCCCTCTCTAAATCTGCCCTCAGGAGAGCTAGAGCAAATATTTATGCATCATTTGATTCCTCTCATCGCGGCAAATCGAATGATGTATAACATGTCCTTGCTAGGTCAAATAGTGAAAATGACCTGACCTCGATCTTGGTCAGGGTCACAGAGTGACCTGGTATGGTCATGCTGCATATTGATCGACTTCCCGTGACAATATAAACACAATGCAAGCAGAATGGGAGCTTTATCTCAATTCAATGAGAAGTTATTGGCAAAACAATCACTCTCTGCTCCCGTGACCTGATATGACCTTTGAGAGGTCAGATGCTCAAAAACTTTACGGTCTAGATTGTGGTAAGAATAGGCATTTTGAGGATTTTCAGCCTTATCTATCCAGTATTTCCTGAAAACGAGTCCATTCTATTTTTCACCATAGACTTATAATGGAGTAAACAAAAAATTGACCCCACCTTAGGTCACCAATATCAAAATTCCGAGATAGCAGATTTGTAGAACCTAACCTTATCAGATTGTGAAAGTTTCAAACTGATCGGTTTGCTAATGTTCCCTGGGCGCTGCTTCAAACTCGTAATTTTAGGTTTTGAGGTCGGGTCACTTGACCCTGAATAGCTCCTTGACCTGACATGACCTTAACTAAAAAATGTGGTCAAATGTGTAAAATTAATCAGGAATAAGGTACCGTAAGTTTCGTTGTTCTGCGTCTCTTTGTTCTTGAGCTATCTGGGAAAAACCAGGAGGGGGCGAATTTCGCCTCCCAGCGGGGCGCGTGTTAAGTCTAGTATAAGTGAAAGTCTAGTCCTAAGGACTATCTACATCTCTTAATGTAGTTATTTCTTTTGGGCATATTTTTATTATTTTTAATTTAGAGTACTCCACCAGCATGTCCTCAATTAATTTTCACTTACCTTAGAAATCTACCCAAAAATGGTGCAGCCTAAGTGATTAGCCACTTTTGCTTTTCTATTAAGGCTAGCATGAATGAAAGCCTAGTCCCAAGAACTAAACACTTGCTTTCAATATTTTTGTTTTACATTTTTTCTCGGCTACAAAGCAACTTTTCACTTATCAGTCATGATCCAAAGCAAGCTATTTGATTGCTTTGTCACTGATAAGCACATTGGGACATACGCGGATCCAGGATTGCCGATCGGGGGGCACCTCCCCGGGGGGCGCCATCCAGACCAGGGGGGCGCCACTTTTGACCGGCAAAACCTATCAGGTGGGCGCCAAATCCTATCGGTGGGCGCATATTTTCGCATCCTGGGGGAGGGGGTGGGAAGCGACATTTCAGGGGGCGCCATCGACCTTTCAAGGGGGCGCCGTGACCATTTCAGGGGGCGCCGAGGGTCGATCGGGGGGCACGTGCCCCCTTTGCCCCCTGGATCCGCCTATGCATTGGGACCCAAGCCGAAACGCGGGTAGTCACTTCACACTAAGGTTAGTCAATAACTCTGTGTGGAACTGAGTTGAACATCTTTTACTAGATCTCTTGATATTTTTAACCTTTTACTATCAAGCTCTTCGATTTGTTTACTAAAAAGCACACATTTTGTTGTGATGCAAGCCGAAAAGCGAATAGTTGCTTTAAACTAAGGTTAATCAATAACTTATTGGAAAAGTAAGTTGAAGTTCTTCAAGCAGATATTTTCTTTGTTAACACGCGCATTGACGGGGGTCTGAGCCACATTCGCTTTGACGAGGGGGGGCGGGTACCCGCCCCCTAAGATCTCGAGAACCACGGTAGGTAGCAAAAAACGGCAAACGGCGTTTGGTTGCCCATCCACTTCTCCATCGAAAATATTTGAACAATTTTTTGTCAGGTCACATTTAGGGTCACGAGAGGTCAAAACATGCCGCCATAGGGATAACATGTAAATTAAGCTTTTCGGCCATTACATCTGAACAAATAAAGATAGAGCAAAACCACATAAGCTGTATGAATCCTCGCAGCAAGCCGAATCGAATGATATATAATTTGACCTTGTTTGGTCAAATCAAGGATTTGATCTGACCTTAGGTCAGGTCATTGTCAAATTATATAAAATGCATATCATTAGAACCGCAAAACCAAGGCGAGTCTAATAAAGTTAACATAAACGCTGTATCACTATTCGTTACTGAGTTATACAGTAAAAACCATTTTTCCTATGTATTTCCAATGGAGAGGTCATGCCTCGTACCTGACCTTAGGTCATCGATATAAAAAATACCGGAACATATTTTAGAGAACTCGGTGGGAACATTATGTGATATGAGTTTTAATCGGATAAGTTCACCCTGCTCCGACTCCGACTCTTAAACTTTTTTTGAGGTCAGGTCACTTGACCTGTACTGGTGACCTGACCTGAGATGACCTAACTTTAAAATTTTCACAGAAGTTGTAAAAGGATGAGGGAAAAGGTATGCCAAGTACGGCGGCGCTACGCACCACCGTTTTACTGCTATCTTTGGCAAACTCGAGGGGGCGGGTACCCGCCCCCGTCAATGCGCGTGATAAGTTTTCACTAGGGTACTTGATCTTTGGTTACTTTGTCACTGATGAGCATATATTAGTACCAAGGCGGAAAAGCTAGTATTCGCTTCACATTAAGGTTCAAGCACAGGCAGATCCAGGGGGCACGTGCCCCACCCGATCGACCCTCGGCGCCCCCTGAAATGGTCACGGCGCCCCCCTGAAAGGTCGATGGCGCCCCCTGAAATGTCGCTTCCACCCCCTCCCCCAGGATGCGAAAATATGCGCCCACCGATAGGATTTGGCGCCCACCTAATAGATTTTGCCGGTCAAAAGTGGCGCCCCCTGGTCCGGATGGCGCCTCCCCGGGAAGGTGTCCCCCATCGGCAATCCTGGATCCGCATATGGGTTCGAGGATGGAAATTTTGACACATTTAGAGTTTTCATGGACACAAACTTCGCATTCTCTGAAGCTTGGACTAGATAAAATGTACAAAAAATTCGTTCGTTGTGCGGCCTTTCGCCACTCGAGATTAAACCAGCTGATGATCAACTTGTTTAATCTCGAGTGGGAAAAGTGCTCACAACGAACGAATTATTTACAACTCCGCTATGACGTACAAAAAATCTCCAAATAACTTTCATGCATTATTTTTCTGTATATAGGAGATTTGGAGAGCAAGTATTTTTATTTTGTCTAGTCTAAGCTTCAGATGATAAAAATTTGGGTCCATGAAAATTCCCTACAGGTCAAAATTGTCAATCTGGCTGAGGTTAGCAAATAATTTAGCGCAAAATTGAGAAGAATGTCCTTTAATAGATCTCTTGAAGGTTTTTATATATTTTAAAAATAAGCTGTTTGATAGCTTTTTCACTAAAAGCACATATTTATATTAGGATACAAGTTGAAAATCGAGCAATCACTTCCAAACATCAAGGTTTTTCACTAGCTTAATAGAGAGCAGAGGTGTGCATTTCAGATTTTTTATTCGGCTCAACTCAAGTCGCGAGCTGAAAGCAATTCGCTCAATTCCAACTTAACTCACCATCAAAATTTCAGTGAGCCGCAGGGGTGCAGCCAGAGCTTTGGTATGGGAGGGCACACCAACTTTGAGGGGCACCCCGGGAGAAAAAGGACACTTTTTAATGTAACCTGAAATACTTACTATATCTTTATTCGTATCATTTTTGGGGACCTTTAGTTCAAGAAAAATGTAATTATGGCATTGACGGAGAAAAAACTCGATTAAAATAAAAAAAATCACCAACATGCCATGGAAATAGCCAAAACACGACTGTCTTGGATATATTTAACGACAAATCAGCCAATTTATGTAAGTTATTAACATCAGATAAGTCAGCGGAACCTGTGATATCTGTCACCATGTGCAGGCTAAGACATACTGGAGTGGAAAAAGCATTTGTTATGCCCACCGGTTTTGTCGTGACGATTGAGCTCTGGTTGAACGCAGATTAAGTTCCTCGCCTCCCACAATGGCCCTGAGAGGAGGAGCGGCATAGTGTCTTTGGAAGAATAATATTCGTCTGCCAGAATAATTTGCCTGATACCTTTTGAACGCGTTTATTAAGTTCCATATTTTCAAGGATCGGCCCCAGTTAAAAAAAAGTGAATAGGCCGGTGATTTGGTGGAGGTGGTGTGGTGTGGTGTGAAAATTGTGGAAACTAGTCAATACGCCACTTTTTGATCTGTTCCAAAACCTGTCTTTGACTAGTCCCTTTAGTGCACCCCGTTCTCCTGGTCCAAACTGTCTTTTTTTCTTACTTTCTTTCTTTA
Source organism: Lepas anatifera (assembly GCA_034440635.1). Taxonomy (NCBI): domain Eukaryota; kingdom Metazoa; phylum Arthropoda; class Thecostraca; family Lepadidae; genus Lepas; species Lepas anatifera. The sequence goes on from JAOTON010001328.1 coordinate 1,005,075, forward strand.
CATGGGACAGGGCCCTAATGTGTTGGCGGAGGGCTGTTCATTGGTTGGGGTGGCCATTTTTAAGAAAATATTAAGGTTTCAAGCTTGAACTAACACCGGGTTGGTGGGGTCGACGTCGGGCTCGTAGTCTTCCCCACCCTTTGCTAGCCGCACTGCACGGTCTGTATGCCCTTGACCAATCTCACCAATGTTCGCCCGCCTCCTGCTGGTCTGCCGCTGACCCTGTTTCCCCACATCTCTAACTATTGCATATTTTCAGGTCGTGGCCGCTCACCTCCGACCTCGGCCCTGGCTGGTTGGGCGCCGGCTTTTCCTCGCTGCTTTCGTCGCCGCTACGTTGAGTTGGCGACTCTCCCGGCATCATCTCTGGTGGCCCGGTGGCGATCCCACCGCGACCGGCCGCGCCCCGCAGGCCGGCGGGGGTGTGGTGAGGGCGCGTCCGCCCGGCCTTTCGACTCTGCTGCGGTTGTGGTGTCGCGCTCGTCTGCGTCCTGATCCGCCGGGGACGAAGTCTCGTGGACCTACGGAGTGTGCGTATTCGGGAAGGCTGATGAGGTCGGCCGGGCTGCGTCCCCCGTCGCTGGCGGCTGACTGCCGCGCTACTCCTGCCCCGGCGGTGTCGCCGCCGGGGCCGCGATGCCGCCTTCCTGGACGTCTGCCTGGGACGCGCCTATCCACCTGCTTCCGCTGTCTACCGCCCACCCATCTCTGTGACCAGGAGACGACACGACATCGCCTGGTGGTCTACCTTCTGGTTTTCTGCTGTCGTCTCTGGTGGCCAAGGAAAAATTTGACATCTTCACCGGCCTGCCAACCTCTTCATAACCCCTGTGGCCTTCTCTCGCGTGGACGCGCCCAGAACTTCTGTTACCAGCGTCCTCCCAGCAACCGCCTGACCAACGTACCTAAGGGCCGCAAGCGGCGGCAGTGCGGCGCCCAGTCGCCCTACAGGACGACATGCTGCAGCACCCACTGGTCGACCGGCCTACCTTCGAGTCGCAGGCCAAACAGCGCCCTCCGCTCGGGGCCCCTCGCCAGACCTCCTCAATTTCTGATTTATGGTCTCAGAGTTTATCATATGAGCAGAGCTAGGCAAGTGCACTCCTTTCGTGCGCTCCTGTGCTCTTGCGTACGTACGCACTGCCTTTTTAGGAACGCAAGAGCGCAGGATCGGAAAGTTTTTCCAACGAGCGCAAGTAAGAGGAGCGCACTGCCTAAATTTTGAAGCGCTCCTCATTGTATGAAGCGTGAACCCTGCACTGAAGAAATTGAGACTACATAAAAGTATACACCTTGACAGCTTAACTGCATAATATACGGAAAAATGCACATTCGCAGCGCCCTCTGTAGCCTATCCTTGCAACACAGAGGCGCATAACGTCTAGCGCAAGTATTGCCATGCTTGTTGGAAGTGTTTGTTACAGTATGTTACGTGAATATACTTGCAAATACCTATGCTTGAGTGGATTTCACGCATCATTGTTGGTCATAGAAATAGTTATTTTGTTTTCGATGTCCATGCACTATCTAAGATTGAACATTTTCGTTAACCTTGTTGGATTGAACTAGTTTGTGCGGTGTACCTAACTCGCATTATTTCATTTTTAATAAAATGCGACATTTTTCTTTTCATTTCTTTTTTTAAGAAGCTGAGTTAACTGGGGGAGGGAGAGGGGCGAATCCCTTGGTCAGTAGCGTTCGGCTCTGGACCCAGGTCAATTGCAGGTTACTAGTTTGGAGACACAGGAACGCAGGAGCGCTAGCGCACCGAGTGAAAAATTGAGGAGCGCTATTCCAGAAGAGCACTAACTGCGGCCGGAGGAACGCAGGAGCGCTAACGCACCACCAAAAATCAAGGAACGCGCCCAGCACTGCACATAAGCTCTGAAACATCCAGAAGCACTTATCTCGGAGGGTCTCAATAGTAAATATTGGGGCTCAAGAGCTAGTCTCGCATTCCCCAAGCCATGCGCTTGGCTTCAGGGGCCAGGAGCTGATCTCAGGGCCTCCAGAGTTGGTTTCTAGAGGCACAAATCTTGCCCGGGGTCCGGAATTTTTTAATAAAAATGTGACCAAAAGAAGTATTTACGTTTATTTTTAGATGTAAATATTTTAAAGCTGTACCTACCGCGAAAATGATCTGATTATTGATGTACCAACCTTCGCGAGATTGATACAAACATTAACCCTCCCCTTGCAGGTCGAATAAACGGTGGTGCAGTGCCGCCCGTACTTGGCACCCCTGATCCTTAATGGATTGTACTACTTCCCTCAAAATCTTAAGCTTCAGTCATATCTGGTAAATTTAACAGGCTAGGCCAAGTGATCCTACCTAACACAAATGTTGAAGATTGCAGCGTTAATTTAGGTCAAAATCATCAGACAATGCCCCACTGGATGTTACATTGTTACAGAATATGTTTTGGGATTTTCTAAGATCCACAATGGCTTGAGGTCAGATATAGGGTATGAAATCTGCCTTGAAGATTCATGGAGAACGATGGGTTAGTAAAAATGTCTTCCTTTCCTTTCTGTAAATATGGCTTAGGATACTGCAGGGCATATTTTAATGCTACAAAAGTGGTGGGCATTTTTGCCCACCAGTCCCCAAGTGCTATGTCCACCAGTGAACGGCCTTGAACGGCTAAGTGCCCCACCAGTCACCAGTCATTTGATGCTTCTGGAGTGCCCTTTTGGTGGGAATTCGTGCCCTTTTTCCAAGCTGGCGAATGCCCACCAGTTCCAATTCCTTAAAATATGCCCTGGGATACTGGGCTACGAGGCCATTACGAGAGGAATCCGAATGACGCCTATTTTAATGTTGGCTCTACCTAAAAGCAGTCAGAGAGCTAGACCTCTTAAAGGGAATGTGGCACCTTCACTGAACATGATTTTTACTGAGATAGCGAGAAGTTGGAAAGCAAGTCGGAGAACCTAGTACTCAATATATAATATTTCTTGGAACTCAGAGATTTCCGTAGAAAAAACTTATTCCTACCTGAAATGTACCCCTCATGTGCCATTAGTAGCAGACCACAGTTGTCATGGCTGTTGGTGTGACGACATATGCTTTGATGTCACGGTGAGTATCAGCCAATCAGAAGCCCTTGAAGTGGATTGAAAATGGTAGTGGTTGCCAGAATCACTTGACATCATCCACAGGCAGAATATGTATTTATTTCCCTAGAAGACATTTTTAAAATCAAAATGTTGAGCTTATTGTACATTTTCAGAGAAATAATGAGACAGTTCCATGATTTTGCTAAAAGTTCCCCTAATTAGACTAAATTCCAGCGATTCGACAAAGGTGTCACCTTCCTTTAAGTAACAAACACCATATACCCATCAGACTGTCATCTTCTTTAACGTGTTTGAGCTGAACATTGGCCCGAACAAAAAGTGACTGATGAAGCTTCTTCGTCATTTTCCATGCCATATCAACCACCCTTAAGCGTTTTTCGCTATACCGCGCAGGAACCAATCTGGAAGGGGTGTTCAAACATTGAGCACAGGCAGAGCACACGGGGCCCGGACAGACCATGGAGAGCCCGGGAAGACCACAGGGGAACTTTGAAACCCATCAGAGTCCGGGCAGCCCACAAGGCTGGCACAGGCAGACCACAGGGCCGAGATGAAGCTGAAGGACGATGGGCAGATCAAGGAGGTCCGGATACGACCACACGCCAGAGGTCCGGCAGAACGGGGTCTCAAACCGCAGGGGATCCAGGAAAACCACAAGAGAGGCAGCTGATCCACAAAGGGCCGGGGTAGACAGCAGGGGCCCGGGTAGACCAAGCCAGAGGCCTGTGCCCGGACTAAAGGGGCCAATGCAGGACACAAGGGCCACGGTGTCTCTACAGGGGGACATTTTTGGAACACAGGAGTTCAAGGTATGCCAGGGGTCGAATGCAGAACTAGATGTCAGGTCGACTTCAGGCGCCCGCATTCATGACAGGGCTCGTCTGAGGCCATAG
>JAOTON010001329.1:0-44042 GCA_034440635.1 Lepas anatifera
CTCTATTGAAGTTGTCTTTTTGTGACAAGTTTAACGATATATGGTATGACCATTAGAGCGTATCAAGAACGCTAAAAGTAAAAACAAATATACACGACGGGGTGCAAGGTGCAAATTCCATTTCAAACAGGTCCGTGGAAGAGATCGAGAATGATACGGGTGTGGCTGTTGGTGATTGCAGATTTGTACGAGCAAGTCCAACAATGAAGGATTGATTTAGAAGTCAAAGTTTAGCGTCCCACAACGTACAGGGACGACTGCCCCGCTCAGGTTACCCTCTCACCAGTCAGTTGCCAGCCGACCTATGTTGTGTAAATATTGAGCGCCGGAGCGTCTCAGGGGAGCCGATCCCAAGCCTGCACACGCACTGCCACTGCCTGTTCCTGAGCAGCGCGCCGGAGTCCAAAGCTCTACCAACTGAGCCACAGGGGGGGGCATATCACTAGCAATTCATCACCCATGCTCTCATTTATGACCATTATAAACCACAAACATGTGAGAGGTCCAGAATGGTGTTTCCTGGACCCCAGCTCAATGTTCCGCGTGGTATAACCCCTTCGAGCCTCTAGAAGCTTGCGACTTTGGAGCCTGTCTCTGCTGGGCTGCTCATCAAACTCCACTGCAAGATCAGTAGGAAAGCGAGTGTGGCTCTCCAGCATCAGTACGAGCGCGAGTGTGGTTCTGCGGCATCAGCACGAGTGCGAGTGTGGTTTGTGGTATCAGCCGAGTGTGGGCGTGACTTGCAGCATCAGTGCGTACCAGCAAAATTCGTTCACAAATGTAGAGGCCGCTGCGATTTTGAACGTGAAAAAACTCTTTCTATGCGCATGTGAATGAGTAAACGTTAATGTGGGAAAATTTTCCTCCTACACCCATCCCATCTGATATGATTCTGAACTTTCACCAGAAGGGCAGAAACGCAAAGTATATCAAATGACCTAAGTTAACAGTAACGCTACGACCGCCACTTGGTGTCATCCTAAAAAAGAATACGACCTGGACAATACTTAACCAGTGTACTCTTCTCTTTCATGCAGGCAATCTTGTTCTATATCCCACGTTTCCTGTGGAAGTCATGGGAGGGAGGCAAAATCCATGCCCTCCTGATGGACATGGACATCGGTCTTGTGGCTGACGTCGAGAAGAAGCAGAAGAAGAAGATGCTGCTCGACTACTTTCAAACACATCTGCGACATCACAACTACTGGTTCTACAAGTACTTCTTCTGCGAGCTGCTGGCACTGGCCAACGTCGTCGGTGAGTTTTTGGGAGGAGATTCTTCTGACATGGCTCTTGGTGGATGAGTAATACCTATTGCTGAATTGGTGTACGGTACTATGTTTTGGAAACGACAATCTTACTTTCATTGTTTGAAACAAGACCCAATAGCTCAAAAGGCTAAGTATTTGGCAAAACGACTACAAAAAAGAGATACGACGTCACTCGAGACAAAACTGTACATCCATGAAAAAAATGAGAACATGATAGAAAAATGAATGTGCGTATGTAATAAAAATCAAAATGAGTGTGCAAAAACAAATCAAGGTATATATTCTTAGCAAAACTCGAGGACTGGGAAGCTTGAGAAATTTCAGCACGAAGAAAATAATAATGTGGGACTAGATCAGCCACCGTGCGTCTGTCAAAAACGGATCTTCGGCGTCAGCTGTGTTAGCAGAGCTCGGTCTGTAAAGCCTGCAGTCTGTCAGCTTGCTGAGGAAAGCTCGGTCTGTCAAGTCTGCAGTGTGTCAGCCTGCTAATTCGCATGCAGATCGTGCTGGGACGATGTTTTGGTTCGCAGAATTAACGGCTTAGGTTGTCACCCTACCGATTAGTCACGCAACTGTTTTTATTGGTGACCAACGAGTGCTTAATTAATTGGGATGAAACATGGAGCTTATCTCGCGTCAGCCATGATTAGCATGAAGACATTGAAGATGGTCGCTGGAGTGGACGGCGCAGTTAAGGGAGATGCCTGCGGCGGGATACGACTCTATTGAGAAGATGTGGCTCCATCTTATTCCTTGCAATACGGTCAATGTAAACATCTGAACTGGCTCCTTTGATGCCTCTATCCAACGCAAATAAGCTTGCTGGGGACAGTGCGAACTAAAAAACATCAGGAAAAAATGGGATCGGCAAACGATAAGCTGTTCACATGGAGTGAGAACGTATTTTGATCTGTTTATTTCTGTTAGGGAGCAAAAGCTGATTCTGAAGCTCAGGCTCGTTCAGTTCTGCTGCATTCTTTTCGCTCCAAAACAGCGATGGATGTAGGATTTTCGTAGGAGGAGGAAGTCCCAGGGGATGGCGCATATAATCAGGGGAAGGGCGGGGGGCGCGTTTTGTGCAATCCAAAGGGTGTCATCTCTATACGATTGCTTTGAGGTTTTAGAGGACGGAGATCGGAAACAAATTTTGTCAAAGAAAGAATTCCATCCATATTTGAACTTTTCAAGTCTTCCATTTCTTATTTGCAACATATAATTAGTTTTGAACTATTTTTAGCCAAGGACAAAATGGTCCGTCAGTCGGTCCATCCCTGAAGCTTTGATTCGCGATACGCCGTTCTGCATGTAGTGTGAAAAAACCACAATTGGAAGAGCTGCTTTGGACCCGAAAATACATTTTTCTAGTTGATATCAAACCACTCCTCCCCCAGTCATTCAAGTTCTGCGTGCTTCTTGTAATGTGCAGCATCAAAATCCTGAAGAAAAAGTACTTTGAATACTGTTCCCTTAGTAAAGAGAGTTCACTACCTCAATCGCAAGGAGTCTTTCCAACAAAAATGAAAGCAGGCCAACGTAGTACCATTAAAAAGACTTCCCCGAAAGACCCCAAAAAACTACAGGTCTGTTTCACTGTCACCACAATTTGGGAAAAAATTCCGGACTGCGTGGCTTACAGCCACCAGCTGGAGTAGTTCAGACCAGTTTTACCTCCAGCCTAACATGGTTTTATTTCTGGACGTTCGTGTGCATCAACCCTGACCGCACCGCTTAGCACTGTCTGTGACCCGATCTCACGTGGCTATCGAACTGATTGCATCTACACTGATTACACTGTGGCTTTCCAAGGCGTAAACCATTCGCTGTTAGCTCACAAACCTAAAAACTCGTTTAAAATTTCTCGCTCAGCACTAAATTTTTCTCCTCGTGTTTGCAAAAACAGACATCAGCGAGTCCTTGTTAATGGAACGTGTTTGGAGTGGGGCCCGGGACCCTCGGGCACATTAGAAGGAGGACTGCTCTCTCCGCTACTATCAGTATCACTCTCCGCTACTCCGCTACAAGGTAAACGCCTTACCGGCTGAGATTTCCATGTCACGCGCAAGGCCGACGTAGCCCGGCTTCAAGGTGATGTTGGAAGAGGGTCTTGTTGGTCCAACATCTGACAATTAAGCTTAAATCCGGACCAATGCCAATGTTTCTGCATGCCACTGAACACCAAACCAATGATAAAGCTTATGTTGTCGAAAGCATAGTATTGGAACCAGTCGACAGTATCCGGGATTTGGACGTCATCCTAGATACATAGGTACAAAACTCACGTTTGGTCCTCAAGTCGAAAGTATGCCGAAAAAACAACAGAAATATTGGGTTCTTAATCTGACCTTTTAAAAGTCTGGTGATGGAGGACATCTTGACCAAGCAGCTGCTTTTTTGGCTAATTACGCTCACGTTCGCTCGATTCTCGACTACTGCTGCGTCATCTGGAGCGGAGCTGCTGCTCTTCACTTAACCCGGATAGCCAGGGTGCAGACAAGCTTCTTTTATGGCTGAATGCGCATTCTTGGAAAACATCTAGATCATTATTGTACTCTAAAATTTTTGTGCATTTCAATGGTACGTCATTATCAACTGGTAGAGCTAAACATGACTTAATTTTCATTCTTAAAGTGATTGGCTTATTCTTAGAGGTAGGACAGACTCATCTGTTTTTTTACTGCGCTCTTTTCCACTGTACGTACCTGCCAGAGCAACAAGAATGTTAGTGTTGTTAAATGTGTTATATGCACGTGTGAAAAGCGTAAATGAAGAGCTGTTTGTTGGGCTGCCCAGAGTCATAAATGTATTCTTAAACAGTTGGCCTCAGGCAGATCTGTTTCATGACACGTAGACCTCATTTAGAGCGAGCGTTATCGAATACATAGCCTCATTATAGTCATCTGCGCACCTGTTTTCCTAGTTCAGTGCATCGGAGATGGTTTTAGTTCTCTTCTTATAGTTCCGAGTATTTACTTTACTCGTACTAAACAATTATTTTGTGACTTATTTCTAAGCACTTTGTATTATTTTATGAGCTTCTGACCTGGGTAGTCCATGATTATCGCATTTGGACCTCTGACTTTTATATTACTTAGCCTATGAATTGACTTTGTTCCGTGGGTAATCCAGTGAATAAATGAAATAACATGAAATGAAAGGAGAAACCAAGGAAAGCCGGAGGAAATCCATCTATTCATTGGTCTAACTTTTATCTAAGATATAATACAGGTTGTTATCTGAGCATTAACAGCGGGACTCCACGACTATCTCGGTCATTCTGCACCACCCATTTGTTCGCGTGACAGACATGCTGAAAGGTCTCAGTTTTGCTCCGGTTCTCGCCTCGCTGGCATGCTTTCAGCGTACTGTGTCAACCATATCGGTCTCGGAGGACCTCTGGCACCAGCGGCAGCTCACTCTTTGACAGCTGAGGTTTCCGCAGCGCTCCACGGCTCATGGAGCTGAGTCACGGGACGTGGTCGCCTGATCACTGGTAAGTGAGGTATACGACCAGGGTCCGAGGCACAAACACTGGCGAGGGATGCGGACAAAGGAACAGAGGGTCCGAGGCACAACTACTGGCGAGGAATACGACCAAAAGAACAGAGAGTTCGAGGCACAAACACTGGTGAGGGATACGAACATAGTAACAGAGGGTCTGAGGCACAAGTACTGGTGAGGAATACGATCAAAGGAACAGAGAGTTCGAGGCACAATTACTGGAGAGGTATACGACCAAAGGAATAGAGGGTCCGAGGTATAAACACTGACGAGGGATACGGACAAAGTAACAGAGAGTCCGAGGCACAAGCACTGGCGAGGAATACGACCAAAGGAATAGAGGGTCCGAGGTATAAACACTGACGAGGGATACGAACAAAGTAACAGAGAGTCCGACGCACAAGCACTGGCGAGGGATATACCAACAAAGTAACAGAGGGTCCGAGGCACAACTTTACTGGCGAGGGATTCGACCAAAGGAAAGGAATAGAAGGCTGAGATACAAGCCCGCGTTACGGACGGTGGCAGGCAGCGGAAACTGGGGAGATGGCGTCGCTCCGACGTAGGACAAACCGCTTCCTGACTATGTTCTCAGCTTCTGTTCGTTGTCAGTTCCAGTGGCTGCAGGTCTGCACAAGCCAAATGGAGAGGCTGGCGATTTCCCCAGTTCCCGTGGGACAGCTCAGAGCCGGTTCGGTCACGTGCAGCGGCAGGTACCGTCTCGGCACTGGCAGCGCCGGTGAACGGTGAATCAGCAGGGAGCGGTGCCAGCCGCGCCGCTCCGCCGTCGTCTCGTCTCGTCTCGCCGGAGTCATGCCGTGGTCAAACCTGGCACCGCCCCCGCCCCCGCCCCCGCCGCAGACAGCGGTACTCCGGTCGCCTATGGCGCGGCCGCCACCGCTGATACCTAATCTCCGAGAGCGCGACGGTGTCTGCTGGTGGTACCAGCCGCCCCCTGATGGCAGGCGGCTGCGCTGTTTGATCTGAGTTTCCGCTCCATAGGGGCGCACTCCGTGCACGCATCATCACCCCTAGCCACCCGCCGGCACGACCGCGGTCTAATTCATCACGCTATTATCACCGGTACCACCAACGCCGCTCCCCTTCCACCGCTAAGAGATGAAACTGCGTGAACACACTCGGCGACACACTACTGGAAGCACGCGCGCGCACACGCACGTGCGCCGCCGGAAACTGGAGTGCCGTGCGGGCAGCTGCAGGCGGGGGCGAGGTCAGATGCCGATCGTGACCCCAGTCGCGGTGCTTATGAGCCATTTCTGCAGCAGAGGCGCGTGCCAACGCGTCGGCCCACTACAAAGCCGCTCCCGTGTAAACACAAGGCGTTCAGTGAATGATGGCGATTTATTGAGAACGCCCCAGCAATCATAACATCCTGGGTCGGGCGTCAGACAGGGGTAGGTATAATCAGACCCAGTATCGCCCCCCACGCCGGCTATTTCACCGTCTGAGCGAATGCTGGAGACACGTGCCGGCCCCGAGGAGATGTGGACAACTGTGGTGGAGAGTCATTCCGCAGTTAATGTATCGGGGCCGAGCGAGCTAGGCCAGGGAGAGGTGTTGACTCATACTACCACATGCGGTTCAAGATCGCCCAGTTTAAATGGACCTAACGAGAAACTCGTGTATGGGATCAGTTTGCCGCCAATAACGGCGCTAATGACTCAACCCCTGCCGAGAGGGCCTCTTTCGCATCATTCCAACTGTCTTTTGTACAGTGTTTAGCGAGCCGCCGCATTCGGGACCAAGAACGTTGCCGCAGACCACAAAAAACTGGGGCCAGTCGATCTTCAAACCTCCTACTGGCGCTACTTTTTTCTCTCTAGAACCAAAAAACTCTTAGGGCTTAGGTTTGTTGTTCTTAGGTTTGTGTTAGGTGTATTGTTATCGTAAGATTTCAGCTGTTCCCAATATTGTTACGAACGGCTTGGTAGTACGAAGAAGGCGTCGCACACGATAATACCTGGTTTGCGAGTAAATCCTCTTTAAATACGGCGCCACAGCTCCACCCGTGGTAAACATATCATTTAGAAATTTCTAGAGAAGCTGCCAAATGTAGTTTTAGGGAACGTCAGAAAGTTTCAATGACCTATCACGAACCGTTTTGGAGATATCGTGGAAAACATAAAGGGTGAGAAGAATGCGCTCCCCCTGACAGAGATAGTTAATTCTCTCTCCTGAGAGAAAAATAAAAAATGAGGGCCCCTTTTGTCCCCTATTGCCCCTGTACCCAACATTTCCTATCCCCTCTAAAGACACATGCCTCTGAAGTAAAAGCACGAAAATTTGTCATTTAATGCTTATTTAAATTCGCTTAATATTACAAACTATGCGCTGAAGCACCTAGGTTATTATGCTCTTCGTAATTTCCATGTTCTGGCAACACATTTTTTGAACTCGTATTATTAGCCAGTAAGATAAGTAGGCTTACAATTACAATTTTGAACAATAGTTACCCTGAAAAAGGATTAACCACTTTTTATACCAGCCTGTCATGTTGCACAGTTCAGTGTGCTTTCCTCACGAATGAAAAAGAGTAAATGTGTGACATCTTTCAGTCACATAACTATTCTTATAACCCAGTGGTCGTAAAATTCAACGCATCACCAACCATATATTTCCCTCGTCCTTTACAGGTCAGATGTTCATGATGAACAAGTTCTTCGACGGTGCGTTCATGACTCTGGGTCTGGACGTGATTGCCTACTCCGAAGGGGACCCAGACCAGCGCGTGGACCCTCTGATCTGGACCTTCCCACGTATGACCAAGTGCACCTTCCGTAAATATGGTCCCAGCAGCAGCATCGAGGTCATGGACGTGCTCTGCATACTGCCGCTCAACATCGTGAACGAGAAGCTGTACGTGTTCCTATGGTTCTGGTTCCTGCTTCTAGCTGGTCTTACACTCATCAACAACATCTCTCGAGTAATCCTGATGGCGATGCCGCGCATCAGGGTCTACTTCCTGCACGTGCGTCTGAGGTTTGTAAGCAAGGAGGCCATCAACGTCATCATCCGGCGATCGCGCATGGGAGACTGGTTCATGCTGTACATGCTGGGACAGAACATGGACGCGGCCATCTTCAGTGAGGTGATGACGGACCTGGCGCGGAGGCTGGGACATAAAGGAAAGGATTACTCGGAGGCTTGATGCGACGCTGGAGTGGAGGGAGAATGAAGTGAAGAGAGGCAAGCAGAAGGTGAGTTCTGTCACTTTTGTTTGATAGTTTTCGTTGTGTCGTCGCGTGGTGTCGTGTATATTTTCTGCACAGCCCGTCAAATCTTTTGATAAGGTACTCGATGAATGCAACTTTCCACGGATCATTTTTAGAAGCTGCGGCGAAGGTTTTGGTCACATGTCTTGTTAAAAGGCCAAAATGTGGGCCTGCGACCCCGTCGTCTCATCTGAAGCCAGATTAATTAAACACACATTTTTCTTTGATTGGCCGAGATATAAAAAACAGGGTGAATTCAGAATTTCCATGATCTGGACCCGAAGTTCTATGTTGAAACTTGCCACGAGTGAATGTTGGGAGCACAAGGAATTTTTGTTACCACTGAAAAACTCCGGAAAGTCATATTTGTTATGCCTAAAGAGGATTCACTTATAGAGGGTGACATACTGATGACAGTCTTTTGAGCGGGGTTTCCAATTTTCAGAAGCTAACTTCTTAGGAGAATAAGCACAAGTCTTGTCACGAAACTAGCTCCAGCAAGTTGAAGGAGGTAGTTTCAATACCAGATTTAGGGCACATGCTTGGGACCGGTATTAGCGAACGTCGTAGGCAATGATCTGATGTGCTATTTTCCAATCTGCACACCTGGTATTCTATGTAATCAATGCTGTGCGGTATGCTTTCAACGCTTTTGAGGTCTGGCTATACTAGGACTGAGAATTATTGATATTTACTCCACGATTCTGATGAAGGGCTGTGCCCGAATATATAATCTTCAGTGTTTTTTACATTTCCGGATTCGAGGGGAGAGGCCAGGGAACATCTTAACAACTGTGCGGTATTCTAATGATTTTCTTACTAGGAATTAGTCATCTAAATATCGCGTAAAATAAATTAAGGGGCAGCAGCCACCCATCCAGGTAGTAAACCTCCTCATTCACCCTCATGCATCCTTATCCTTGCCGTCTCCTTCCATAGTCTCATTCTGTCTCCACTACATCATGTCCATTACGAAGGCGCTCGAAAAGCCATCTCATGTGCGGAAGTGTAAGAAGCTTATACATAAAAATAGACCGATTGGAAGAGGGTTTGAACATAAGGACCACAGGGCTTCAGAAAATCGGGGTGATGGTCAAAACCAGTGGTACTGAGCTAATTCTCTTCGGAGATCACAGACATCTGACAAACATCTCACAAACTGTAAAGCTTCACTTCTTAAACGAAGAAATTATTGGTAAAAATCATATTAAAAATGCAGATGCTTGCATAGGAATTGATATTGACTCAAATCCATATCTGATCACTGTTTTGGTATTTTGATAGTTTTGCATCATGCAAGGTATATCCTGTCCCCTGAAGCTTCTCCTTCAGAAGAGAAGTTCATCAATTTAGGCAATCGATTCATCAATTTAGGCTTAGCGGCTGCGGCATTGCTCAGTCTACAGTCAATACTAGAGCCGTTGGAGCTCGGCACCGCTCGACATTGAGTGCACCTAGACAGTGTCAGATCGCGTCAGAGGGATACCCATACTGACCGTCTCAGCTGACATCTCAGATAGCGGTTACTCAGTTCAAAGCTCTTACCGGGGTCTCAGATGCTTCTCGTCAGACGATCTGATTCGGAGAGATGAGCGGTTGGGCTGAGAACGCTCTGGGTCGTATTGTCAACATGAGACGGTTTATAACCTTTTTACGCCCATCGGGAGTCAATTTTAGCTGGCAAGCTGAGTTTTACATCAGCTGATGTTGCAAGGGGTATGTCGTTGTCTGTGTTCAATGTCTTATTGTTAGGTGGAATAAAGCGTCTATCTTGAGATGCTAGATTGGTTACTTGCATGCTTTCCTTTCTCATCGCTTCGCAGATAGGAAAAGAGACAATATTTTTAATATTTGTTCAAAATAAGGAAGGCTGAAAAATAAAAGTGGCAGATGCAGTCAATTCAACAGGCCCGGACTCGTTCCTAAAGCTGTTTTCTTACAGCTGCTCTCTGAAACCCCATGCAGTCCGTATTTAGAAATATGCTGAAAAATTATGCAAAGCATACTAATTATTTAACTCACAAAAAGGATATATATCATGCTAATTAAGTGTGGGAAACCCCTCTGGTTGAATCCAATAAAGATAGGTACAGTTCTAGCATTACACAAGATTAGTTATTTTGAGCACACTCCCCGGCTTCAGGTCCTCCAACCACATCGGAAAAATAAGTGAAGGGGAGGACTTTGGGACCTCTCTACCACGCATGTTAAAGGTAACATTCAATTTGGTGTCGTAAAAATTTGTAAGTCCAGAAAACAACAACAGCTATTCGTCCTGTGGCCTAATCTTCCAGCCTCCCTCCTTCCCCTAAAGTCTACCCTGGCATCTTGGATCTTGGCCAGCCATCTAGGCTGGTCAATGCTTTTGTAAGTGTGGCTGACGTTAAGTCCAAGGTAACATACCAAGTTAAAAGGCCATTATTGATCACGGTCGAACTCCCATTTCCAGCTCAATGACTACTGTAATACTAGCTACAGTGTAGAATGAGGAGAAGACGTGGATATCGGTAAGTCTTTTACAATATAGTTGGGTAATATAAAGTTGAGACAGTGTAGAGGCGGTGTAGTGACATTAGACGACCTAGGCTTAATATTTTTTCCTGGGCTGCAAACAAATAAGTAATAGGTATTTCAAGCGCGGGAGGCCGATGCACCGCTGCTTTTCACTATCCGTAAAAACCTTGGGGACCGGCGGGCACCCCCAGTACCAGTGCATGTTAACACGCGCATTGACGGGGGCGGGTACCCGCCCCCCTCGGGTTTTTCGGAGACAGTAGAAAAACGGCGGCGCGTAGCGCCGCCGTACTTGGTATACCTTTTCCCTCATCATTTTTACAGCTTCTGTGAAAATTTTAAGGTTAGGTCATCTCAGGTCAGGTCACCAGTACAGGTCAAGTGACCCGACCTCAAAAAAGTTTAAGATAGCATAAGTCGGAGCAGGGTGAACTTATCCGATTGAAACTCATATCACATAATGGCCCCACCGAGTTCTCTAACATATGTTCCGGTATTTTTGATATCGATGACCTAAGGTCAGGTACGAGGCATGACCTCTCCATTGGAAATACATGGGAAAAATGGTTTTTACGGAATAACTCAGTAACGAATGGTGATAGAGCATTTATTTTAGCTGCATTAGACTCGCCTGGGCTTTGCGGTTCTAATGATATGCATTTTATATAATTTGACCCTGACCTGACCTCAAGTCAGGTCAAATTCTTGATTTGACCTAGCAAGGTCAAATTATATATCATTCGATTCGGCTTGCTAAGAGGATTCATAAAGTTCAAGTCGTTTTGCTCTATCTTTACTTGTTCAGATGTAATACCCGAAAAACTGAATTTTACATGTTATCCCTATGGCGGGCATGTTTTGACCTCTCGTGACCTTAAATGTGACCTGACAAAAAATGGTTCAAATGTTTTCGATGGAGAAGTGGATGGGCAGCCCAACGCCGTTTACCGTTTTTCGCTACCTACCGTGGTTCTCGAGATCTTAGGGGGGCGGGTACCCGCCCCCCGTCAATGCGAAGGTGGCTCAGACCCCCGTCAATGCGCGTGTTAAGGCTCCAGCTCACCTTATTGCGTCAGTGAGAATTCGCGTAGACCTGGGCATCGTAGGCAATACAGAAGCTTGGAATTTAATGACCTCCCACCGGTCATGATTCTCTAATTATCCATGAAATTTGCATTCTAAAGGAAAGCTGTAGATAAAAAGCAGGAGCTGCATCCATCAAGGGCTCTGATTTTATTTCCTCGTGGGTTTCGTCCCACCTGACGGTCCAGTCGCACGTTAAGTCCACGCTCCCGGTATTGTGTTTGTGTTGGTGAGGTTTGTTTATTGACTTCCGGAGGGAGTGCGAGCCATGCTGGTGATTATCCACTGAAAGCTGATGACGAGAAGATGTCTGGCCTAGATTGAAGCGTCATCGATATGAACTTTTCGCATTCACATTAAGATTTAGTCTCTGATTAAGTCAAGAAATTCTGGCCACCAATTCTGTGTATGTCTCCTATTATATCAAATCAGTCATCATACTTTCATAATGAGTATTCTGTAGTGACTACCACTGTGATTTAATCATGAAGATAGTCACGGGGTAAATATAAGCGTAAGCCTTGATTTAACCTTGTAATCAGTAAGGGTTGGGCGTTTTTCAATGCAATTTTTTACCGATGGATGATATTTTCTGCGATCCCAAGTTCAAACATGTTACGTCACGAATAATAATTTTGGTACCAGTCAGATATCTGATAACACATTAGGCATTGTTATCAACCAGCGATGTCCTCAAGTAGCGCAAAGCAGGTAAAATATATGTCTCAGGTGGAATTTTACCCATTTTCAATGCATGATGGCTAACAAAAATACAATGTTTTTCCGTACCAGAATAACATAAGATGATAGTAGAAGAAATAGCTCTCCGTTGGTGATGAAACCAGTGATGCCGTCACGCAGATATCTCCCATAGGATGTATTTCTTCCTTTCCCCTGCTGTACTATACCTTTCTTTCTTCGCTTATCGAGGGTGCCCAGTGTCCCTCCACCCCACATGACAATTTGGATGTTCCGCCTCCTTCCGGGGCCTTCATTAGCTGAGGTCGGAATCTTTTCATCCGCAGCAGAAATTAGAGGTCTAAGGAATTACCTCTTTCAATGACCATTTTGCAATCACTGGAACTACTTCTAAAGCTAAAACCATGCAAAACCCGGACACACTGCTGTTGTAGTATCTTCTTGGTAAAAATATAAAATGAGGCATGCATTTTAGATGGAGTGTGCAACGATTTTACGAACTGAATCTTCTTATCCAAGTTAATGAACAATTGTAAAATTTCAGAATAAGATAACGTTTTTTTTAAGACTCATCAAAACTATAAGCCATCGAATCTGTTTTTTTCAAGACTTGTGGCGAGGTATGCTGTCATCGTATGACATCTTTTTAATTGAAATTATTAATAACAGTCCCCTCCCAAAGGGCTGATCCAGGGGGTGGGTCAATCCGGCCATGCCCCAAGCCTTTTGGACCCCCTCTTGCCCCACCAAGAGGGGGTCTACGCCCTATCCCCCTAGAAAACTGGTTTTTCACATCAATCAATTGGGGAGGATCTGTCCGTCAGTAAAATACATATTGTTTTGGTCTGTTCGCAAAGTGTTCCTCTAAAGGTAAGTAAAATTATTCACTGCACTCATTTTCTCCCTGACATGGGTTTGCCTCCCTCCCTCCCAAATCAGCCGGCAGGATCCGCCCTTGTCCCCTCTATCCCCCAACCATCCCTGCTGCCGTCACCACACGCGTATTTACACTCTCACTGAAGCACGGCCTACACTCTCTTACAATAATCATAAGCTGACATAAATGTACCGGTGCCACTGCTTCCCACGCTGTCAGAAATTGGATGGGTCTGTCAATCTTCTTCCAGGGGAGTTTATTTGACCCCATCCCTATTAGATATATCAAAAGTGGAACAAGTTTTGAAACAAGGCAGCGCGCAATGCCATTGTATCTGTTATAGCTGTTCCGTGGTCTCTTTTAATATTTCCTCTTCATTTATAAGTTCGCAACCAATGCCCAAAGCTTACGTACAGAACCTACCTGCCACTCTGGCAGGTCATCGGAGGTCAGGGAAGCGATCTAGGATGTTTCAGTCAGAAACCCCGTTCTTAACACCCGGGTAGTTCAGCTGCTAAAGCTCTTGGCTCAGACCCGCTGCTCAAAAAAGCGTGCAGTTGCAGCGCACTGATGAAAGCTTGGGATCGGTTCCCCTGAGACGCTCCGGCGCTCTATTTACCCGACGTAGGTCGGCTGTCAACTGACTGGTGATAGGGTGACCTGAGCGGGGCGGCCGTGTCTGCGCTATGTGGGACGTTAAACTTTGACTTCTGAACTAACCAGTCAGTGCGGGAATTCCTTGTTCAGATGTTGGGGTTGGTATCTCTGACACAATTCCATTGAGGACTTTGGAGAGACTTCGATCGCATGAGCCGAACTTGCATCAACTTGGTCAACATTTATAAGAAAATGAAAGACCTCGGCTGGGTGAAAATGAGTCTTTGGTTATTGTCGTCTAACTTTTAAGACCCACAAAACACTGCTCTATCTCTGTTTTTTGACGGTACAGAGGCCGTTCATATCAAACCTGCATGGTATTGCAGCCTGTAAGCTTCCTCAATTCATGCCAATCAATGATCTGTGATATCCTAGCGTGTGATCGGACTCAAAATCATATGCCATATCACTAAAATTAAAGTGCCTCAAAATGGTGCTGAGAAAATGTTAGTAGCTATACTATTACCTGAGATAAGCGATGTGTACTAATACACCACCTTTCTTCGGTTTTGAACTCGCCTAAGCACCTTTGACCTCAATGTTGGGCTGATAAAATAACTGAAGAATTTTCAATTTACTTTAGAACAAGCCTCCCACGATTCTTTTCCACCGTCTCAGTTTTTCTAGTTAGAGGCCACTATTCTTTGCCCTCCACTCACCATGACGGAGAGGGCTCATGCTCGTCACCCGGAGAGGCTAGAGTATTTGTATAAATGTAATGTAGCTTAAAGAAAAATTTAAAGGGAGGCATTATCTGGGACACTCATACAGATCCAGCAATTCCACATCTGCTTTCACAATGACTGGGTTTCAGTATTACCGGTTTTTGGGATCGTCTCAAGCTATATTCGCCGCTCATCGGTTAAACACCTGCTGCTATATTCTTGTGCCTTCCGTCCATTGTGTGAGTGGTATTCTCGCGTGCAGCACGGGTGAAACTGCCGTGGAAATTTTGCTTTTGTTTTTCTCTCCGTTTCCGATCATCTCTCCATGGTCAGCGACGGATTCCTGGAGCGCCACAGTGTCAGCTGCCACACCACCCTCACTCAGCAGCAAACTAATTCGGCGGGTGTCGCTGAATTCGTCCTTATCGACACCCGGTCCCAGGCGGTCAGCCAGCCGTGGCCGGTGCTGTCGCCGCACCCTCGCCACACGCCGACGCCCCGCCGCAGACGCCCACAGTGTTGGAACGGCGCCCCCGCAGATACCCCCGCCCCTGGGAAATGAGAGGGACTGTCCTGCGCGCTCCGAGTGCTCCTGCCACCCAAGCGTCGCCCTCGCCGATGTGGCGTCGCGACGGCAGCGGGGTTGTGAGGGCAGAAATAGTGGCACGTGCGGCAGTCGTGTTACACTGCCACAGTAGATTCACAATGGCGGCTTGCACGCGCGGTCAAAGGTGGCAGGGCTGGCCATGGCCTGAATAGTAACCCGGTGCGACCCGCGGTGGCATCGGGCCCACAGGGGTGAAGTGCCAGAAGGAGACCGGAGCCGATGTCGCGCCGACAAGAAACGCTCCAGACTGAAATCAGCTACGACACATACAATGGTTATCCTGCATTGTCGGATCCCTCTAACGTCTGGGTAACACAATTCAGTCCGTGTCATTAACCCTTGCCCCGGTGGCGGGTACGAGCCACCTTCGCCCTGGTGGAGGGGGGCTAAAAAAGACCCGCCACGATCTCAAAAACTAAGAGAGCTAGAAAAAAGCGCAAAACTGCAATCGAAAACTCTTCGGAAATGATATCGAAAATACTTCGGTCATTTTTCTTGTCAGGTCAATATCAAGGTCACCAGAGGTCAAAATAGGTCAAAATCGCTAATATGAGGTGTACTAAGAAAACCTCATATATCTCAGAAACTATGATAGCTAGAAACATTTTTCTAACATCATTCGAAAGCTCTTGAGATGTGCTTTTATTGCAGTGGCATTCATTTTCGTGTCAGGTCAAAGCCTAGGGAGCTACAGGTCACTAAATATTGGGCATATTCTTGGGAATGTCCATAGCCACCCATGCATGAGGGCGTTCACTTTTTCACTAATAGCTTCCAAACCAAACAAGATACAGCCATAGTGTATGCACCATTGCAATCCTCTCGTCAATACGAATCGAATGATATATGATATTGCTATGCAAGGTCAAATTTAAGAATTTGACCTGACCCAGGTCAACGGTCTGACCCAACTTGACCTGGTATAGTCATGATGTATATCATTTGACTTCCAGTGGCTATACAAACACTTTGGTGACAAAATAAAAGCTCTATCTTATTTTATTCAAAATTTATTGAGAAAAACACCGAAAAATGCTTATTTGACCTAAGGTGACCTTTTAAAGGTCACAAGTCAAAACTTTTGGCATCAGCTCCAGAAATGTGCTAAGAGCAAGCCGCAACCGATGTTTGAAGTTGATTCCATCCATACTTACTGAGAAAAGCTCATTTCGTGATTTTCCCCATGTATTGACAATGGGGAGGTCATGCTCTGCACATGACCTTAGGTCACCAATATCAAAAATCCCGGAACAAATGTTATAGCTCCTGGTAGGCCCAATATGTGGTATGAGCTTCAAGTTGATCGATTAACCCTTCTTTTAGTTATGCGGTCCCAAGTATTTTTTGAGGTGAGGTCACTTTACCTGGCCTGGTGACCTGACCTGATATGACCTTGAGTCAAAATTTTCAGGAAAGATGTAAAAATGATGAAGGAAGAGCTAGACTAAGTTTGGCGGCGCTGCGCCGCCGTTTTTTGGTAACTTTGGAAAAACCCGAGGGGGGTCTAAAAAGACCCCCCACCCGGGCGAAGGTTAAACACAAAGTGAAAGAAGGCTATATTATCCGAGATACAAAACAGACCCCTACGAAAGAATAGGCATGGACAAGCGGGAAACAGTACATTCTAATGGCGGGGGTACGGTGTGTAAGAGATAGTGAGAGAGAGAGAGGGGGGGAGACTGACACCGAAATTAGGTGGTGTTTGAAAGCACATCCAAAATAACCACTGAATTATTGCCATCAGCAGGTACCACCTGTAAATTTGGCAGTATATTTTTCACGCCACGTGTTGGCATGTTCTGGACAATATCAATATCTATGCTAGGCTTCTGAGATGAATAAGGAGTCTAAGCGTCTGCTGATACAGGCAAAGCAGGAATACAGATCAAGAAAGGGCCGTGCTCGAGGCTTTTCAAACCCACCAAGAGGCTGTGTGAAGTTGTTGGGCAGCGTCGCCTAACGGCAGTGTTGGTCAGCTGTTTACTGGTGCCAGAACGGCACTCCTCCCTGACAGCCTGAAACTCTCTGTCACGTCCTCCTCCATATCTCACGCCCCGAATGAAATCAGCCAAGGGCGATAGTGGAGCTGACGCCTCGGCTCCTGTCGATGAGTGCTCCCCAATGAAGGTCTCAAAAGAAACCGCAATGATTCATACTGGCGTCTGATAACGTGCCAGCTCGTATGGTTCTGGGGGAGTTACCAACTGGATGGTAACTCTGAATAGACCTTTTGAGTAGAATAGAATAGAGCCAACGTTTTACATAGGCATAGTGAGGAGCCGATTCCGACCTCACCTTGCTTCAGGGAATGTGCTCATGGAATTTTCAGCCAAGATGCTTGCATCCACCACTGATGAGCTTGTTATTATCTTAGTCATCGATGGCAATTGAATGATTTGCAGCATTGTATTTCTGATATGACACTGCAAGTTAAGCGGCGACACCTCCCGCCGCAGACTGTGGCTGGTGCCGCAGGGAGCTCCAACGTCGCCCACCACTCGCGTGACGTCTCGAAGTGCGCTGACGCAGCGTCGCATAGTTGGACCGGCTCGCCGCCGCGGCGTTTCAGAGCGTCATTAATCGGCGCCGCTATCGCGCGACGGCGACGGGCGATAGTCGGCGGCGGCAGCCGATCCGGCGGCGCGCTCATTACGCGCCGTGTGCCGCTCCCGGAATGCACAAAACGAGTGCAGCGACCGGCTGAGTCGGCCGGCTTTGGACGAGGAGAGCAGCTCTCTCATCGGGTGAGCAGCACTGCCACTATAGAGACGCTGATCACAGCTGACAAGTGTTTCGGGATTTGCAGGGCTTGTGCCAACCGATGACAGGACTGGCGGAGAGAAGGCAGTATTGTTTTGACGTCGGCTGAGAGCAGCAGAAGTACCGCGCGTGCCCGTCGGTTTACAGGGGCGCTGGGCTGGCATATGTATATGCCCGCACATGTGTGCAGCGAGCAAGATTTGGACCCTATCCCCCGTTCAACCGCACAGGAGACATGCAGACACATCTGTGAGACGCAGCTGTTCTAAAATCGCACAGCCACATCGGTTCTACTCCAGCCCTAAATCTCAGACAGCCTGTGAGTTGGACATCCCCTGCCTGACACAGTCACGTGCCCCCCCATCGGGTGGAGACGGTACCGCGCCGACTGACCGACTCTGGCACCGCATCAAAATCAGCAGACACCGGTCCCAACTCACCGGGCAGCGTGACGTCACTGGTTACACCAGCCACGTCACCGTCGACGTCAGTGGAGTCGACTTCAAAGATGACCAGTCCGTCTCTGTTTACGTTTGGGTCTGGTCAGTATGGTAGTTCGAGCATAGACTGTTATTGGGCGGGAAACGATAACGTTCATGCACCGAACTATTTAGCACTTGTTGAAGCGATGCGGCAAAGACGATGGAAGGCTTCTTCAAAATGTTGCCGAAGTTGGATTATGTTTATCAGGTCAATGCGAAAGCTAGTTGAAGACATACAGATCTAGTTTTGCTCAGTTGAAGTGTACTTTAATTAGGATCGCACAGCTTGACCGTCCTTTTCCAGGCATCGCTCTACGTTGGAAAAGGGGGAAGAGAGAGACCTGGTGAACCACTTTTCATTGCCCATTTCCTGGCTTAAGACAATTGGGAAGAAATCGAAAAAACATCAGTTTGATCAGTTATTAACTTCGCAGGGCTGCCATTTTGGTCCAGGCGGTGAGGGGATAAGAGCAGGGTTGACCGCCCGGCGGGGAGGGGGGGCGGTTTTCCACCTGAGACCAGGTCTGCCGGCAGCCGCCATTAGGCTCAGCTATTTCCACACTGTTTGTTTTCGATTCGCCAGGTAGCAAAGCTTGTTTGTAGAAAAGGTGGCGGTGTTTGGTGGCGGTGACAGTGCGGGCCGGGTCCGGGGGACTGTCCCCCTCTGTATGCTGTCTCACAGGTGGTCTGCGGTTGAGACAGGCGGCAGAGTCGACGTTTACCGTCGATGTGGTTAGGAGGTGCAGCGTTCCCAGAAACTGCGTTAGTAACTGCAAAGCCGTGACAGAGCATGGCTTTGCCAGAGGGGAATCGTGATTGTTTGAATATGCAAGAAGTAATAAAAAGTATGTTAACTGCAATCTGTGCTTCTATTTATGGCATGTGGTTGTTTCTCATGAAGCCCAATTGCTCTCTTCCCGGAAACTAATGCCTTAAATCCTTGCTTTGCTGTTGTGAGCGTAGATATGCTGGTGGTGTCCTGAAATTACTTTTTGCATAGTGTGGGATGTCAGAATTCAGGAAAAAGAGGTCAAAATTAATCAACGAGAAAGGGCAAAAACTGTATATGTGAGACCAGAAGAACATAATTAAAATTAATTACCCATACTAATAGATAATATGTGCATGAAATACAAAAACAAAGATAGGCATGCCAGATATTTAAATCACCTTTTAACAGAAGTTAAACCATGTTGATAAACTCATAAAGCCAGCTTATTCTGGCGTGTCCTGTGTTTTTTGAAAATCAAACCATCAGATTTGCTAGGCAATACATTATTAAGCCACAAACCTACAGGATAAAAAATATTAGTAAAGTAAATGCTGGAAAGCCAAAACAATGCCTCAGGTGAGGTAGGTACTTGCTTTAGAACCTTTAACAAGCTGGAGTGTGCAAAAGACAGGGAAATGTCCTAAGCTTGTCCTTGAACATAACATTTTCAAACAAAGAATTAATGAAATTACGCATACATCAGAAGGACTCACCCCCTGTTTTCACATGAATTCAAGGAGAAACTGCGGTGTGCAGCCTCATAATAAAAATTAAAATGATGAGATGGCCACCATGAAAATAACGATTTACCTAAGTCCCTTTCCTTTAGTGAAGGCTTTCTCAAAATTGAAATAGCTAATAAACTACAAGTTCAGAATTAGCCTGTTTAAGCAGTAAAGCATACTGGCTACATAAAACTTACCAACTCTCAAACTTATGTATGAACTTCACCAATGCCCTGGGTTGTGACAACTGGCGATCTCCGAAATCTGCCATGCAATCCAGAAACGTACACAAACATTAATATCAACTGAGGCAAATTCCTTTTCACAATGCTGAGAAAGTCATCTCTCGACAAATGCAGCCAAGCCTGTTACTCGCACCGGTTGCCAAGTACGGTTTTTCTGGTGCTGGTGAACTGACCAGGCAGGCCCCTGAGTGTGAACAGGATGTCAAAATTATCCACCTTAAAATCACGTTGAGATTCGGTGCTGATGGAAAAAACTTTACCTTAATCTATCATTATTTTTCAAAAGGTATCCTGACAGCCATCGAAATATTTTAACTGCTTTCGGAGGTATTCCAGGAAATTCATAGAGGTGCAATTTGCATAACCTGTGACATCTCTCTCTTTAAATATTATTCTTTTATTTTTTACAAATATCCAATATTGGGCTTGCTTTTATAAAACTCAGACATTACACTTTTGATTTCATGTTTAGCGATAAAAAACTTTGGGAGATTATAAAATTTCTATCTAATATCGAGTATGTCAAAATTATTTAGCAATGTTCCTCTCATTGTTCCGCTCAAAATTCCGAGTGAAATGGAGCGAAGTATGGCTAAAAATATGTTTCCCCGAAAGAGCAGGTTCTGATTTTTATTCCGGGTACTTTCAAAGTTTTATTTTGCATTCAAGCTTCAAAATCAAAGATCCTGAGCTGCGCCTTTTTAAGGATATCGAAATCCAGTCGTTGGAGATGACGTCATCAAAGCATGTATTACCTACGTCAATAGCATCAGCCAAAAGTATTGATGACGGTTGTTCGAGCATCCAGCAATTTGATTATGTATTGTACCAAGGCTAAGCAAGCCCGGAGTCTGGGGCTATCAGTTTTGGATAGCAGAACTACGAGCAAAAATTTGGGTTTCTGATTTGTTCCTGAATTTGATTTGTCCAATGGCACCGCGAATCAGCACTGCCGCTAGGCTCCGCGTTTATTTTGAGCCCAGCTATACGTTTAAGACGAATGCGTACGTCCCAAACGTGTGAAGCGTGGGTGCCTTTGTCGTTGAAAGGGGAGGAGAGGGTTTTGTTGAGGAAGTGGGGCATATTATTACTATTATCACCTATGTTGGTACGCTATGAGATGCGAGGGACTGATTGCTGATTTTCCTTTTTGGTTGAATCAGTTTTTTTTGCCGGTTTAGACGCATTGTCTGTCAGGTATTATCTTCCACATCCTGTGAGATATTTCAGTGCACTTGTTAAGAAGCGATTCTTAATGTTCTTTTTACAGGGGTATCGTCCTTCTTAAAATTTATTGTAAAAATTTGTGCTGGAATCCTTCAGTATTCGTAACTCCTCCTCTCTCCAAAGATGCTATGTTATGTTGCTTTATTTTCACTCGGAATCAACCCAGACAGGGATATTTAAGGAATACTACACAAAATGTGAAGGAAACAGATTTACAAAACTAGTGTTCTAGGATCTTTATCCAGTTGACTTCACTTACTGATCTGGCTCTCCTTCCATTCTTAAACCTTTGGAACAAGGAGACTGATAATCTTAGTTATTTATTCATTTTATTTATGACGTAAAATTCCTGGATTTAGTATGCCAAAATTGTATGGATGCCAAAATGATTTCATGGATTGCCAAAAATGTTACATACAAAAAATTGTATGGATGCCAGAGTGGATGCCAATATGTATAGGACATCAAAATGTATGGCTTTCCACGTACAATTACCAATTTCAGGACACTGTATGATGGTTTACTTTCTAACAATGTACAATTCATCTTGAGATGCCCCATTTGAGTATCTTGTCGGGCAGATAAGACAGAGGGAGTCGGCAAGGAGCGGCAAGCCACTGATGGATCGTGGACAGACTGTTTTCATTGGCGAGCTGGTCTGTAGGCCTCATTGCCGCTTGTCAGAGGCTCAGGCACGTTCTATCACTTTAAATGAGGACTGCTACCCGAAATGAGCTATAGTTGAAGACCCCAGAGATGGTGGAGATTCCTAACGCGAGAAGCTTTACCTGCCTCTTTTCTCCCTGGGAAAGGCCTTCTCAGATAGGACCGTACACCAAAATAATATGTATTAATGTGTTTGATATATCTAGCATAATAGCTTACTGGTAAACCCATTCATATGCCAGTGACTTTCGTAGATTTGTCTTTAACAAAACGTGCATAAGTGTATGTGTGCGTGATAAAATTGACTTCAATTAGTATTTTAGGATTTCATTAACTTTGAAGCTCCACTGAAATGATTTATGGTCAAACATTATGTGCGAAAAACGTGTTCCAATAGCAGAGGGTTTCAGATTGACAGGTACAAAATTTCCTCGGCTGTTGCATAACTGGATGTGCAGATAATGAACCTCTTTAAAACATGGAAGCTGATCTTGCAATGGTGATGAAGCTGACATTGTCACCAAAATGGGCAATGCAGCAGTCTTCAAACAGTTCCTCGTAGCAGAAAGTATTTTGAAATGGAACCAGTTTAAAACCTGCCAGAGGGGGTGGATCGGGTTGGGGGGATTCGACCATGGTCACATCCAACAAAGTGGTCTAATTTTACCTATTATAGCTGAGTTTTGTTTATCTAGGCCCGATATAGGTAAGTACTACCAACCATCACTCCCGATGTAGGTAAAAACATACATACTGCCGCCACCATCCCCCCCATGTGCTAACTGCCCGACATCTCCCCCGATGTGCTGTCAGCTGAAGGTGGCAGCGGACACACACGGTTGTGTATTTACGAACGGGTTTATGGGTAGCAATGCTGCACCCATGCAGGCCAGGTCCCTCAAGGTCGACCTCAGAGAAAACCTGAAGAAGTCTCCTGGAGGAGGTCTGGGAGACAGGGCTAGTTGTGATGAGAGAACTTAGATTGATGCTCATCATTGACACCGCTGTCTTGGTATCCAGCTCAATGAAACTATTTTGTATATCGATATATATATATATATATATATATATATATACATATATATATATATATATATATATATATATATATATATATATATATATATATATATATGTATATGTGTGTGTGTGTGTATGTATGTATATATACACCCACGGTTTGTTGAAAATTGCCTGTTAGGTCGCAGAAAGTTTTTAGATTCGCATACTATGTTTGAACAAGTTAAATATCATTTGTGGTATTCTTTTGCAAATTAAAAGCAAATGACATTAAATCACATTTCGTCGCCACGTAGTAATATTTCACCAAACATGTGGCATACTCACACACAAAATCAACGCTCTATGAGGTAGAACTCATCAGACCCTTCCAAACAATGGACCGGGCTAGGAGAAGCCACTTTGATTTTATTTCGTTTTTGGTGACTTTGCCTTGAACAGCCGAAGCCGTTACCATTCGAAAGTAAGAAGCATTTTCCCCACAATAACAAGTTCACACATTACACAGCATATCCAACTTTACACCTGGAGAACACCGCAGCATTTTCTTGTTCACTGCTTCCTTCATAAGAACGTCACCACCCATTTGCAAGTCAAATATAGGTGTCGCTGCGGTCAGCAGTAACCATTTGGTAGCATTGACCGTGGTTAGCACTGACCTCTTGCTTAGCAATGACCGTAGTTAGTGCTGACCATTTGTAAGCATTGACCGTGGTTTGCGCCGACCTCTTGCTTAGCACTGACCGTAGTTAGCACTGATCATTTTATTGGCATTGGCCGAGGTTAGCACTGACCTCTTGCTTAGCTAGAGCCGTCTCAGGTGGTCCTAAATGACCGGAGCCCCACCCACACCACCCCGGCCGCCACCTCTGACCCCCGACCAGACTATTTCAGTGTTCTGTGGAGTCAGCTGCTGGTGGCAGCGCCGTGTCACGAGGTACGAACGCGTGTGTATCCCACCGGCTTTTAAAACAAGCACGTGACGTGTTTTGGTGTGGCTGACAGCCAAGACAGAAGCCGTTAAATCGTTTTCGACCGACATTGAACAGATGCCACCTACACTCACACTCTGAGCTCAGCTAGTCGGAGTCGGAGGGGTCTTACACTTGTTCCGATTGGAATCGCTCTATCCTGCGTGTTAGTTGCAATGTCTTGCAAGAGCCAAATGAGTGGTAATTTCCGACAAGAAAATACTACAAGACGAACACAAATTGCGAAATAATGTGTGATCATACGTTTTCATGTTTCTCTCAGTTTTATGGATGTAGAAACAGGAAAGGTGGGGTAGCAGGCTATGCCCCTCCCCATGTTTCATATTCTTCATCATTTACCCTATGGTGGTGCATGGCAAAAATTTCCCTAAAATCACCTGTTTTCCGGCCCGCTTGGCTTACAATAGCTCAAAACAGTTCCACTATAGGAAGCACACCAGCTGTCTCATCATTCTAAATCAGCCTCTTCGATCTTGAAGCTCGCTCTGAGCGGAGAGCTGCGCTGCCGCTGCTGGCGGCACACAGTAGCCGGACTGTCAGCTCTATGCCAATGCTTGTCCGACCACAGTGGGGGTCTTGTGTGTGCTGGAGGGTCTCCAAGCTTGAACGGTTTACCGAACACTCCAGCACGTGGGGTCGGCCAGGATAGGTTTACATTTCCTGAGGAAAAATATGCAGCTGTGTTCGGCTTTATTATACACCTCGCCTGATTCCTTGTTCGAGGGATTATGACGCACTGGCTGTCAGTTGATATGGCATCCCCGAGTAAAAAGGGTATAAGTATGGGGAGAGGGTCCGGGTGGGCCCGTCGGCTGCCGCGCGTTTGACTCGACCACGTTAACTTTTTATTAAACAAAGGGTCACAGGATCGAGCCCGCCCAGAGTCAGGTTTAAGATGGACTCGCTATAGCCCCATTCAAGTTAGTTCCCCATTCCCTCAACGCCACATAACCTCGCAGTTGGTGCACCATTCAACCTGAAGAAAAAATATTAAGATGGTTTGGGCTATGCTGGGACCTGTCTCTGGTTGAGTTCTAAACCTACCTCTTTTAACCCTCGCCCCACCGGGGGCATCGATGGCCCCCTAAGGTTTATCCGGGATAGCAGAAAAACAAAGAGGCGCAGCGCCGCAGTTGAGGGCTCTACCTCTCACTGCATCATTTCCCCACCATCCCTAAAATTTTTTACCCCGGGTCACTCAAGGTCAGGTCACCAGACGAGGTCAACCAAGGTCACCTCACTTCAACTTTAGAGCTCTGTAAGAGCTACATTTCGAAGTCGATCAATTTGAAACTTCCTGCACTTCATGACACTTCCAGGGTCTACAACGTGTATATCCGGGATTTTTCGATTTCGTGCCCTGAGATCAGGTCACGAGGTGACCTCTCCCATTGGAAAAGCATGGGGAAAAGCTGTCTTATGATCTAAAAGTCACAAAAGCGATTGAAAATGCTCAGCGTGATCAGAGAAGCGTTCTTCGACACCCTTTCACGGATTCCAGGGGCCATATTTGCCCTTTGACCTCTCCAAGGTCATCCAAGGTCACCAGGGGTCAAAAACAGTATTTTGACAATAACTTTTGACCTAATTAAGCTTAGAGCGCTGAAACAAACACAATCGTGTTTGTATTATCACTGGCTTTCATTTGATATACGGCAAGGTCACTTTTTGACCTTCCGTGACCTCAGGTCATCTTAGGTCACGAGATTACCTCTGGAGGTCAAACCACTGGCGAAAGGTCTTTACGTTTCACATACCAGAAAAAGGACTGACAATTTCCTATCAAATGCACTCTACCAGATATCAATAGCTCTAATGGCTTAAGAGTTATGCCCAGTTTGCTTAAGCATTGCATATTTGAGTGAAAATAGCCGATCTTGACCTAATTTGACCTCTGGAGGTCAAACCATTGACCTGAGCACTAAAACATGTGAAGTAATTTCTTACTGAATTTACGCGAGCTTTCTATTGCACTTTGCAAATTTGCGTTAACGCCCATATTTTCGAAGTTAGAGGGGGGCCATCGATGGCCCCGGTGGGGCGAAGGTGGCGCTGGACCCCCGGTGGGGCACGGGTTAATATAGCAGAGTCGATATTTCATACAATCTCAATAAAAGGGAGGATATGGTTTTAGAATACCCCTGTCTACGGTCTTCTTAAACATCTGAAACTATTAAGGCGGATGTTCAGGTGTTGTAAAAGATTGCACGTGACATCTTTAGATGTTTAGATATTTAGAGTCGAAACGCGTTCACCTCTTGTGCATGTGATTCACTGTGTGAATATTAGTTAATCACTGTAACTTAGGACTACAGCTTACGAACGTTATTAATATTTCTAACTGAATTAAAATGCTGGTTTGAATGTGTAAAAATAACCTTAGGGGCAAGTATGTGTATTGCCCCCTCTAAGGGAAATCACTTAGTAGACGAATATCTCCTATTCAATCTCGCTACTGTGGATTAAATTACAAAAATTTGATCATTTTTTGTTATTGAGAAAGCAATTCCTGGCCTGAAAATAGTGTGTTCTAAGAGTGAATTCCAATTTGAGTGAAACTATGCAAAGGGCGCATTTGCGAAAGTGTGAGGGTAATTGCGCCCGGGGGAGGGCGCATCTAGATTTAATTGCGTCCTTCCCTCATACCGTGTTAAGTCAATGGCACAGCAGAAATAAGCATTAGTATAGGAACAAATGGGCTCGGCTACCTCCCAAGCTTTACATCTGGAGGGTCTGGAAGCATTTTAATGTGGAATTCTTGCATTCACAATGACTTGAAATAATACAATCACACTCATACGGAAAGCCTTTGGATTTGATCTTTCAACATACGTTTGGATAGGGCGCATTTGACCAGGGCGCAATTACTTTTTTGCATTTAAATCAGAGATGTTTGCCTTAAAAATTTACTATTTGGGGGAATTTATAATTGTTGCTTTCAGAATATGCAATGAATATCTGGCTTTGAAATTAAAACCATCGATTTTGGAATGTAACAGCCGTATACTTTTTTTGGTTCATAAACCCGTGCAGATTTAAGGAAGTACTGAATTTATTTTGCTAGCTGATTAAAATACATTCTTATGTACGCATTCATTGAAACGTTGGGAAAATGTATGGACTGAAGGTGAGAATTGGATTAAGCTGCCCAAAACAAGCTGCCACTATTACCTTTCCCTGTTATAAGGGGGGGTGCAATTAGTTAGGGGGCCGCAATACACACACTTTCCCCTAATCATAAGTCTTAGTTCATTACACAAATTGCCTCAGCACCGTGTTGTAACCAATTTCAGCCATCTATCAGTTTTTTATTATATTTCTGCTATCCGCAATGTTTTATTGGTGCCAAACGTTAAATACTGTTAATACTTTGTTGGACTTCTTCCCACCAAAAACAGCATAAGCGGCGGAGGCCACTAGTAGTGGCTTAGGTGCAGCTAACAAGGGCGATTAATCCTGCTGGCGGCGTCAGTGGCTGCTTTGCTGGCCACCCAGCATCCGCACCTACACGCGCACACCTGTCAGCGTGCTGCGCCATCTGCCAACTCCTGGCCGGCGCACGCACATTCTGGCCGCGGTCACGCGCCCATCCCCAGCGGCAGCCGCGAGGTCAGCTGGTGTTGTGGGTGAGCGGTCGCGCACTGCTGGCTGCTGCCGTTGTTCTGATGCTGGAGGTCCTCCAACATCGAGGGGGTATCTTTTCCATCTGTTCTGCTAGAATGGAAGGACACATGATGCTGGACGCAGGTGACTGTCTCGCGCTCAGAAAATGCTGCTGGCGATCCTCTTTTGCTGAAGTTTGAGAACGTCTGCTCTTGTTGGACAGGTATTTGTCATTTGTAACTTTGTGAAGATGATGTCATTTTTAACTTTTGATGAACAATCCTTGAGGTTAATGCTGCCTTGCTAGATCCTTCCCATTTGCTTTTAGTTTCTCCGCTTATCCTGACATTTGGTCAGGATAAGCGCCAAATTCAATGAATTTCAATTTATCATAACCAAAAAATCAGTATAAATTTAACCCTATGTTATTTGATGCGAAAAGTCCAGATCCGAGTTTATTCTGACATCGGAGCATGTCAGGATAAACCCTTTTATCCTGACTTGCCGAATTCTACGTTTTCGCAATGAGATTTGAATTCGCCTTTGCCCGCCATTGGTCTCCTTCGAACAAGCCGAGTTTTCTTCTTTGATAGAGAATTTCTTACAATATTTGGCAGCAGTTAGTGGTTTATACCTTTGGGAGCAAGCATGACGCTTTTTTACAAACATGGCGCAGCATTATTGTGCTCGGTACACAAATTTTTCCCATGAATAATGCCACATTTTGTCAAGAAGCATCCTGGTTTTAAAGGTTCTTTCGCAGCTTGTGTTTGGCATTTCTCCAAATGGACCAATCAGCATTCGGCTTTCTCGCTATGCTGATCAGTGATTGGTGGGTTCTTTCGATCGCTTGGAGGATGTCCAGCTTCGTACAAGTCGCTTACATTGGATATTTTTTAGGGCCGTGGTTAAACACACGCATAGAGTCAGTTTTATCAAAGGTATCTTGGTTTTTATCAATATCTGATTACATCTATTTACAGGCGTTTACTGCAATTTTGGATGCGGTGTAGGAGCAGAATGAAAATGTCATGCTTCGATGTTAAGAATCATGTTGGCAGGTGTTTTTTTGTGTGCAAGGCAGGAACATGGGTGACATGGCTTTCCTTATAAAGATCCGTGCCAGTACACCTCAACCTAAGGTAACCTAAGGTAATGCAAAGTGTCAATCAGAGCATGCATCTGGCTGCGGGGGCAGATTTTTCTTTCCGCTGTGGCATATATTTTGCCTATATACTGTAACAAGACCACTAAAAATACTAATAATAATTTCTTTATAAATGTGTTCTTTTTGGTGCTGCTATGTCCGCGTCTGTGTCAGTGCTGCCTTAAGTGTCACTTTCTGCCCAAGGTTTCCTTTCTTGCCCCAATGATGGACAAAAGCTGCCCCAAACCAATAGGTCTTCCCTGAGGCTGCCCCAACAAGATTTTGGTAAAAGCTACCGCCTTCTGGAAACTGGCCTGGAAATGTCCCTAAATGTGGTGGTGTGGCAAACTCTATACATTTCTCCTTAAAGGTGATAATATGGACAGCAACATTCTATTCAGTTTTGATATCAGTTAGGCCACTAAAACGTATTCCGTGCTCATGTCGGGCTTCAGAGATTATTGAGTAGGTATAGCTTTGACTTTTTTAATTTTGCTTTATTATTT
The DNA here is from genome assembly GCA_034440635.1 of Lepas anatifera. Classification (NCBI taxonomy): domain Eukaryota; kingdom Metazoa; phylum Arthropoda; class Thecostraca; family Lepadidae; genus Lepas; species Lepas anatifera. The sequence continues at coordinate 29,250 of JAOTON010001329.1, forward strand.
GCTGCTGTATGCTCTTAAGCTTAAACAAGAAAATACTTGGCTCCAATTGGTAGCCATAAACAATTAATGTTATTCTTGTATCTTTTCAACTCTTGAGCTGCCATTAATGTGTACGCACACCTAATTTTTGCCATAGGTTTTTTGTGAGCAAGGCAGGCACATGGGTGACAAGGAAAGACTTGTACCAGCACACCTAATGTAACCTAAGGTATTGTTAAGTATCAATCAGGGTCTACATTTGGTTGCGGGAGCAGGTTTTTCTTTCCGCTGGGGAATATATCTTGCCTTTATACTGTAGCAGGGCCACTAAAAACAACAATTTCCTTTATAAATGTATTCTTTTTGGTTCTGCTATGTCCGCCTCTATGTCAGTGCTGCCCTAAGTGTCACTTTCTGGCCCAAGGTTTCCTTTCTTGCCCCAATATGGGCAAAAGCTGCCCCAAACCAATAGGTATTCCCTGAGGCTGCCCTAACAAGATACTGTTAAAAGCTGCAACCTTCTGAAAACTGGCCTGGAGATGCCCCTAAATATGGTGGTGTGGCAAACTATATATTTTTTCTTTAAAATATTAATATGGCCAGAAACGTTCTACTCAGTTTTAATATCAGTTAGCCGACTACTATGTATTCCATGCTCATGTCGCCTTCATATATTATTGAGTTTAGCTTTGACTTCTTGAATTTTGCTTTATTGTATGGTGTTGGATGCTCTTAAGCTTGACAAAATTTCTGGCTCCAATTAGTAGTCACCAAAAATTAATGATATTTATTAGATCTTTTTCAACTCTTGACCCGCCATGGATATCTACGCGTACCTACTTTCTGCCAATGTGCAAGAATATCTCGAATAGTGGAGGGCCAAGTTGTATTTTGAAGTGATTTCTTTCCAGTTAAAGGGATTTTCCAACTTTTAAAATGTGTTGTTTTTAACTGAGATAGCAGCTTTGGAGAGCGTGGTGATAAAACATAGTAGGCATATTTAATTCCACTCATAGCTCTTTGTATGCAATTCTGCAAGCTCAATTCAGTTCCATATATTCACATCATCCTCAACAATGTAAGGTGTCATGAATGCACGTCAATGAAAGGTTAAAATAGTCAATGCAAGGGTGAAAACACAATCATAAAGCCATTTTAAAGCCGATAATTTTAAAGTTCAAAGTCAAATAGCTGACTACCCTGTTTTCTTAGCATGAACTACACTTTATCTGGTAGTGCTTGTCATGTGAAAGCTGCCACCAAATAGTGTGGCCATGCAACCCTATGTGTCGCAAGCTGCCAGAAGCTGTCAGGTTCATGATCACATGTGATGCTTGGGTTAACCCAGCATAGTTAGTCAATAGGTCATATATTTGCTTTAAGTAAATTGAGGTGAACAAAAAACTTGTTTTCGTGATTTTCAAGGATTTTGTCCATAAATTGTTCCTTTTAGAATTACAACAAAGTCGTTTATTCCCTGTAACATCGTAGGGCTAATATTACCAACTTTGAGGATTAGGGAGCCATGGACTCCCTGGTTCACTCTGTTCCTATGCACATGCTGTCTACAGTGACACATTGTCTTGCAAGGTGGACCTAAAATATTTGTGTAGTACATATGCAGGCGAGTGCCAATTGTCAGTGTTCTGAACATGACAGGGTTCTCAGTAAGATGAGGTGTCTCTAAAGTATCAGCACATATATTGTGATTTTGTACTTTCCTCCTCCATGCAATGTCTTTAAATGTCCGTTTTTACGTTTGTACGTTCAGTAAGGCTGAGTCTTGCATTGTACATCACCCAGGTTTGTGTTGCATAGTTTAACTGATTTTACACTAGGGAACGTGGGGTGATTCTAATTTTTGTAATCTTAAGATTTCTTGCGCTCCTCCCCATCCAATGTCTTTGAATGTTGGTTGTACTTTTTTACATGCTTAGCATTCAATAAGGCTGAAGCTTACATTGTCCATCAACCTGGTTTGCATTGCATCCCAAAACTGATTTTGCATTAGGAAGCATAGGGTGAAATTCACCCTACAAAAAGGTAGAAATGCCATTAGTTACAGTGTTGCAAAAGTAAAGTAAATCCTTACTCAAACGCTTGTGATTGTTATTCTAAGCTTAACACAAATATCATCAAAATATTTTCCCTGTCATGGTTGAAAGACTTCATACTCTTCGGGATAATTGGTTTTAAGAGAAATAATCCACAGTAAAGTGGCTGGAAGATTGTGAAGAACGGCACAGAAGTAACTGTGGTTGCTTTCAGGTTGCTTAGGTGTTGCTCTCCACCCATAAACCTGGGATTTGGTACACTGCCTGAGGGTATGTACTTTATGGAAGACACTAAGACCCTTCCGACAACACAAATCATGGCTCGATGGGGGCAGAAATTAATATCTAAATGCGGGCGGCGTTTGCACAGCATCCGTCACCATCTGTGGCCCGGATTGTGCTCGATACTTCTCCGTAAAGACAGACGACACTACACTCAAGACAAGTTGCTTATTACAAAAAAGGCATTAGGAGAAGCAGTTGGAAAGTGCCCGTATTGCACACACCGTACAAAACATTTCAATAGCGTTGGAACGGGTCCACACCTGATGATAAAACTTTGTTAGGTCATTCCATTCTCTACTTTGTCCACCTGCCTGCAGATATCTGTATGCAGGTAAAAGATCTAGCCATCGTGATGGGGCCCATTGCACAGCACGTGCTGCTCTGAGACGCAGGTGACGCTGCGGTCGTCACAGTGGAACTGACGCTGCATGCCAGGCTGTAGACGTATGCCACATAGTGTCCGGCCTGGGTGGCGCCGCCGTAGTGGAGGCCGACTAGACTAGGTTGACTAGGACACCAGCCGGTAGCTATGGGCGCCGGTGGATTCACTGTTTGACCCTCAGCCGCTGAGTTGTCGCCCTTCTTTTCCGCCAGCTCTTCGGGGAGGGTCCTGGACGACCCTCCCCATCTCCAGAAGGAACGACCATATGCATTTGGCTTCTTGTGTGAAAATAGCGTGTAGGTAGGGCAATGGGCCCCACCTCCTCTGGTGAGTGCCCTGGTAGAGCGGGCAGTCTGTGAGGAGGTATTCTACTGAGTCCGGGTCCCCGCAATCCGGACACGCGGCGCTATCCGCCCGACCAAATCTGTGAAGCGTGCCGTATGTGGCGATTGAGGACCCCACTCTCAGTTGGGCCAGGATGGTTTGCTCTCGTCTAGATAGTGAGTCCGTCCCCGGCGTGGGCTTCGGGTGTGCTGGTGGGCATTTCTGATTCTGCTGGCCCTGAAAAACGATGCGGCGCGCGCCACCGCCGCTCGGGCCGACTCTTAGTCGATGGGGATGTCCCGCTGATCCTCCCGTGCTCCTCGGTGGGCTAATTCGTCTGTCTCCTCGTTCCCGGGAATGCCCGGGTGTCCCGGGATCCATTGAAACACAATTTTGTGTCCTAGAGAAGATAGCAAGTTAGTATGTTGCCAGGGGGCTTCTACTTTTAATGTCTTGGAATTTGTCTGGTCTGCTACAGGTTGGATGGATGCCCTGGGGTCGCATAATATAAAGGAAGTGGCCTCCTCCAGGGCGACTTCCTCCACTCGAGTGCTACTGCACAAACTCCCCGCCGCTCTGGTGGTTTTGGTGGCGGGACCCCCGGGTCGGTGGATAAGTATCCCGGCTCCTCCTGGTAATACCTAAGGAGGCCGATCCGTCAGTCCACGCCTCCACATGGATATATTTCAAGGGCGCTCTCAGCTGCTTCTCGGCGTTTATCTGGGGTCTTTCCTTCCGACGGGTTCCTGGAGGTGCAGGTTGAAGGAGGCGGCTGGTGGATCGGGCAGCAATACTGGCGGGACCAGGCTCTGCGTCTCTGCGGGGAGACCACGTGGGTCGCTCTTCTCTTCCATCCAGATGCCTTTCTTGCGGAAGGTTGGCTTGGTGGTCATTTCCATGTCCTTGTCTGTCTTCCTGTGCCCTTGCCCTCGCCCCCGAATGACCGTCTGCTCTTGTCTTCTTAATCCAAGCTTCCCTTGCTTGGTACTGTAAGTCTTGGGGATGTCGTTTTCTAGGACTCTTCTTGTCGGATCTGGCAGGCGGCGTATTCTTTGGCCTTCTCTGCCCGCTAGTTTCCACGTATTGATATTTCCAGGTCTGCTTTAGCTTCTAGGGTCCCTTTCTTGTCTCTCGGGTGCATCTAGTGATAATGCGGGTGCAAGCGCGCTGTTCGACTTCTAGTAGGTCTCTTGAAGAGCGGGGCTGCGTGATTCATATAAACTGCCGCTCTGTAGACCGCCTTGGCGCGGATGTAAGCCGTGTAGGCCGTACGGAGGACTCGCTTGCATGCTCCGTAATTGCGTTCAGACAGCGCCGCCAGACAGTTTCTTCTTTGGGCCATCGATTTCTTCAGTCTCTTGATGTGCTCTGTGAATGAAAGTGTGCCGTCCGAGGTGAGGCCAAGGAAGGTGGGGTGGGTTATCTGGGGAATCTCCTGTCCCCTGAGATGGAGCCTGATCTTGACTTTGTCCCTCGCTTCGCTGGGGCATAGGGAGAAGGTAGTCACTGAGCATTTTACGAGGGAGGGTAGGACCTTCCACTGGTCGCACCAGTTGGATATCTCGTCGAGTGAGGGTCGTAGGCGGTCCGCGCAGTACAGCAGTTAGCGATCCGATGCCCAGATGGCGAAGTCGTCGTCGTCGCCCTCCGCGCAGGGACCGCCGTGCCGGATCGGCGGCGATGTCGCCCGGCTCGTCCTGCAGCGAGCGTCGGTTGACCTCCTGCAGCTGATATTCCTCGTTTTCAACAGCGCGCGTGGGCCACTCCTTGGCTCCGTCCTGCTCCGCCAATTCCTCCAGACCGGCGTCAGACACCTGCGGAGGATCGAACGCCCACGGCGCCGCCGATCGCTCCGGCTCAGCCGAGTCCTTCCACTTCGACTCCTCAGGCGGGCACTGCGAGCCGTACCTGGTGGTGTCCCAAGCTGGGGGACGGACGGCGTCGTCCACCGCACAATCCTGCAGCGTCACGAACTTGGAGATCTTTACGTTGGCGCAGATCTTCTTTGACTCCTTTCCAACAAACAGGTGACGATTCAGCTGTATAATCAGTGTCCTGGGTAATTTGGAGATCTGGGCGGTGATGTTGAACTTGTTGTGCTGACACTTCTCGCAGTGCAGCTCACGTCGGTCGGCCACATGGAGAGGTGCAGCGCGTCCTGCAAGGTGGGTGCTGCGCCGCTTCCTTGGCGCCGCGGCACGTTAACGAATCAGCTATGTTTTCCTGCTGCTTCAGCACCGCCTCCTGGCACTTCATGCACGTGTACCATTCCATAGTCTAGTACAGGAATTTATATCTAACTGGATTAGCGCCAGTGGTCGGCCGGCTGCTTGGGGGAGACCGGTTGACTTCCGTTCTCCTCCTCCTTGATGATATCCAGTAGCCTGAGCAGCCTGGATCTCAGTGTTGTGGAACGCCGAGCCAATCCGAGCAAACGCGCATCGCAGGTAGTTGAGGTGGCTGTAGACGGAGGTGCCGCACGCGCTCTAGCGCAGCTCCATAAGGCAGGTGACGGCGCGCAGGGTGCGACATCGTTCAGGGTCCAGAGCCGGCCCCAGGGCCACCATCTCGCTGAGGAACGGCCACAGTCGCAGCAGCGACTGCAGCGTAGCGTTCTGGTAGCACGAGTTGCCTAAGTTGGGCAGACCGATAAAGAGCGGAGCCGGGCTGTGCTTGTGCTAGTCGCGATTGCTTGCAAGCACCAGCTCCAGGATCGGTGCCTGCACCTGAGCGCCGTTGAGCAGCAGGGCATTCTCCGTCTCGCCTGTCTTGCGCGGAGATGCCGAGTTCCGGGCTGATGGCGTCTGGTGATGTTTCTGTGTACAACGGGGACTGGCCGTAGCAAGGGCTGCTGCGGAGTTTCCTCGAACAATAGAGATGGAAACTCCTTGTCGCAGTCAGGCCGTCTCTCGGTGATCGCCGCTGACAGCTGTGATGAGCCGTCCCATCTCTCTCAACAGGGTTGAAGCGGCGGGCCCCAGTACATCCGTTATTTCGACTGCCAACGGCTGGAAACGGCACCTGGAGGTCAAGCTGGCGTAGCGATGCCATTTCCTCTCCCCTGCCGCACGCGCAGCCGTTCCCGGTTCTAGGGCGGACTGAACAACTGTGAAAGTGAAGGTGTCTACGCAGGTTGCGTCCCACGTTAAACACTTCCCACTGGTGACCGGGAACAATGTATAACCCTTTCGGCCGTTTGCCGGCTCACAAACAGTGACTCCCAGCCGAAGAGTGGTTGCGACGCAAATAGTTTCCCCTGTCGAGATCCAGGTAACAAGACATTATACTTGTTCTGATACATTTGTACTCAGTTTGTGACGATAACTCAAACTTCCTCAACCATTCGGCGATCCATCACTCAATCCGCCGTCTCACAGGCCCTGACGTGTGTATGCCCCCCTCCCCCCACCCAGCTCAATCGTTCCTTCGGAGGAGACAAGAGCTGGCTCAATGGCGCCTAGAGCAAAGGCTTGGGATGCGCTTTCATCCATCCAAGTCTTCCAGATCCGCCACCTGATCTCTAATGTTACCTGCATCTTCAAATGCATCATGAAATGCTTGGCAAAAGAGATTAAGGAACGGGACACAGACAAGCAGTACAACATGTTGCACACCTTTATCAAGTACTTTAAAGTGGTAAATGGTATAGTAGAACAGGCATTGATATACTGAAAGATTTTACCAGCAGAGAAAAATATGAACAGCAGTTTCAATGGCTTCTGCATGAGGTGGAAAATCACAGAATTAAATCTCCTTGGTTCCAAGGAAGCTTTAAAGCATGTTTAGGAGAGAATGTACACTTCCTCAAGTGGCTACAACGTCATGCGCCCGCACTTCCTGACCACTAAGGTGCGTGACCTGACGGGATGCACACAGAATGAAAACAGTTGTGACACTCCGAAAATTGTTCCACGATCAGCACATGCAAATGCAATATTACAATGGCGTCCAGCCAAGATCTGTTCTTTATGCATTTTACCACCTAAAGCACTTTCAGAAGTGAGCTAAAAAAGGGCTGGTCAAGGCATCATAAACGAGAATTGCCCTCTTTATCCTAGCTTACCGAGACCTTGTTCCCTTGGTTAATGGCATTGTATGGCTTCTATCATGCCTTTATGAACATTTTGCAAATAGCGGGGTTAAAAGAACACGTTTGAAATGATCCTCACCATTAGTGTCAGCTGCAGTTGTCTCCAGTATAGTTATTTTAACGGTAACTCGATGTCTTTAAGTCCCATGAGGGAGACAAAAATAGTGTCCAATTTTGATATAACTGGCACCGAACGACTTCACTTGGACCATAGAACGGAAGAAATCACGAAACCTGACAACAATAAGCCAAATTGAAAAATGAAATGGCCAAATGGGCAGTCAATCATGAAATAGGGATGCAAAACCACAAAGTTGGAGGTGAGAGCATTCGGAGGTGAATAAGGGCGGTCCACGTTGAGGCGGGACTGCTCAAGAGCGGCCAGTGGTGGAGAAGGTACGCCCAGTCCGGGGTGGAGATCTCTTCAAACCTCCGGAATTTAAACCTTCAAACTGGAATCTCTTCATGGTTCCGGTCTGATCGGCGCTGCAGGAGTGGATTTTTTGGTAAAAATATATATTAAAATTCGGGCAATGCCTATAAATACTGCATGGAACTATATGATGTCAGCATTTTTTACACGGAGTGGATCATAAATGGCATTATTATTACTATTATTAATATTATCATAATTTTCTCGGGAGGTAAAGGCCACATGCACATTTCAACAAACTTCTAGCATTTAATTAGATTGTTCTTCGTCGACTCGAAATGAGGTACAATTCCAAACCTTTGCTGTTGACTTGGTCTTTGAATGGGAAGCGATCATAACGTGCCGTACGATTTTTAATCTGGTCCTCCATGAAAACGTGTTAGCAGCAGACAACATTACACCAGTGCATTCGATCAAACTACTTTTGAAGGCTCAAGCGTGGCGTATCCTCCTTCTGAGATATCTTATGACACCAGCAGTAGCCCAAAACGATTATTACAATATACATATTTGGATGCTATAAACGAAACACCACAAGCTTCTAAGACATGCTACAACATGTCGATAGCTAGGTTGAGTATGCTGTTTCCACAAAATTGACACATGTATACGCTCTTCTTCACACTTCTCTTTCATTCAATGGTTTTATCCCCTAAAATTCCAGGACAAAAAAAGAGAGAAAAAAACACTAAACCTTACTTGAGAGTGAATTAAACAATTATACCACGAAAATTTCTTCCTTGAATGTTTCGAAAATTGAATACATTTCACTTAGCCACTTTCTTGATTCTTTTTCTTGTATGAAATCATGAGTTCCGCATGGGGGAAGGGGAGACGCGTCCGCCCACTTTTTAGAGTGGGGAAGGACTGAGTATTTCCCCACTTTCACGCAGGTCGCATCACGTTGTTCCGAATACTGAAATCACGATAGCGAATAACGATGAACGGGCCTCCTGTAAACACACCAATTAAAGCCACAATTTCTGTGCGACAGCTGACTTTGGATATAGACGCCCAGTTTAGTCTCTCAGGGGGCCCTTTGCTAGCACAATGACTCCGATATCAAGTCAGAAACCTTCTGCAAAATCAAATTTCAGTGGGCCCCAGGCCAGCTCAATCGGCCCAGCACCAATCCAGGGTGCCAGACGAGCCAAGGGCTCCGAGGAGCTCAGGGGCCTAAGATCAGCACAATGGGCCCAGACAAGCTAATTAGATCCATTCGGGGGATGAGGTGGCTTAGTGGATAGCACCCTTGTCTTCTAAGCCACCGGTCACGGGTTCAAGTCCCGGCGGAGCCTCTGAATAAGTCGATCTGATCCCCAAAATCCCTTCCAACAGGGTGAGAGTTGGCGACGCCGTATGACCCTGCCAGTTGGTGCGTCGTTAAACCCCAACAATTATAATTAGATCCATTCCAGTTAAACGGGCCCAATGCTAACTCAAGGCTCTTGCCATTTCAAGGGACACCGATCCAGCTAGGGGCCATAGAACCAAGGTACGAGCCTCTTACATAATCCCTCTCTGGGAGCCTAGACTAGCTCAGGGCTTCCGTTGAGATTCTACCTCAGAGGTCTTTTCAGCTCAGGAGTCCCAAAGCAGCTTTAGCCCCAAGGTCAAGCCAAAAAGCTCCTATGCAAGACCCTCTCCATGGCCCAGAACATCTCAGATCAATTTTGCGAATCTCCCTCTCAGGAGACCCAACGTAAATTCAGGGGCCCAGGCCAACACAAGGGTTACAAGATCCGCATGGGGAGCTTAACCATCGACACGTGTCCTAAATAAGCTCAGAGGGCCAAACTCTCAGCCAGGAATTTCGCTGGGATTCCGCTGGGGCCCAGCCGGCAATTTTGCGGGGTGTCAGCTGGATGTCTCAGTGGGGCTGAGTGGGCGTATTAATTCGTCTTTTATTGGGAGCATAGCGGAATCCCGGCAGAGGACTTCGCTGGGCATCGGCAGGGCTCTAGCCGGGTCCCGGCTGCGAGGAGATCAATTTGGCCGGGCGTTGTGCCTGGTCCCAGACCGCACCCTGCTGGGACGTTGCTGTTGTGCTGGGTCCTGACCTTAGCGTGTTTGGGCCCCCTGAGTTGCAGCTTTAACTCAGGGGGCCCAGCACGCCGATGGGGCCCAAACAAACGTAAGAGCAGCTTGGGAGGCCCAAACAAACGTAAGAGGGCCAGACCAGCGGATGCCTCGATGAACTCACGGAGCCTTCAGATAAGCACAAGAGGGCCGCAAACAAGCTAAATGGGTCCATACGTTAAACGGACCCGATACCAACCCAGGGGCGCTTGTAAGCTCAAGAGACACTATTCCAGATATGGGTCATATGGCCAAGTTAAAAACCTCTTATTTAATTCATTTCAGGGGCCCTTACCAGTTGAGGTGGCCCCAGGTCAGCTTGTGCCGCAAGACAAAGTCAGTAAGCTCATGTAAAATACCCTCTCAGGATCCCGGATCAGCCTAGGGCCCCATGAAAAACTCTATTTAGGAGGCCCAAACCCAACTCAGGGGGCCCAACATCAGCTGAAAGGGTTCATACCGTTAAGAGGTTCCAGACCAGATAAGGGGCCCCTGACGGCTCGGAGCGCCAGTCCAACACCGATATTTCAAGATCAGCGAGAGGACTCTGACCATCTAAAAGTACGTCAGATCAGTTTATGGACTAGGCCTGTTGTGGGGGGTCCAAATCGGCTGAGCGGGCTCTGAAAAAAACTCAGGAGACAGACCAGCTGGCCCCGCGACGATCCCAAGGGACCTAGATCAGCGCAATAGGGTCCGGACAAGCTAGAATGCCGATACCAGTTTAAAGGGTTCAATTCTAGCTCAGGGGTCCTTGCCAGCTCAAAGGACATCAATCCAGCAAGGGGCTCAACGACCAAGCCAAGGACCTCCTACGTAAATCCTCTTATGAGCCCTATACCAGCTCATAGCCGCCTCACTAATTCCATATAAAGGGTTCTTTCCAGCTTAGGGGTCTCAAACCAGCGTGGGTCTAATGCCGAGCCAGTAAGTTTAAGTACAATACCCGCTCACGGCCCTGAACAGCCCAGGGGCTACCTGAAAAAACCAACTCAAGGGCTGATGTCAGCTGATACCAGTTAACGGGCCGCGACAAGCTCAGGGAGCCCCAGTGCCAACACATGGGTTTTGAAATCCGTTTGGGGGCCTGGTTATATAAAGGTGCCCCAGATCGGCTGTGGGGACTCAATATAAACTCAAATGACTCGCAAGAAAAAACTCGGGGACCCAGACATACTGATGGACTCCACAGCCGCTCAGAAGGCCAAGAAAAAAACTCAGGGGACGATACTGGCTGGGGGCTCCAAGCCCAAGTCTAGAAACTTCTGTGCAAGTCTCTCAGGGGCCCATATTTGCCACATGACCCTGACAGTTGGTGCGTCGATAAGCCCCCCCGGGCTTCAGATTTTCTCAGGGGCCCCTAGGGAAGCTCCATCTCATTGGGCCCAAAAGCCAGCTCAGGGGTCCCCAAACCATCTGAGGAAGGCCCCATACCAATTCAGGAGGGTCAGATAAGATAAAGGGCGCCAAAGACCCCACCGGTCTCAGTGCCAACACAGGGGGTCAGCTCAGCCCATGAGTATTAATAAGCAGCCCCCAGAACGACCCAAGGGCCCCTCCGAAACACGGATCTCAGAAGGCGCAAATTTAACTCAGAGGTGCAGACCAGCTCAGGGGTCCGAAGATCACCTGACAGACTCCATATGAGTTCAGGGGCCCGGACCAGATAAGGGGCTCAAAATGAGCGTATAGGCCCATTTCCCAACTCGTAGGGGTCCAGTTGAGCCCAGGGGTCACAAGATCAGTGCACGGGACCCAAACATGTAAAGGACCCAGACCAGTTCAAAAGCCAGCCCAGTTCAAGGGTCAGGGGCCCACATCAGCCCAGAGCCTAGTCTATTTCAGGTACCACAGACTAGCTTAACTTCACGAGATTCCAAAACTGCTAAAGGAGCCCACTGGGGGAGGGGGCAATACAAACGCGGGGGTTCCACACGCCAATTTAGTGGTCCAGCTCAGCTCCGGGGCCGTGAATCAGCTCAAGGGGCGCCAAATCAACTCAGGGGTCTTAAAACGCGCAGAGGAAGGGCCCTAAAGCGCCTTCACCTATTTTTCCAAGGTGGCCGGAGAACCGTTCTTTACCTGAATACGTTACTCGGCCACATTTGAGAGAATTCATAAGTGCGTCGGCTGGTGAACGAATTTGGAAAACTGTTTAATAATTTACAAACATATGATCTTTGAAAATCAGACTTATGTATATTTTGAGACCGTCGCAATCTCGCGGTAGCACCTGTTCGCCTGCACTGCAGACCGAGCGGTGACGTAATAACGTCATATAATCAGGTTATATGTTAGGGTCCCCGCGCTTGAAGTTCAAGGTCACATATTAAAGTCATTGGCCCAAGTGTTCTGGACAGATGTCATTGCTCAGTATAACGTATGATATGCTATCACTTCATAGTTAATGTTTTTGTTAGTGGTAATGCCACAGGTTGAGGTCAAAGGCCTTTTAAAGGTCCAACCTTCATTTCCCGCCAAAAAGCTGCTACAATGCCAGTTATATTGTAAATTATTGAGAATATGTCATGTTAATCATAGGTCAGTGACCTGGAATGGCCTTGAGCTCAAACATTCGGAGGATATTATGTGGGACATTCCCTCTATGGCCTTAGTCCACTTTCAGTGTATTCCTGGCTTTTTCTGTGCATTCACAGAATTTTTCGATAGGTCTCCAGCGCGGCCCATAAATGACCTTTACGACCTCGTTTGACCGTTAAGATACTGACTTAGGTCAATAAATCTTAGCCATTACGCTGATCGCCATCCCCCACGCACCCCCAACGGGTGATTAGCTAACCCTCTTGGTTTCCGAGATCTCGGAAGTGCCTGAGCATCTCCTAAAGTGCCCCTAAGGGTGGCACTTTAGGACACCCCTCCACTGCACGTTGACGCCAGACCCTTCTCCAGCGAAGGTGTTAAGGTAAGAGCATGACTCCACACTAAATCTCGTGCCCTCTGTGAAAGACCGACTTAGGGTGCTGCTTAGTTCAGCTGAAGGACCGTAGACCAGCTCGAGGACCCGGACTTTTCCTGACACAGAGCCGTTGCGCCGCCCCTGGCCTCTAGCACTCCTATTCAAAGAAGATGCAAAGGGACAGATAGTCAAATCTTGCCTAAGCCGATCATAAAAATGCTGCGAATAGAACTATCATTACTTATGGGTCGGAAAATATTTTGTGAGGGCAAAAGTGGTAGGATCCGAGCTGACCCCTCCCCTCCCAGCTCAGTTTCTCTCAATTTCTAAATCAGGGGGTCCTGATCCCTAACCCCCGGGATATCCACCCATGCGCGCAATCATGCAGAAAAGGGTGAAGCTTAAAGGGGTTGAGTGCGATACATGTTGCATTGGGGCATCCTAGGGCTGAAAGGGAGGGGGAATCGTCAAAACAGGGCGCCCAACCACAAAATTGAGGGCGGCCGGAGGCAAATGAGAATGGTTTATGTTGAGGTGGGGCACCACGAGGCTGTAAAATAGCAGACACTTCTCCCCGCGATCACCGCTGCTTCTCCCGTGCTGCCTGCCGCTGACGCCCTTCGCTCCGCCCGCTGCTCGCCTCGCGCGGTTCTACCTGCGCGCCGTCGCGTTTCGGCCCGCTCTGTGGGGCTGGATGGATGGGACGCGCATCATTCTGGGCTGTCATCACTCATCCCTGTACGTTTTAAGACTTCATACGTGTACCTATTCATGTTATCCTAAGTTTGTGTACAGGCATGTTGCCCGTGAATGTGAGAACATGTATGGGTACATAAAGGCGGCTAATCGGGCACTATGGCCCAATATGCCAATAGTGGAGAAGGGGCGAACAATCACGCCGAAGGGGGCGACCAGAAGTAGACGAGGGTGGTCCATGTTGCAGTTGGGCGCCTCAGGGCTGAAAGGCGGTGGCTAATCGTAAAATATAGGCACCCAATCGCAAAGAAGAGGGCGGTCAGTAATCGATGAGGACGGTCCATGTTCACGTGGCGCGCCCAATAGTATGCCAGGGGATGCTGGTTCGAAATTAAGGGTGGCTAACAGTGAACAAAGTCAACTTAAAATTGTATTTTCTTTTTGCGTTTTGGTCTAGCATTGGTGTTTTGTACCCAAAGTAGTCGCTAACTGCGGGCGCCTTCGGCGCCCGAAATCGGCTGTGTCCGTCCTTGGGTCCTAAGGGGGACGACAGCCCCTTTGCCCCCTGGATCTGTCGCTGTAGTGACCACAGGATACCTAAAAAATAATATAGGGTCGGTTGTGAATGCAGTGTCTTGAGATAATGGTAGGGGCTTGGTCGCGATGCATATGGGCTCGGGAAGGATAAGTGACGATTGCTTTACAGAGGGCCCGCAACTACGAGGCATGGGGGCCCGAGGACGGCCACAGAGACACTCTGCCAGAGCTGGGCTCATTATTACGGTATTCCGCAAGGGGACCCAGTTGGCGCAGGTCGCCCGTGATGTGTGGTAGGGGGATCCGACCCCCATCTTCAGGGGACCTGGTTTCGACTAGGGGACACTTGATTATGATAAGTGACCCTATGACTTTAGGGGCGTGGGACTATGTAAAGGGATCAGCCGATGACTATATGGTGCTTGATAGGCATCGCAGGCATAGGAGCGTCCAGAATATTGAGGGTGAGGGCAACATGTGTTTTCAAGTAATTTTTTCCACTTAACACGATGGGGCTAATGCTAAACATATTGCTTATTTGGGGGAAGGGGTGTCATAGGCCTCCCTGGCCCTGTTCCTACGCCTATGGATAGGTATCATGGAAAAATGTTATTGCACGAGGGAACAGGGTTATGCTATTATCGGGGAGCCTGGTTGTGACCACCGGAAGCCATCACGACTCTGGATTGGTGGGATATTTCCAAACGTTGGCGGGGCTTCGCTTGGATTCCACCAAAGATGTGAAAGCTGCACCCATTGACAATGACGTAGCCCACCTTTTTCTCTGTACACATGATTTTTGGCGCAATTGCTCATTGCTCGGGGATTTGCATGGGACTATCATTACGGGGCTAGCGTCGCTGTAGTGGCAGAAGTGGAAGCTGCTAGCTGAACTTGGCAAAGTTGCTTTGTTTATTTCCCGCAACAAAAGTCTCGTTGCCACACCAAACATAACATCCCAGCTCGTCAGCTGGCGCGACAGTGAACGTGCGCGTTTTGCAGAATAAGGGAATTTTT